>JAJEJO010002125.1:128175-203023 GCA_020662805.1 Glaucomys volans | reverse complement strand
CTTTCTCTCTTTCTCTCTTTCTCCCTTTTTTTTTCTTTTTGGTACCAGGGATTGAACCCAGGGGCACTTGGCCACTGAGCCACATCCCAGCCCTATTTTATATTGTATTTAGAGACAGGGTCTCACTGAGTTGCTTTGTGCCTTGCCATTGCTGAGGCTGGCTTTGAACTTGTGATCTTTCTACTTCAGCCTCCTGAGCCGCTGGGATTACAGGTGTGCACCCCGGCGCCTGGCTAAGGTACAATCTTTTGTCCTTTACTTGGAAGGAATGTCACAGCATGCCCCAGACCCCTGGGCCCTAAAACCTGTGATATTCAGGCTGTGGACCTTTCTGTCCTCTGAAGCATGTGTGTCTCACAAAGGCATGCACATCTTTCTCATCCTGTAGCTTGGCAAGGTGTCATGGGTACAGCAGGCCAGCGTGTCACTCTGTGGAACGTCCATATAGTCTGCTCCTTTGGACTGTGTTAAAGACAGAAAGCAGGCATTAGCAAGACCATGAGTGTTTCCTGTCCTCTGTCCCTTCCGAATTCAGGCTGTCGCCAAATCTTCTTCCTGATGGGGTGGAGAAAAAACATTTGCAGGTCAAGAGCCAAACCCCCCAGACTTGGGACTGCTGGTCCCAGGGTCTCCCGCAGGCCCCACGGCACAGCTGCTGCAGTTTGGGGCAAATACTTGCTTCTGTTTGCATTGGTCTGCTGCATCTGCCAGTTTTTGCAGTGACCACACTGGTTTACTAAAGTGACCATTGCTTTTGTGTTAAGTATTTAAGGGTGGCAGTGGTCTCTACCCCGTCTCTGGGGTGCTACACTGTTTGGGCGGAGTCGTTAGGGAATAGGGCTTGGCACTTCTACTCGACCTTTCCTTCCACAGTAGCCTTTACTTGGTTGGTCAAGAACTAATATGAGAGGGCTGGGGATATAGCTCAGTTGGCAGAGTGCCGGCCTCGCAAGCACAAGGCCCTGGGTTCAATCCCCAGCACCGCAAAAAAAAAAAAAAAAAAAAAAAAAAAAGAACTAATGTGAGTGGGGCATGTAATCCCAGCCATTTGAGAGGCTGAGGCAAAGGAGTGCAAGTTCAAGGTCAGACTCAGCAACTTAGTAAGACCCTATCTCAAAATAAAAAGGACCTGTAACTCAGTGGCAGAGCACCTCTGGGTTCAGACCCAGTACTCTAATGTGAGCCAGCCAGTGCGGGTGCCTCCCTGGCACTGGGGAAGCAACCGCCAGGTAGAAGAGTTGGCCAGCAGCCCTGCGTTCACACACCTGACAGCTGCGCTTCTTAGCTCGTCACCCCACCCGCTCCTGCCCCCCACCCCAGGGAGCCCTGCTGCTGTGCCCTCAGTGTGGGCCCCGCCCCGGCAGCCCCGCCCCGCCCCGCCCCGCCCCGGCAGCCCTGGGAGGCCTGAGTGCGGCTCCTCCCGCTCTCTAACTTTGTGTCTGCACAGCTGTCGGGCCCTCCGTTCAGGGTGGACCAGCGCCACTGTTGCACCTGCTGTGGTGTCTTGGGTCCTTCCTTTTCCTTCAGTCTGTGGGTCCTGAGTCTAGGAACTGGCTCAGGTCTGGGAACTGAGAAAGGGACTGTAATTTTCTGTTGAGACAACTGACTTTCCGCTCCTCCTTTTTTGGTCCCTTCTGATGACGCGCATTAAGCCCAGGCCCCACAGGTCCCTGCGGTTGGCCTTGCCGGGGGTTGGCCTTTGCTGGCTAGGTATTGCCATTTTGCCTCTGCAGTTCCAGAATTCCATCGTTCCCAGTGCTACTGGGAAGCCAGGGCCAAAGCAGCACTTTTTTGTAGGGGGAGGGGAGGAGCTGGGGATTGAACCCGGGATGCCCTAGCACTGAGCCACATCCCAGCCCATTTTGTTTTTTATTTAGAGACAGGGTCTCACCAAGTTGCTTAGGGCCTTGCTAAGTTGCTGAGGCTGACCTTAAACTTGTGATCCTCCTGATTGAGCCTCCCTAGTTGCTGGGTTTACAGGCCTGCCCCACTGTGCCCAGCCAGAACCTCCTTTTCTTGTGTGTTGGTGCTGGGACTGAACGCAGGGCCCGTGCATGCCAGGCACACACTCTACCAACTGAGCTACATCCCCAGCCCCCAGGACCTCGTTTTGTTAAGTGGGCCTGGGGGGCTTTTCAGTGGCACAGGTGCCCCTTTTACCAGGGCAATCCTGGCTGCTTGTCCTGACTGCTGACCACAGTCACCTCGGGTGTTTGCCGGTCTGCAGAGGAGCGTCCCTTCTTGCATGTCTGCCTCTGAATCTCTTAGTCATCTCTGCCTCCTTTCATCTGAACCATCACTTTCCACGTTCTGGGGGCCACCCAGCCCTGCACCAGAGCCACCTTCTGGAGCCCTTGCTGTGGTGGTGATGGTGTCAGGGGCCCTCCATTATCAGACTCTCTCGTACCCTGCTTTAGGATTGCTCCCCGCACATTTGATCCGGGCCCTCAGCATCCCTTCTGGGCTGGTGCGTGTTGATTGGTCTCATAGGCCCTTCGGTGTGTAATCCCTCCCCCGGGGGCAGGCCGGTACTACTGAAGGTTTGACCCTGGCTAGTCTGGGGTCGAGGGAGGGCTTATCCTTGTCTTGTAAGGAACTTGCCTCATTTGGGGCTTCTCTCTAGTCTTGAGACAACCTCGGTACTTTTATTCCATCAAGGAGCTGGGACTATTTGGGAAGGCCGAGAGGGTCCATGGGAACCTGAAGGTGACAGGTACTTGTGTGCCTCTCCCCAAACACCTCTGCCCTACGTCGCAGAACCCCACCTTGCCCCTGGTAGGAGGAAGTGCAGACCTGCCTGGTGGAGTCAGCCTCCTTGGAAGATCTGTGCTCTTTTAGTTAAGACCTCGGCCCTGTCTGGCTCTCTAAGCCCTTCAGGTGCAAGAGACGAGGGTTCTAATGCCACCAGGAAGCCCTTGCTTCCTGGCCCTGTCGTTTCCTCTTTTCAAAACATCACAGACATTCCACGAAACCCCTGGTGTCTCTCCCATCCCAGGAGACCACAGGATCCAGTGTGTCTCCTCCATAGTCCCCGACCCAGCCAACACGAGTGCAAGTCTTAGCAACTGCACTGCCACCCTGCGTGAGGCGTGTCAGTCCATCTACAGCCAGTGACAGGGTCCTCATTGCACTCAGCTGCCAAGTGACCCAACTCCAGGATCCATATCCTTTGAGTGGACTTCCTATGACCATTCCATTCATGGCACCAGCTCACCTAGAAGCCGAGTCTGAGACCGTGCTGGGGACATGTAATTTCTGAGAGGACGTCCCTCAGGAATTAGTCTGTGAGGAGGGAGAGGCAGATGCAGACGTGGCTTCAGGTGACCAGCCTGAATGGAGGTGGGCAGCGGCAGGAGCACAGCCAGGGTTGTCCCTCTTTAAAGCAAGGGGGCCAGGCTTCCATACCCCACTGGCCACTAACTGGTGTGAGATGCATGCAACTTCCAGGTGGGGCCTTGCCACAGCTAGGGGCAGTGCAAGGTGCGGGTGGGAGCACTTACCAGCCACCACTCCGACAGCTGGGCTGCTCGGCAACCCGGGGAAGGGCCCTTTATGTGCTGCTGTGGAATGGCTTCCAAGATGGACGCTAAGGTTCCAAAGTCAGAATAAGCCAGGCACGGTGGTGCATGCTTGTAATCTCATCTACCTGGAAGGCTGAGGCAGGAGGATCGCAAGTTTGAGGACAGCCTAGGCAACTTATCAAGAGCCTATCTCATAGAAAGAGGGGTGGGGCTGGGATGTGGCTCTGTGATAAGGTACCTTCAGTCTCAGCCCCTAATACAGCCAAACAAAAAAGCAGAATGTGAATACCATACTATCATTTGTCTTAAAAAATTATTTGACATGTACATGCATGTGTACATGTGAGATTATAAATGTGCAGACACTAAGAAAAAATGTAGAATTACCAAGAAACTTTAACACTGGAAAAGAGAAAAGGAAATGAGGAAGGGAGGGGACGCAAGTCTTCACTGTGTACCTTTATATACTCTCTTCTACCTTTTTAGTTTTGTACCATGTGCATCAATTACATAATCAAACAAAAATAATTAATAACTTAGCTAGTTATTAGTATTATTGTTTTAGTCAGCTTTTTTCGCTGCTGTGACAGGTCTAACCAGAACAGTTGTAGGGAAGGAAAAGTTTATTTGGGGGCTCATAGTTCCAGAGGTCTCAGTCCATGGGCAGCTGACTCCATTCCACGGGGCTTGAAGTGAGGCAGAACATCATGGCGGAAGAGCGTGGCAGAGGGAAGCAGCTCACATGATGATCAGGAAGCAGAGACAGTGGGCTCCACTTGCTAAAAACAAATGTCTATCCCAAAGCCATGCCCCCAGTGACCCACCTCCTCCAGCCACACCCCACCAGCCTGCAGTTACCACTCAGCTAATCCCATCAGGGGTTTAATTCTCTGATTGGGTTAAGGCTCTTACAGCCCAGTCATTTCCCCTCTGAACCCTCTTGCATTGTCTCACATGTGAGCTTTTGGGGGACACCTCACGCCCAATCATAACAACTGTTATCATTTATATTGCATTGTTTTATTACCTTGCAGGCTAGTTATGAGAATGAGCTAAAATAACGTGCTTTACGTATGCGTGGCGCCTGCTCAGTGTGGATGTGGGTGTGCTTGTGTATTTTTAGCACAGTGCAAATAAATAGATGCGTGTTTATATGTATATGTATTTTAAGAACTAGGACCATGCTGTGCATAGTGTTTTGTAACCTGATGATTAATACATTTTCAGCATTTTTTCCGTGACCTTCATGACCAGGGACACTCGTGTTTTACAGTGATAATTGTAGCCCAGCAGTACATTCTGGGAGAGAGAATAGCCTTTGCAGTTTCTAGCCGCCGTGTAGATGGTCGGTGGCCAGTCGGCCTGTCTTAGCACCTTGTGCTGGTAGAATACACTCACAGTCTGCAGAGCAGCGTGGCTTGCTGGCCCTGAGCCCTCCAGCAAGCTACTTGAACTCTGAACCTTCCTCCCTACAGCATCTCTTGAGGATTAAAACTGATTTAAAGTGACAAATCCTGGGAGAAGGAGCTCAACCAATAACCATTAGCTGCTCCTGGGAACTTGGTTCTCTATTTTTTCTTACTCTTTTATAATTTCTGGTTTTGTGTGTGTATATCTTCAAATATATGAGAGAGCTGGGCTCAGTGGCTACATTGCCACAGTCCCAGCAACTCAGGAGGTTGTGGCAGGAGGATCCCTGAGCCCCAAGTTGGAGATGTCCCCAGCCTGGACAGCATAGCAGGATCCCATCTCAGAACCAAAACAACCTGTAATCCTTTCCACTTGGGAGGCTGCGGAAGGAGGATCCCAAGGTCAGGCCCGCCTCAGCAACCTCGTGAGACTATGCCTCAAAATAAGATGTAAGGGAAAAAAGTACTGGGAATGTAACTCAGAGGTAGAATGCACCCGGGTGTCGTCCCCAACACGACAGAAACGAGACCAACAGAAGCCAGGCATGATGGCTTGCCCCTGGAGTTCCAGTAGTCGGGAAGCCCCCTTGAGTCCAGGAGTTTGAGATCAGCCTGGGCAACACAGCAAGACCTCTCAAAAAACAACAGCAACAAACATTAAAAAAAAAAAAATGAGTACAGTAGCACTTTCATAAAAATAATAAAAATTTGTAAGATGCACACTGCAACTCTTTCTACTGATAGGAGTATATAAAGCTGTATCTGGGGCATGTTTCTCCCTGGTGGCAGAGTCGGATGTAAGTTGATTTCTCCTGTAGACTAGGTTGACTTAACTTTGAACCTTAGTCTCAAGAGGTAAAGTAGAAGTTTGCCAGTTTAATACTGCACTATAGTTTGGTCCTGGGATCAATCTCAAAAGAGTTCCTCAGTTAGAGTAACAGCCCCTGTTGTATTTCGCAGTTTCCCAGCTGCTCAAGCAACATAGACACAGGCACAGGCAGTACAATGACTGACTGGTTTTCAGGTGTCACTGCTCTGCGTGTACCTGGGAGAGCATTCGTTGTTATGAAAGTTTGGCAAGCACCTGGGAAGGGAGCAGAACGTGGAGATGTTCGCAGAGCAGAAAAATAACTAGCTTTAAAAATGAAATCTGAAACCATGGAAAGGTGCACCTTCCCGGTAATCAGGAATCATCCCTGAGTGCAAATGCAAATTAAAACGTTGAATGAAGTATAATCCTGCCCATTATGTTGGCAGAGATGTCAGCACCTGCTGGGTGTTCATGTCCCCTGGTGAAGACGTGGCGCGCTCTCAGGCGGAGCCGTGAGTCGGCACGGCCACTTTGGAGGATGACTTGGCTGCAGTTTCCCCACTGCTTTACAGTCTAGCCACTCGTAGTCTCGGGATCTGCCTTAGGGAAGTACTTTTGGACCAAGTGGCATGTCCCAGCGTGTCCCCGCAGCACCCTCGTGACAGCAGCAGCTGGAGGCAGAGGAAATGCAGTTCCCACGGCATCCGTAAACTTGGTCACTTCCAAGTGTCCAATTCAGTGTTTTCTAGTATATTCACAGGGCTGCGCAGTTATCCCCAAAAGAAACCCCACACCCAGTAACAGTCACTCCCCACACCCCCTTCTCATGTCCTCTCGAAACCCCGAATCTGTCTTGGCTCCATGAATTGGCCCATTGTGTGCATTTCCCTTATTATTATTGTTATTATTTTTAACCACCTTTGTTCCTGGGGATTGAATCCAGGGCACCTGACCAGCGAGCTACTTCTAAGTTGCTGAGGGTCTCGCTAAGCTTCTGAAGCTGGCCTTGAACTTGGGACCTTCTTGCCTGAGCCCCTGTGCTGCCAGGGTTGTGGACACGTGGACACGTGCCCCCGTGCCCTGCGTGGACACTTGGTGTCAGTGCAATTACACAACCTGGGATTTTGTTTGTTTGTTTCTGCAACAGTGTTAAGTGTTTTCTCGATACTTGTTTATCAAACTGTCAAACCCAGGGCCTTGCTCCTGCTCGGCCAGGCACACCACCTCCGAGTCCCAGCCCAGCCCCTGCAGCGGCCTGTGGAGCCGTAATTCACACAACACAATTCGCCTGTGTTAGTATATTCATGGACTTGTACACCATCCAGTTTAAGAACATCTTCATCACCCCAAAAAAGAATTCCATGTACCCTTTAGCTGTCATCCCCCAAACCCTCCTTCCAGATCCAGGCAGGCATTTCTGTCTCCCTAGATTTGCCTGTTCTGGACATTTCCTATCAATGGAATGGTAAAATGTGTGGTCTTTTGTTTCTGATTTCTTTCACTTACATTTTCAGGATCCATCCCTATTGTAGCATCTGTCAGTACTCCTTTTTGCTGCTGAATAATATTCCTTTGTGTGAATACACCACTTTCTGTTTGTCCTTCTGTTAGTTGATGGATTTTGGGATTTCCCCACCTTCTGGCCGTAAGAATAATGCTGTCGTGAACATCCGTGCATGAGCTTTGGTATGAATATAGGTTTTCAGTTCTCCTGTGGGGAATGGCCGGGTCCTTTGGTGGCTCCACTTAGTGTTCAGGATTTGCCAGCCTCTTCTTCCATAGCAGTTTTCTGTTGCCATCAGTCACAGTGAGGGTTCCAGTGTCTCTGATCCTTGCCACTGTGTGTTATTTTTTACTGCTTTAGTATAGCCATCCTAGTGGGTGTGACTCATGATGCTGAGCGTCTTGTCGTGTGCTTTTTGGCCATTTATGTATGGCCAAATATAGAAAGGTCTGTTTATACTGGGCAGTTTTATGCTCCGCCATGGAGCTGTTAAGAGGAGGGAGGAGCTCTGTACGTAACGATCCCTGGTCGATCTCCAGGACTCAACACTGACCAAACACCAGGTAGCAAATGACGCAGTACTGTGAATTGTAAATAGTGACTCAGGTGTGCAGTTTCTGCACAGGTACATGGTACACATGGGTTGTGTATGTCAACATACTCAACCTGGGTTTCTACAGCCTTTCTTGTGCACAGTTCTGGTCTCTCCCGGAGCTCTGTAGCATCTCTCTCTCTCTCTCTCTCTCTCTCTCTCTCTGTGTGTGTGTGTGTGTGGTATTGGAGACTGAACTCAGGGCTTAATGCATGTAGGCAAGTGCCCAGATGTTTATCAGAAAAAAGAATCCTTGTCAGGTGCAGTGCACACACCTATAATCCCAGCTTCTCAGGAGGCTGGGGCAGGAGGATGGCAAGTTTGAGGCCAGCCTGGGCATCTTAGCAAGACCCTGTCTCAAAATAAAAATTAAAAGACTGGGAATGTAAGCTCAGTGGCAGAGCACTCTGGGTTAAATCTCCACTACCCAGAAAAAGGAAAGAAAAGGAGAAAATCGGGCACAGTGGCTCACACTGCTATTGGGAGATTGAGACAGGAGAATCCCAAGTTTGAGGCCAGCCTCAGCAGCTTAGCCGGACCCTTAGGAACTTAGTCGGACCCTGTTTCAAAATAATGCATAGAAAATGTTGAGGGTGAGGCTCAGTGTTGAAGCACGCTTGAGTTTAAACCCCAGAACCAAAAACAAAACAAACTAGAAAAGGCAGAGGACCTGCACTGACACGATAATGTGGGTGCCCTCTTGGGCACATGGGGGGTTGCTGAAGATAGGAGGTGAGATAATTTTAATTTTATAAACTTTTACACTAATAAGGCCGGGGATGTAGCCCAGGGGCAGAGTGCTTACCTAGTACGTGCAAGGCCCCGGTTCCTCCTCAGCACCAGAATACAACAACCAAAGTGTTTTGGGGGAAAAAATTCAGAAGAGTAGTTGCACACTCGCCTGCCAGTGGGGGTCGAGCACCGATCCTGCGTCGATCCTAAGCCCTTTCTTGCTGGCCAGCCCAGTAGCTCTTTTTTTTTAAATTTTTTCAAACTACATACCACATTTTCAGGTGTTTTAAAACTTTGTATTAGCCAAGTAGTTATGAGTACTACATAAAATGTTATAAGACCAAAGTCCCCTCTGATCGTATCCTACCCCCATCTTAGTTCTCTCTTCTGCAAGTTAACAAGTCATCTTTTTTGCAGAGGGAGTACCAGAGATTGAACCCAGGGGCACTCGACCACTGAGCCGCATCCCCAGCCCTATTTTGTATTTTATTTAGAGACAGGGTCTCACTGAGTTGCTTAGGGCCTCGCTAAGTTGCTGAGGCTGGCTTTGAACTCAGGATCCTCCTGCCTCAGTCTCCTGAATGGCTGGGATTATGGGCGTGCACACCCGAGCCTGGCTTTAGCCATCTATCTGGGGAATGTACTAGCACCCTTTTGTATTCTCTGTGTGTGTGTGTGTGTGTGTGTGTACACAAATATAATTATATGCATATATATATATGTTTAAAGCACTGGGGCTGTAGGGCCCGTGCGTAGTTCCGGTGTTGTTTCCCCCACCCAGTGAGGTGTCCCTCCTTGGCCTTCTGTTGGTGATGGGAAGCTCCCTCCTCTGCAGAAGATGGCGTGTTCCTCAAGTGCCATGGCCATGCTCTGCAGACTTGCCTTGGGGGCCCTCACCAGTGTGCTTGATAGACCTGGAGTTCTGCCTAAATGGTCCGAGTCCCCACACCCCACACCCCCGTACCCCCTGGGGTGGAGCCCAGGGCCTCTCACATGCTAGGCAAGCGCTCTGCCACTGAACTTGAACATCTTTATTTTTAAAAAGTCTCCTGTGATGATTCAGATGGAGCAGCGAGGTTAAGAACTGTTTGTCTACTGAGTCATCCAGCAATCAAAAAATGAACCCGGATGCGTCTTTGAGAGTTATTTTTGACAGGTGCTTGGGAGAGCGTGATGAGCCTGTCAGCTCTATAGAAACAGGCTGAACCTAGGCGAGCTCTTTTCTTCCAGGAATTTCACAGAACTTTTACTTTGGGTTCTTTTCAGCATTTGGGTTTCATCTCTAAATAATCAACATAGAGCTGCCATCGGAGTCTGAGAAAGTGATCATGGGTTTTTTTTTTTTTTTAAATGGTGGAAATAAACCCTAGAGGACAAACTTGTCTTAGAGGTTTCTGTCATTTTACATTTGAAATTGAAAATGGGCGTATGGGCGGCGTCTCACTCGAGATGACCCTCATTCTCCCTGGAATGTGTCCCAGCTTCCCTAAAGAAATCTCTCTACCTCTAAAAACAAAGAAAAGAAAAAAGTGCAATAGGTGTGTGGAGGAAAAATGACAGGTGTTGCATCTCCCATGACAGAAGAGTGACTTGGGTCTGCTTTGTGAAATAGTTTCTTCCCCCAGATTTCTATAGACTTCTTAGTATGTTTATCTGAGATGCAAGTGAGATTCACGTGACTCATACCATCACAGACTGATTTTCTCTTTAGTGTGCATGGATGTTGCGTGGCACTTCTGGGAATTAACCCGGGGTGTTCTACCACGGAGCTATACATCCCCAGCCCTTTTTATTTTGAGCCAAGTTATCACCAAGTTGCCCAGACTGGCCTTGAACTTGCGATCCTCCTCTCAGCCTCCTGAGTCACTGGGATTACGGTGTGCACCACCATGGCCAGCCAATCTTCTTATTCTTATGTTTTCAGTCATTAAACTTGCTGAGCCCCATGAGGACCGTTTAGAGACACAATCAACAATATTCAGTTTCTCTAGAATAATAACCCTGAGTAATCTCTCTCCTTCTAAATTTATATTAAACTTTACATTCTCTCTTCTAGGTATCCTCATGGGAGCAGTTATAAAAATTATAGAGTTTAAAAAACTGGCAAATTGGAAGGTAAGTTTGCCTAACTGTTCATTTTGTAACATGATCACAATTTCTGGTTGTTAATTTTAGTAGCACTGATGCTTTATTCCAGTTTTCTTATTATTCCTGAACTATCACTGAAGTTATTTATATTGTTCCATTAACTTATTTTGGCGGGGGGGCGGGGCGGGGGGGGGACAGGGACCAATCCAGGCTCTTGTGGCTTCGAGGTAAGTGCTCTCCAGTGAGCTTCGGTTCCTGTTCCCTGTTGTCTGCAGTGTTCTTTAAGGTTCAGGTTGAAACCTTTACACCTGAATTGTTGGAGAAAAGATAAATCTCCCACTGTTCGACTGTCATGTTTTGTTGTTCCTTGCCTTTATTTTTATTTTTTTGGTACTGGGGATTGAACGCAGGGGCACTCGACCACTGAGCCACATCCCCAGTCCTATTTTGTATTTTATTTAGAGACAGGGTCTCACTGAGTTGCTCAGGGCCTCGCTAAGTTGCTGAGGCTGGCTTTGAACTCCTGATCCTCCTGACTCAGCCTCCCAAGTGCTGGGATTACAGGCATGCGCCATCACACCGGGCTGTGTTCCTTGCCTTTTGTTAATCCTCCACTAACCTACTTTATGGGGGGGGGAGACTAATTAGCATTAAACCCTAACAGTGTGCATCCAATTCCACTCTTGTCAGCGGAGGGTAATAAAGTGTGTTTGGCGCTGTTGAGCTCAGAGCACACACTTTAGCTCCTGTGGTCTTGTGACAGCCATTTGAGCTACATTGCCCTGTCATTGTCATTGATGCCCCCTTACCATGAAGAAAGTGGTAGCCAGGGAGTTTGGGTCACGGAAGCGTTGGTGGCGTTAGAGAGGAAGCGGCTGCACTGAGTCTGGTTCAGACCCTCTGCCCGGTGTGTTCAGTATTCTCCACCAAACCGGAGTTCCTCAGCTCCCTGACCTACGTCCCCTCCTGTTTCCACGGTGGTTATCAGGGTGTAAGCGTCATCTTGAAGCACAAGGACCAGCTGAAACTTGAATTTCAACTTAAACTTGAGCATCCATATTGAGTGGAGATTAATGAGCGTGTTACAAAATTGAATCAGTGGACAAAAATCAGGTCCGTTTTGAAGTAATAATCGTGTAGTTTTAAAACTTACCACACTGGAGCCGCTCCTGCTCTGATGCAGCTCCTGGGTGCTTGGATTAATTTGCCTGTGGAACTGTGGAGTGTAAAATTTGCAGAACAAGCTGTGTAGTCTGACCTAAGACAGTTTCAAACTATTCAAAGTCAGGTTCAGGAAAAAATAATAGCATTCAGGAAGCCTTCTGTGTGTCAGGTGAATTCTCAGCATATGTATCAAGCCCCTCATGTTTACAGAACTCCTCTCATGGGGTGGGCGGAGGGAGGGGCCAGGCAGGCCCCCTGGAGCAGGGTGTCTGGGCTGCTGGACCCTGGGAACAGCTGGCCACCTAGGGTGTTCCTTCTGGGGCAGCGGTCAGGCTGGAAACCCTCCCTCTAGTCCTAGGCTGGTGTGTAGACTTTACCCACTAATCCATTTGGTTTGATTTAATTTATACTTGATCAAAATTTGAATTGATTTGAAAACAAAAATTGTTAGTTCTATTATAAAGTATTAATCCATATGAAATTCTGGAAATTTTATATGCATATGAATTTCTGTCTTCTCTTTAAAAAACAGAAGCTCTCTCAGCATGTGGCCCAGCAGCAGCCAGGGCTGCAAGCACAGTGGCTGCTGTCAGAGGACATCAGTGTGGCCCTGGGAGACCTTTGTCTTTGCACCCCTGCTCTAGGTAGGGGGGTGGGGGAGGGGAGGTTGTTTTACTTTTTTGATTTTGGCACTAGGGGTTGAATCCAGGGTCACTTCACTGTTTTTTCACTAAGCTACTCCCTAGCCCTTTCTGTTTTTTAAATTTGAGACAGGGTTTCACAGAGTTGCCCAGGCTGGCCTCAAACTTGTGATCCTCCTGCCTCAGCCTCCAGGTTGCTGGGATTATAGGGGTGTGCCACCATGATCAGCTTTATTTTTAATTTTATCTGCTTAGAGTTAGTTTATTTCCCAGTGAGTGTTACTTTTCAAGACAAAATAATAGTAACATGCTTAGCAATACAGGTGACTGAGTTAGAGCTGCGTGTTAGATGTGATTAAGTGCCTCAGCAGCCTTTGCAGTAGCTAGCAACTGACTCAGAACAGGGCAGGTTCCTAGGCTGGCCAGGTGGGGAGGCGTCCTAGGGGAGACGGCATACGTGGGAAGTTGGAGTAGGAAGCAGGACACCCTTCTGGAATTGGATGCGCGGGGAGCCATGGACAGGGAGAACAGCGCAGTGAAGGAGTGCGATGTTTTCCTTCCACAGACTTCTGTTTGTAAACTGTCCTGCTGACTCTGCTTTCTATCTATATTGTCACATGCTTAGTATTTTCATATGCTGGGCAAATGCTCTATCACTGAGCTGACTGATACTTTTATTTATTTCAGCTTTTTAATTTATGTATATTTTTGGCAGTTTAAAAAATATTTCATGGCACACCATGCGTAAAATTTACATCTTAGCCATTTTGAGCGTATTATTCTGTGACGTTAAATGCATTCGGTGTCGTGTATCCATCCCCATCTACTTCCAGAACCTTTTCATCCTCCCAAACACTGTCTCTGTGAAGCCACAGCTCTGTCTGCCCCCCACCAACCCAGTGACCTCCGACCTTTGCTCTCTCCGCTGTCCTGCTCTGGGTGCCCCGTATTCGTGCAGTCGTGCAGTGTTGGCCCTCAGTGTCTGGCTTATTTTCGTTCACACGAGGTGTTCAAGGCTCACGCGTGCTGTAGTGTGTCAGAACTTTATTCCTTTTTATGGCTGAGTAATGCTCCGCATGTGAAGGCAGAGGTAGCCTCGCTTTGTTCCCTTCCTGTGTTGGTGGGTGGAATCCTTGGTTGTTTCTACCTTTTGGCTACTTAGAATAAAGCTGCTCTGCCCTTGAGACACTGTGTGCAAGTCATTTTATTGTCATTATTGCGGCACTAAGGAGGGGACCCGGGACCTCAGCTGGCTGGGGAGCAGCCCGCCCAGCTCCCTGGGCAGGTGTCTGAGAGGAAACAAATTACACTAGGTGGGGCGTCTGCTTGGGCGTCTTTGTTTTGGTTTGGTTTGGCGCCAGGGAAGAAACCCAGGGCCTCGCCCAGGGGGAGCCGGTGCACAGCAGCCCCCAGTGTTGTTTTTATAGATAAACGGGATAAAAATGGAGTAGGGCCGATGCTGCCGAAGCCTGGCTCCGCGGCGCCCTCTGGACAGAGGGCTGCCCTGGGAGGGGGCTTATCCATGGCGGTGCTGAAGGGCCGCGTCTTTGACTTGTTTGAGTTTGAAGGAGAATGACATTCTATCTGTGGGTGGTATTTGACACCCATTGCTCAAGGACCACCTGGAAACCTCAGACCACTTGGGGGGAGCCATTGTGGAAGGGCCTGGAGCCTGGGGGCGCTGGCCCTGGGAGGAGGTGTCCATTTCCCAATTCCCTCCCACACAGATGGCTTGCACCACTGGTCTGTCCCTCAGCCTGGGGGGAGGGTCCTCCTGGGGCCCCAGGCGTGCCTGGGCTTGTGACTGCACAGCTGCTGTTCTGCCTTGTCTTCCTGTGGCCTTCTGGTGTCCCTGTCTCCTAAAGCACCCTGTGGCTGGGCTCGGCCCTCCCTAACCCAGTGGAGCCCGTCTCGGTTCCTCCCTTACCTCTGGCCTGCCCTGAAACCAGCCAGGTGACAGCAGCCTGGGGCCTGGTGGACGCCACTGTGCCGCTCATGCAGGTGCCTGCGCCTCAGTCCGCAGGGGTTTAGGTGTTGCACCTTCGGAGGGAGCTGTCCTCGGTCTGCGATCCCAGGGCCACCCGCAGGAGGCGCTCAGCCCTCCCTCCGTGGAGGCCCAGGAGGAGTCCGGCCAGCAGTTCTGCTGGTCTCAGACTGCACAGGGCATTTTCAGAAGTCATCATTTGCTTCTATTTTGAGCCTTTTTGAATGTTATTTTAGTCTTTATGGTAACAGCCCCATTGGTAAGAATACAGTTAGTCATTCTTTTGAATCGGGATTTTGACAAGCAAGGAGATTGTCAGGATGGCGACGCGGAGTGCTCGGAGCGAGGGAGGCCTGGTCCTGCTGTATTGACCTGTGGACTGCCTGGAGCCCCTCGGGCTTACTCTTTCCCCCAAATCCCACCAACAGTTACAAAGGGATATTAATGTAGAAATGAAATCCTTACGATTGCATCTCCCCAGAGAGGTGTGCCCTGGAACGACGGCACTTCACATTCAAGCCTGGAAGCCTGGCACGGGGCTTGCTCTACAGCTGCCTCCTAGGATCCAGCCGGCCCATTTCAGCCCCATGTGACACAGGGAAGTTGCAGGCGTGGGTGGGCAGAGCGGGTAGAGCGGCCGTGGACACTGCGGGCTGGCCCTCCTCTCAGTGGGCTTCTCTCAGGCCAACTGCCACCTTGTTCCCAAGGATCCCAATTTGTGCACTGGTTTTTGAAAGCTTTCTAAGTTGCAATTGTGTATATTAAAGTTAATTTTCCTTTCTTCCAAGGAATAAGCTTAGCACACCACTGCGTGTTTGGAAGCAGTTCTTTGTGCTGTTTCTTATCTAGTCACCCTTTAAAATTGCTTGTCCTACACTTTAGAATGCAGGTGACTGACACTTTTTGTCTCTCCTTCAGCTTGGTTTTAATATCAGGGAGTCACTTAAACATCAGCCATTTCCCCTCTGCCGGGCCCTGGGAGAAGAATTGATTTCTTGGTTATACAAATCCCATTTTCTCAAAACACCCTTTTTATATTTTCAGGAAGAAGAAATGTTTCGACCCAATATGTTCTTCCTCCTCTTGCTTCCACCTATCATCTTTGAGTCTGGATACTCATTGCACAAGGTAAGACCAAGGCACGCATTAGCTGCTGGTGTCTGGATGCGACTTGTTTCTCTGGGGCCAGTTCCTGAAGAGCTTGGGGTTAGTGGAAGAGGGAAAGGGTGAGAAATGTGAGTTCATAGGACAGCTCTGCCACTTGCTGACTGCTCCCTCAGTGAAGCCTTTAAACTTCCTGACTCTTGGTATTTTCAGCTGTAAAGAGAAAGTAATAATTCCTACTATATAGATTTGCGGTGAGATTTAAATAGAATATATGTGTAATACATTTATCACAGTGGTGTCGTATACCTAACCTGTCAGGTGCCTATAATATACCAGTAGCTATTTTACTTCTGTTACTACCACTTTAGCACCTGTGGGCTCCCTACATCTGTCGCGCATCGTGATTTCTTCTGCCTGGCTCGAATCCCAGCTCTGTCACTCAGTAACTGAGAGACCACAGACAAGTTACACGGCCTCTCTTTCAGATTCCTCTTCTCAAATAGAAAGACGGACTCTTGCTTTGTTCTTTGAATTAAAACAAAACTCAAGGAAAATTATAGCTCTAAAATTACCCCCTGTTCTTCCAAACATTCTTCAAAAACAACTGCTAGTTGGGTAAATATTGAAATCCAACCCTCAGTGACAACTGTGGAGCCTCAGCCTTCTCTGATATTGGAAGAGGTTGTTTTATTATGAGTAGCAACAGAACAAACCCTGGCTTGTTGTGGATGTTCAGCTAACGTGACAGTGTTACAATGGACAGGGAAAGAAATATTAAAGAATAAAAGAGAGCTTGGGGGTTAATTTAGCAGTGGTGGCCCGCTGCCCCAGGGTGCCCCAGCTCCCCGTGGGAACTGGAGAGGAGCAGATGTGACCAATTAATTGGCTGCTCTGAGGGTTTCAGGTAGAGTGGCCTGTTTAGCTGGTGTTTCCACAGGGGGTGCTTTGCCCAAGAAGATGGCCAGACAGGGTCTTCCTAAGTTGCTGAGGCTGACTTTGAACTTTTGATCCTCCTGCCTCAGCTTCCCAAGCCACTGAGATTATAGGCATGTGCCAGAGTGATTTTAAGTGGCACATCAACAGTACTTTTTAAATATTTTTTTAGTTGTAGACAGACACAATACCTTTATTTTATTTATTTATTTTTACATGGTGCTGAGGATCGAACCCAGTGCCTCCCACGTGCTAGGCCACACATGCTAGGCAAGTGCTTCACCACTGAGACACAACCCCAGCCTGACAATTAGTTTTGACTCCTCTTGTTGGACACAGACTAACACAAGTTAAGAGGCCAGAGTGGGGTGACAGGAACATGTGCCCAAGCCTGTGGCCTCGCCCTATGGGATCTTTTCCCCTTCTTAGCCATCTTTCCTTCCTTGTCTCCCCCTTAATGCCCCTCTATGGGCCTCAACTCCCAATTGACAAGTCCCCTTGTCCCTAACCTCTCCCTCTCCTGCCCTCTCCTTGGCCCAGCTTCTCCTGACCAGCTGGAGCCCCATCCTTCCCCTTGGCTTCTGGCTGCTGCTCCTGTAGATGCTCTGCCCATTCGTGCTTCTGTCTAGAGAGCCAGCGGCACCGCCGGCCCTGCCCAGGCTCTGCTTTGTCTTGGCATTGCTGCTTCTGCCCTCTGGTGCCCAGTGTCATTTTCTGCCTCAGTGGGAGGGTCTTCTTTTTTGGGGGGTGGGGTTGGTGCTGGGGATTGAATCCAGGGCCTTGTGCATGCGAGGCAAGCACTGTACCAACTGAGCTGTAGCCCCAGCCCAACAGAGCCTCTTCTTTTAAAAATCTGTTTGTGTGTGCCTGGATTTTTCCTCCTTTGAGAGTTTTCCTTAAATATAGAGACATTTAAATTTTGAAATAAATTGATTCAGTTTGAAGTATCAATAATGCAGTAGGCGTTAGGTGAATGTGAGAACTAACTGTGAAGGTCGGATGGACCAAGGCTAGCTCGACCCACCCTGGGAGAGAGGGAGAGCCAGGGAGATGCAGGACTGATCTTGCGCTGCCCCCTACAGGTCCTGGTTAGGAGGTAGAAATAAAAACACCCACCTCCAGTCCAAGCCCTTCTACCCATGTTGCTTTGGGATTTATCCCTGAAAGCTGGACTTTCTACAGCTGAAAGAACGTGGGCGAATTACTGCCGCACATTAAGTAGAGTGCTGCTGCTTCTTGTTATTGAAAATGTTGTTTCCTCATATTAATGATATTTATATCTTTATCAGGAATAGTAATAACTTACTAAACTTAAGAGTTATATTTATTGAGAGTTTTGGTAAAAAGAATATATATATAAATCAAATCTTTAATTTTCCTCCTAATATATCCTAAGACATTCAGTTCAGATATTTTAAAAAGTTGCATCCATGCAAAGAAAAAGTTAAAAGGAAGTTTAATTTAAAAAATATTCCCAAGTCTTACAGACCATCAGAGAATTGTTTTTAAAAAAACAAGTGAAAAAAAAATCAAAAGTTAACATCTTCATTCTTTCATTTCGGAAACAAATCTTAAAAGAACTGTAAGCAGATTATGAAAATATTTCAAAACAATGCTGAAGGAATGGTTTTATTTTGAATTTAAAACATGACATTTTGAATATTAGAGTATGTATAATTTTTATTTTCTAATTTTTTTGGAGGGAGAAGAGATAAACTTGTATAAATTTGAGGAAAATAATGGTTTTTTAGAAAAATATTCCTTTGATGATGATCTTTTAGCAGAAAATATGACAACTTAAGTGAAAGGGACAAATGTGTCGGGCACCGTGCTGCATGCCTGTAATCTTAGCAGCTCAGGAGGCTGAGGCAGGAGGATCACAAGTTCAAGGCCAGCCTCAGCTCCTTAGCAAGGCCTTAAGCAGTTTGACGAGAAGACCCTGTCTCAGAATATAAAATAAAAAGGGCTGGGATGTGGCTTAGTGGTTAAGTACCCCTGGGTTTAATCCCTGGCACTAAAACAAAAACAAAAACAAGCAAATGAAGAAGAAAGAAAGGGACTGATGTCAACAGGAAATGTCAATTAACAGGCTTTATCTGCTTTCTACCTTCCCCCCCGGTAAGAAGACAGGAAGTGGACTTTGAACGCTTCATCTTAATATTGCTGCATTTGCTAATTTAAATTTGGACTTAGAATACACATTTCAGTAAGACTGTCTAATCAGTTGCGTGAAGTAAGCAATTACTGGTTCTCTGGTTATTTTTTTTTCTTTTTTTAAGTTGTAGATGAACACAGTACCTTTATTGTATTTTATTTTATGTGGTGTTGAGGATCGAACCTAGGGCCTCACATGTACTAGGCAAGTGCTCTACCACTGAGCTATACCCCAACCTCCTGCTGGTTCTTTAAATTGTAAATGTCACATAATGTTAATTATGTCAAAGAGAAACAGATAAATTTGCTATATATAGCATAGGGAAATTCTTTTTAGCAGAGTAGCTTGAATTTGGATAATTTTAATATCTAGATTAATATTAACCAACTATAAATAATATCAGAATTCAATCCTGTAAACAGGGGTGATTCATTTCTTTTTAAATTGAAAAAAAAAAAGCAGCTGTTTACAAAGAAAGACAGGGATAAAAGTCCTTTGTTTAGAAACAAAACTAAACATTGTGTTCACGTTGAGTAATTTTAAAACTCTTTGTGTAACAGAGATTGATTTGCCAAACCCAGGAATCAAATGAGAGATTATGGACAGCAAGATCAGAGTTGCAAAGCAAGTTCCTGAAAGAGAGGGGCTCAGTACTGTGAGCATCAAGCTGAGGACACTCTTAAAGTGAGCTTTAACATAACAGCTCCTGGTGTCCATAGCAAAAGAGGGGATTTTGTCCATACCAGGAGTCAAGGGTTATTAAGACCCCCAGGCAGTGGTCCCTAGGTTGGGTCCCTAGGATTGTGTTCCACAGCCTCACTCCTTAATCCTGCAGAGATTTGAAATACGCTACTGTGCTGCTTGGAGTGGAATATTTCCTCCTGAATGTTGTGACGGTTAGATGGAAATATATTTTTATCTGTCATATTTGATGATACTAATAGATGAGACAAAGTTATTCCAATGAACTGGATAATAAGATAACCTGTTATCTTGATATTCTTTATAATAGTTCACCTTTTCTTAATTAAATTACAAATTAGCAAGGCACAGTGGCTCATGTCTGTAATCCCAGCAGCTTGGCAAGACCCTGACTCTAAATAAAATATAAAAAGGGCTGGGGATGTGGCTCACTGTGTATGCACCCCTGAGTTCACCCTGGTGCAAGTGCGACACACACACACACGAAATACAGCTGCTTCCTTCATTACTGACATCTGACAGGCATCGTGTCAGTCACAATAATGCCATTTCCCCCATTGAACCCACAGCCTTGTGAGGAAGTCAGACATCAAATAGTTACATAAATAAATATAAAACTGCAGCCAGGCCAGGTGCCATCAGGAGAGAGCCATTGTGCACCCAGAGTGTAGCCTAGGAGCCCAGCTGGGAGCTGGCCGAGGGACCAGGGGAGGCTTCCCTCAGGAAGAGTGGATGTGTGCTGGGTCTTAGGGTGATGAAAGTTCTTCAAGCAGAGAGGTAGCAGGGCATCTGTGTGACCAGGAAACAAAAGGCAGCATGGTGCCAGGTAAGGTCAGAGGCCTTACCTGGGGTTAAGCCATCAGGGCTGGGATTTGCATTTTGAGCAGAAGTAGGAGTCAGAGTGGAGGCAGCACCATCAGAGTTGTCCTTGGCAAAGGTCATTCTGAAGTGCTCAGAGAGGGCCAGGAAAGGGCCCGGGAGCAGCTGCGGAGCCTGGAAGGAGCGGTGGCAGGAGTCTGGGTGATTCGAGGAGGACAAGCAGGGAGATGGGAGCCACGTGGGGAAGCTGCGGGGTGCGGGGAGGACTCTGGTTCCCCACCTGCAGGACAGGGCAGATGAGGTGCCCTGAGTGAAGCTGCAGGAGGGCCACCCGGGCCACCCCTCCCTGGCCAGGCCGGCCTCTCTAACCCTTTCTCTGATATCTGCTCTTCCACACAGGGTAACTTCTTTCAGAATATTGGTTCCATCACTCTCTTTGCTGTTTTTGGTACAGCGATCTCTGCTTTCGTAGTAGGTGGAGGAATTTATTTTCTGGGTCAGGTAAGAAAAACATCCTTGAAAGCCTTTGAAGGTTCAGGAGCTAGTGCAGAGGGCGGGGTGGGCACCTCCTGGGCAGGGCTCGCACTTTCAGAGGAGACCCCAACTCACAGGAGATTGGCAGAGCGTGGGAACGTTTCCAAGGGTCCCCTGAGAACTATGGTGTCTGGAATCAAGTGAATCTCTCCTATTATCCCCCCAATATTGGTCTTATTTACAAACTAATACTATCTCAAATTGGAATATCTAAAAATGAAGCAGAGACATACCATCATGATTTTCAGATGCTAACAGTTATCAGTCATGTTGTCTGGTTGACTGAATTGGGGTTGAATGTTGTTTTTTAATAAAAATTTACATTTTAAGTCAAAGATGATTCTGCATCTGTTCACTCAATTCTGAACAGTCCACCTGTGGAATCTCGTGCTCTAGATTTTCCACTGTTATGAGCCACTCCGCAATGGCACCAGCTGGGTGTTCTGCACTTGTTAATTTGCAGTAATTGAGACCGCGCTCCTGTAGATGGGCACCATGCGGGTCCCTGCATGCCCGGTTCTTCTTCATGATCGGTTGCAGGAAGTTTGCCTGCCCTGGCACCAAGAACTTCAGTTGCGCTCCGGGCACTGGGCTCCTGGCAGGTTGTGCGTGGTGTGGTGGGTTTTCTTCTCTTGATAGCCACCTGATCTCACCATTATGCTGCCTCAAGGGCACCGGACTAAATCTGTCTGCCATGCCACTTTCTTCATTGCTGTGCTTCTAGTATCAAAGAGGAATAAACTATAGAGAAGAAAACTGTGTGCGCTTAACTGGGCTTGGAAAATGAACCATGCTGTCCACCCTTGTGGTGTGGTAGATGCAGACCAAGTCTGAAACTGAGGGCTTTTCTTTATTTTTCAATTGGTTTGGGGACTGAAGATGAATGTCCTTATTAGTTGGTAACAAAGCCTAATGGGCATTTTAATCTTCTTGGCTGTTCTCCAGGGGTTTTTGTGTCTGTGTGTTTGTGTGTTTTATTTTACAGGCTGACGTCATCTCTAAACTCAACATGACAGACAGGTAAATCCTTCACGCAGCACCCTGACTGCTGCGTGGGCCAGGGGATTTTCTCCACATTGCTTCTTGGGTGGTACTTCTCTATTTCCTCTCTCTCCCCGCTGGCTGATGGTCTCTGCTGTAGGGTCTGCTCTGATTAATTTGTGTCTCTGAGATGAATCACAGTTGTATCAAAAGTCCCTTTTAAAGGCCACTAGTCAGAGCATTGCTGATTGAAATGATTCATTTGGCTTTAGCTCTGGGGGTCCAGCTCTGGTCAGCTAACTGACCCCACCCACGCCTATGTTGTCCTTTTATCATTATTAAGAATCATTTTCAATGAATCGCTAAGTCTTTCCTGTAGCCGTAATGGAAGGTTGCCTTCTCGATAGCTCAGGTGTAGGGGTGAGTGAGGGGGAGATTTATACTGAGATTCCCACCACACCTGGGGTGGCAGAAGCAGGCAAGGCAGGCCCTGCCGTGGGTCCCTCTCACTCTGCAGCTGCCCCCCCCAGCACCACGCAGTGAGCAGCTACCTAGGAGCCATCCAGAAATTGTCTCAATCCCTTAGCAAAAACAACCCAGGCATGGCAGCACATGCCTGTGAGACCAGTCACTCCGGAGGCCGAGCCAGGAGGAGCAGCAGCAGCCTCGGCAGGTGTCTCAGGAGGCGTCAGACTAGTAAAGCACCTGTGCCCAGTGCCGCTGCAGGTGTGCCGCCTGATCCTGGGTGCCACATCCTGCCTGACTCCTGGTCTGGCCTTGTGCCTGGCGGGGAGCTGGGGGTGGCTCCAGGGCTGGGTCCCAGGTCCTCACCACGGAGCAGCCAGAGCTTTCAGACCACAGCAGCAACCTAGAGCCTTGGGAACCCGTTTCATGGGAAATGTGCCTCTGATGACAGGTCCCGTCCCCTTTCCACCTCCACCGTCCCCTCCCACCTCCCACACTCTCCCAAGACTTGAGTTCTGGAGCTCTTGTTGCAGGAAAGTTTGGATGTGTGAGAAAGTAGCCAGACTTGCACCTGCTCTGTAGGAGCCGAGGGGAGCAGAACTGGTCCCCAGGTGGTCTAGGTTTTCACCGATGGAGAGGAATGCCCCGCCCCACCGACAGGAAGGGAGGTGGCACCACGTCCTGACCAGCAGCTGCGGGTGACTGACTGGAGACACATGCTGCTGGGTTCACCTTTGTGAAACTGAACTGAAACCATGGTTGGGACGTCTGGGTGGGAGAGAGATGGGGAGTCGCCTGTCACTAGGCAGGCTAGGAGCAGACCTACCCAGCGGCAGGGGCAGAGGGAAGCTGTGGGTGTGGTGGAGGTGGGACAGTGCCACCAGGGAACACATGTCGAAGGCCACATCACTCCCTCACTTCTCCTCAGAATGGCCATTTCCGTGTGGCCCACCATGACAGATGTTTGAAGTTTTCTGCTTGGTCTGGTTTTGGCGCTGGGGACTGAACCCAGGCCTCATGCACACTGAGCAAACGCCCTCCAATCCACAGCACTGTTCAAAAGTAGTTTAAAAAGTGGCTGGGTTTCTGGTTTCTAGATATTTCAGGGGCTTGTCCAGTTTTTGGTTTTGTTACTGGGAGTTGAACCTGAGGATACTTCACCACTGAGCTCCATCCCCAGCCCTTTTGATTTTTTATTTTGAGACAAGGTCTCAGTAAGTTGTTGAGGGTGGCCTCAAACTCACATTTGCAATCCTCCTTCAGCTTCCCAGGTCGCTGGGATTCCAGGCATGAGCCACCACACCTGACTGAATTGTCCAGGTTTTTTTGTGGACAGAATAATGCCATTTTCCCAAAAGCACCACAAAGGCCAAACGTGAGACCCTCAGACCACCTGTCACAGCCCATGCACCGTAGAAAGCACAGAGGTGGCCTCACGGCTCAGGCTGTGTTCCAGTGATGTGTCTGCTGGGGAGAGCTCACCCGAAATTAAACCCTGGATTAGTTCACTCCCCAGTCAGTTTTCTTTTCATTTTGTGGATGTTGCCAATTTTTGAGATGATTAAAATAAAGAAAACACATTTTTTTAAAGTTGAACTTGTAGCTCCTGGCCTTTGGAAGAGTGGGTCCCTAGGACGCAAAGGGAAACTGCTGCTGCCCCTCACCAGTTCTCTTGTGGCCCTTGAGTTCCACCTCAGGATGCCGCAGCAAGGGACAGAGCGCATCAGCCAGCCCTCCCGTGCCACTCAGACCAGCACAGACCAGTTCAAGTGAAAGGGAAAAAGATGAAGTTTGTAGGACAGAAGTGTCCCCGGGTTGATGGCAGCTAGCACAACACCCTACAGGGACCACCGGGTGAGGGGTCCTGTCCTGCTCCTCGAGAGCATGCCCTGGGTGGCAGTACCGATGGCTCCAGGCCCACATCACCTCCCGTCAGCATCCCTGCCAGAAGGGCTGTCCCGTGGACCCTGATGCCCTCATTGTCCATGCGGGCCCCATGACACACCAAGAGCCCTCATGAGGACAGGAGTGGGGAGTGGGAGGTGTGGCTCCCCACGGAAATCAGGGTACTGTTACCAAGACTGAGTGTCCCATGTGCTCTGCTCGGGAGTGGGGGGAGGACCAGCACTCAGCCCCGCCCCGCCCCCGGCTGGCTCCCCCAGCTCCCTTCACGCCCTGCCACTTGTGGGGCCAGGGTGAGAGGGAAGGCAAGGCATGAATTCAGTCCACAGGGGCTGCCACGGAAACCCCAGTGGAAACCCCAGTGCCAACTAGTGAGTTACTCAGGAAGTGTGAGCAGCCGGGCAGCCAGGTGTCCCCTGGGGCGGTCCCCCTCAGGGCTGCCTGGTGCTGGCAGAGTCCATGGAATGCACTCTCTGCCCCAGGCTGTGTCACTCCTTTCTCTCCCAGACTGCAAGCTTGTGACAGCCTCTGGCTTGTGACTACTGCAGGGCCAGACCCTCAGGCGTCCTGTTTTGTCCTGCTAACCTGAAAGAAAGTGACGCAGCAGGGGAGGGCTAGAAGGCCAGCACACACACCCAGGGGGACACACCAGGAAATCATCCAGACCCCGTGGGACCTGGGCCTACCTCCCTCACAGGCTTCTCGGTCTCCTGCCCTGGCCACCCACCCCTGCCACATGTCCCTTCCTTTGCTTCTCGCCTGCCGGGGTTGCTCACCTTGGGGGCACTACATGTCACCTCTGCCCCCATGCATCTTGGCCTGGCTGCTGCTTCCTGTCATGCAAGTCCTTGCTCACATAGGGTCATTCTCTTCAGAGAGGCCATTGCCGACCCTTCAGTCAGATGGGCTCCCACACACCTCTCTGCCAGGCTAGACCTTCTCACATCACCCCGTTTACTTCCTCGGGCACAATTGCCATTTTCTAAATTTGGCAGAGTCTCTGGCTAATTACCATATCCACTCAGGTGGACGGAGCACCGACTGAGCCAGGTAGCCCATGTTCAAATCCTGATCCTGGCCCTTGTTAGCTGACCGACTGGACAAGGTCCTTCACCCCGTCCGCCATCAGTCCTCCATCACCAGGAGCAGCAGGGCTGTCTCGGCGCCTGCTGTGTGGCTTCCTGAGGTTGTGTGTGCAGATGCCGAGATGGTGCCGGGGCCCTGGTGCGTGCCATAGGGAGCTGGCTGTTGTGACGGTCCTGGTGGCTGGAACATGACTTCACTGGAGGCCATTCCATCATCTTGAGCACTGTCTGTGAGCCCTAAGGGCCGGACTGGGAGCCCGCACAGCGTTGGTGTCTGCTGCCAAAGCCCCCGCCCTGCCCCTGCCACCACAGGAGTTGCCCTGGCTTTTGACACTTTTTTTTGGTCCTGGGGATTGAACCCAGGTGCACTTAACCACTGAGCCACATCCCAGCCCTTTTATATTTTATCTTGGAGATAGGAACTCACTAAGTTGCTTAGGGCCTTGCTAAAGTTGCTGAGGCTGAGGCTTTGAACCTGCAGTCCTGCCTCAGCTTCCTGAGCCCCTGGGATTATAGGCATGTGCCATCGTGCCCAGCTTGGCACTTTCTTAGATGTTACAATCTGAATGGAGACTGGGGTTGGTCATAGGTGGCACTGTGACCACCTAATGGCATGGGACAGAGCAGAGAGGTCAGGCCTAGCAACTCCTGAACCACTGGGCTCCGGCTGCTGTGCCTGAGAGGGCTGGTTGGTGTGTGATGTAAAGTAGAGTTGCAGTGCTGCTGGGGAAACCAGCTGTTTCTAGCCGCTCCTTCTGGAGTGGGCCTTTCCTGCTCCGCCTTCAGCGTCAGTCAGCAGGTAAGTGGGGAAACACCTTCTGTCAGTGCTTCAGCTCGCGCGTAGTTACGTTGTGTGAAACGGTCATTGACTGCGGTGCTTTGCTCTGTGGACCAGGCTAATTCTGTTACAGAACTTGCTCTTTTCTCCTCTTCCAGTTTTGCCTTTGGCTCCCTCATATCTGCTGTTGACCCCGTGGCCACTATTGCCATTTTCAATGCACTGCATGTGGACCCCGTGCTCAACATGCTGGTGTTTGGAGAAAGTATTCTCAACGATGCAGTCTCCATTGTCTTGACCAAGTAAGTGTGGGTGTCACAGAACCAGAGGTCCCAGGAACAGAGCGTCAGACGTGGGCTGAGGCATGGCTCAGTGGTAGAGCACTCACCTAGCAGGCCCCAGGCCCTGGGTTCCATCCCCAGCATCAAAAAAAAAAAAAGAAGTTGGCTGGGTGCGGTGGCACATGCCTGTAATCCCAGCACTTGGGAGGCTGAGGCAGGAGGATCGTGAATTCAAAGCCAGCCTCAGCAACTTAGCGAGGCCCTAAGCAACTCAGTGAGTCCCTGTCTCTAAATAAAATACAAAATAGGGCTGGGGATGTGGCTCAGTGGCTGAGTGCCCCTGAGTTCAATCCCCGGTTCCAAAAAAAAAAAGATTTCTGCTGGGCATGGTGGCACTTGCCTGTAATCCCAGCAGTTGGGAGGCTGAGACAAGAGGATTGAAAGTTCAAGTCCAGCCTCAGCAGTTTAGTGAGGCCCTAAGCAACTCCGCGAGACCCTGTGTCAAAATAAAAGACAAAAAAGGGCTGGGCATGTGGCTCAGTAGTTAAGTGCCTCTGGGTTAAATCTCCACTACCAAAAAGAATGTTTCCGACATTTCCATGCAGCTACTTCTGCAGTGGCCTGTTCTCTGGGTGGTTGGCTCACCTGCTGAGGTTCTTCTTCTTTGTGTGCTGGCAAGCCATTCAGTGCCACAGGAATATGTCAGGGCACAAGCGACTGGGAAAGGAGAGTTCACCTCTTCTGAACTGTTAGCGGGTGGTTTCTGTGCTCAGCTTCCCATCAGTGTAACTGAAGGTGCTTATTCAATGTGACATTCTCAGGTCCCATCCTCAGAGTCTCTGATTCAGTTGGTTTGCAGTGAGTCCTGAAGCCCTATTTATTTATTTGTTTTTGTGGATTTGGGGAATGAACCTCAGGCCTTACATGTACTAGGCAAGCACTCTACCGATCAGCCAAAGCCCCAGCCCTTTTTAAAAACTTTATTTTGAGATAGGATCTTGCTCAGTTGCCCAGGCTGGCCTTGAACTTGCAATCCTCCTGCCTCATCCTGAGCAGCTGGGATTGTGGGTATGTGTCACTATACTGGCCCCCTCTTGGTTTTTCGTGTGTTCTCCAGGCAGTGGTGCAGCGGTCAGTTAAGGGATCAGCATTTAGGAAGCTTTGTTGGAGACAGAAGCAACAGACATAGGGCAGGGGATGCAGGCTCAGTGGGGACTGCTTGCCTGGCATGCACGAGGCCCTGGGTTCCCTCCCCAGGACCAAAACAATAAAGCAATCAAGAGGCCCTCCTGTCCTGCTTCCTAGCTGTCACAAGGCCGTCATTTTCATAGGTGTAGGTGTCCTACCTGCAGATACTGCTGTGTAAAGTTACTTTGAAAACTCTAGATTGTTTTCAAACATTCACTGGTATTACTGCCCTAGTTGATAGGATCTGAGAAATTAAAGATGAATCATAAAATGTCAGAATTCATATGTTGGAATAATATGGTGTTCTGTAGTGGAAAGAGCCCATTTCCCCTGCTTTGGTGCTGGAGATGGATCCGGGGTTGTCACACATGCTAAGTAAGTGCTCCACCACTGAGCTGTACTCCAGCCCCAGCCCAGGGTTTGGAGTCAGGCTGACCTGGGTTCAAACCCTGTTGGGGCCACTCAGCTATAAGAGTCTGGACCAGCTCCTACAATTTTTTGTGTATTTGTTTTGTTTTGGTTTTGCATTTCTTTTGGCAGAAATTTATATAATTTTATTAGGAAATTACTGTATAGCGTGTTGTGAGACCTTTACAAAAAATCTGATGGCGGCTGGTGCACTGGAACATGCCTGTAGTTCTGGCTACTTGGAAAGTCAAGGCAGGAGGATCCCAAGTCCAGGCCAGCCTGGGCAACTTAGTGAGACCCTGCCTCAAAATGAAATTAAAAGGGGGGGATGTAGCTCAGTGGTAGAGCACTTGCCTAGCATATGTGAGGTTCTGGGTTCCGTCCCCAGTAGCAAAACAAAAACATAAAGCAAATCTGGTGGCAGTGTATTTTTTTCTTTTTTGTGTTGGTGGGGGGCGGGGGTACCAGGGATTAAACTCAGGGTTCCTAAACCACTGAGCCACATCTCCAGCCCTTTTTATTTATTATTATTAATATTATTTTGAGACAGGGTCTTGTTAAGTTGCTTAGGGCCTCACTAAGTTGCTGAGGCTGGCTTTGAACTTGTGATCCTCCTGCCTCAGCCTCTCCCACTAAATTGCTGAGGCTGGCTTTGAACTTGTGGTCCTCCTGCCTCAGCCTCTCCCACTAAATTGCTGAGGCTGGCTTTGAACTTGTGGTCCTCCTGCCTCAGCAGGAGCTTCTGGGATTACAGGCATGTGCCACTGTGCCTGGCACACTGTGTTTTTCTTATCTAAGATTTATTCTGAAAGCTGCTCAGCTCTCTGGTTTTTATTTTCTCATATCCTGGTAACATTGAAATTTTGAGATAAGGAATTTTGCCTGATTTGGAGTTAACATCATGAGTTATTTTTATACATTAGAAGCTGAACTGAATTGCCTCATCTCTTATTTATTTAAAGAGAAAAGATCTGTCAGGACCTTTTATGAGCTTTTCCAGGTCTCTCTGCTGCACAAAGGCCAAAGACTAGGAGAATTTTTTTTTTTTTTTTGAACCGAGGATTGAACCCAGGGGCACTCAGCCACTGAGCACATTTCCAGCCCTATTTTGTATTTTATTCAGAGACAGGGTCTCACTGAGTTGCTTAGGGCCTCGCTAAGTTGCTGAGGCTGGCTTTGAACTGGAGGTCCTCCTGCCTCAGTCTCCTGAGTCACTGGGATTACAGGCGTGCGCCACCGCGCCCAGCACTAGGAGATATTTTGAAAAATAAGAAATGATGACGTCATTGTGTACAGACAATGGTTCTTTCTTAGTTGAAGTGCCTTTGAGGCCAAGATTGCCTGTGATGACTGTTTCCAAGTGGGATCTGTGTCCTGCGTGCAAGTTCCCAGCCTTCACCTCTGTCATCACTGACACTGGGGCGACACTGCCACTCAGGCACCAGCCTCACTGACTACAGATGTGGTAAGGGCTGATGTCTGCCTTCTGCCTCTGGTGAGGGCCCTCTGGTGAACATTCTCAGAGACCAGGTGCTGCTCAACGACCAGTTAAATTTGATGAACTTGGTGCACAGTGGTGAGGCTACTCAGAGAGGTGAACAAGGGGGTCAGACATGGTGACCTCCACCTTGTATACAACAATTAAAACCCAGTTCAGCACAGTGGCACACACCTACCATCCCAGTGCGTTGGGAGTCTGAGGCAGGAGGCTTGAAAGTCAGAAGCTAGCCTCAGCAACTTCACGAGACCCTGTTTCAAAATAAAATTTTTTAAAAGGGCCAGGGATGTGGTTAAGTGGTAGAGCACTCTCCTAGTATGCTCAAGACCCCAGATTCAATCCTTAATACCAAAAAAAGAAAGAGAAGGCCGGGTGCAGTGGCGCACACCTGTAATCCCAGCACTTGGGAGGCTGAGGCAGAAGGATCACGAGTTCAAAGCCAGCCTCAGCAACTTAGCGAGGCCCTAAGCAACTCAGTGAGACCCTGTCTCTAAATAAAATACAAAATAGGGCTGGGGATGTGGCTCAGTGGCCGAGTGCCCCTGAGTTCAATCCCCAGTACCCCAAAAAGAAACAAAAGAAAGAGAAGAAAATTGTAGGCCAGGAAGGGCCCAGATTCTTTCATTTTTCTTGCGTTTGGAACCCTCTGGCCAGCCCTGGGTCTGCTCTTAATCCTAGTTAGTCTTTGGGTCTTCGCCTCCTCTGTATAAAAAGAAAACAGCCAGAGACACCTGTGTTCCAGCAGGCAGTGGAGAGGGCGGGGCTTCGGTCCTCAGGGTGCACGTGTGTCATCTGCAGGACCATGTGGGGAACTGCAGATGCTCTTGACCTTCCAACACATTTCTCCAGTGAGAGCCCTTATTGGCCTCACATCCGGAAGTTATTTATCTTTGGGGAAAGACAGGAGGTGGGGGAGATGGGACATTAAGGAAAGTTGAAAACTGGTATGAAAGCTAGATTTTTTTTCTCAAGGCTTCTCAGAATCGTTACTGTGTTATTTTTGTCAAGTCTCTACAGAGAGCTTCCTGGGCTGCTGGACCAGCTGCGCTTTGAGCAGAGGTTGTTCTGCTTTAAACGAAATGCTGACTGACGGGGCCGTGTGGCACTGCTGGTGACTCTTGATTTTATTTGCTGATTCAGCAGAGGTGCACTGAGTGTCTTTCACGTGCTGGACTGTGCCTTAGGCCTGGAACAGGTGGCAGTGAGCAAGGTGGACAGCGTGGTCTTCATGGAAGCGACACACTGCAGTTTCCACATGGTGTGAGGCCAGCGCGTGGGCCGGCGTGTGTGAAGGGGTCCAGGCAGGTGTCCTGAGGAAGTAGCCTGACCCTGGGTGCTGAGGGCCCATTGGGGGAGTTAGTTGGGGCCAGGGAAGATGGGAGGATGACCTCCAGGGAGGTACCAGTGACAGTGTGGCTCACCCCAAATGGGATGAGGTCAGGTAGGTGAGGGAGCTCGCTCCCTCCAGGAGACTGGCTTCCTCCTGGACGCGTCCCGAAACTGCCCAGGAGTTTTGAGCAGGCTGATGTGCCTTCTGCAGGCATCAGCCCCGCTGGTCCCTAGGAAGCGAGGATGTCTAGAGAATTCAGGAGGTGTGGCTCTGGGGATGGGGAGCGGGAGGTGAGCTGGGAGTGCAGGACAGGTGGAGGAGGGTGTTTAGTGAGTGGCTTTGTGCTCACTGCATCCTCCTGTGAGCATAAAACCCACAATTGAGTTTTATGGCTTCTGACATTTTATTTAGTTCTGTTACGGTGAAAGGAACATTCTTTCAGTCCTTCCTTAATGCCTCCTAGATCCTCCCCCCTGCCCTGCCTCTGACATTTCTTCTCTGGGCCGCTCTGTACCAGCCTGACTTCCTGCCAAGGCCTGAGTTTCAGGGTTACTGCTGGCGTCTTGTCTGAAAACCCTTCCCATGGACCCCCCCCCCAGCCATCAGGGTGAAACGCCACTGCCTGCTGCTCCCCACCCAGCCTCGCCCTGCTCTGCCTCATCCAAGCACTTGAGTGCTTCCATCGCCTGGGCTCCCGCCTCCCCACCTCTGTGGGTCCTTCCTGCGTCTAAACCCAGCCCATGTTTGCTCTGGAAGCTTCCTGAAGCCCCCTCCAGGCCGAGTCACATGCCCAGGCTGTCTCTGCAGCCCCTCCCTGTGCCGCAGGCTGTCATTCATTTCCATCTTGTTTCTCCCTCCTTGGACTAGCAGAGCTCCTGGGGGCTGGGACTCTGCTCTTATCGCCCAGTCCCCAGAAACTAACGCAGCACCTGAGGCAAAGTCGGAACGGGTGGATGTTTGACTGACTGACTGAACAGTGTAATGAAGGAATAAGGAAATAAGTTCGAGTTCAAAATTTCTATGAACTTTGTCTATAATATTTTACCTTTTCTTTTTTTTTAGTACTGGGGGTTGAACCCAGGTGCACTGTGCCTCTGAGCTACATCCTCAGCCTTTTAGCCCCCCGCCCTTTTTTCTTTTTGAGACAACTTCTGACTAAGTTGCTGGGGCTGACCTCAGAATCTTTGATCCTCCTGCCTCAGCCTCCTGAGTCATAGGGATTACAGGCATGTGCCATTGTGCCTGATGTAACATGTTTTAAAAATATTTTTGTATTTTATTCATTTATTTATATCTGGTGCTGAGAATCGAACCCGCTGCCTCACACATGCTAGGCAAGCGCTCTACCACTGAGCCACAGCCCAGCCCCTGATGTAACACTTTAACTTCTTTCTGCTTTCTTTTATTTCCTAGCACAGCTGAAGGTTTAACACGGAAAAATATGTCAGATGTCAGTGGGTGGCAGACATTTTTACAAGCCCTCGGCTACTTCCTCAAGATGTTCTTCGGCTCTGCGGCACTCGGCACTCTCACCGGCTTGATTTCTGCCTTGATATCCTTCTGATGTGACCCGGCGCGGGATTGCTCTAATGGCCTCCATCTGTAACTCGCTCCTCCTGCTCCTAAGGGGCCAGTTTTAATCTAAGGTTTTGCTTAAAGGAAGGCATGTTAGTTCTGGTTTGAGAAATACTCTGCCCTCGAGGATTTAAAATCTAACGTGGAATGTAGGCTCTCACTTCCAAAGCTTAAAAACACGTGTGCGCTGTTGGCGTTGAATATCAGGTGTGACCGAGGGCCTTCTCAGTCGTTAAGAGGATAATAACAGCATTCAGATGACTTTCCTTCTCAGCTGGCTCAGTTTGCACATCCAGAATATTGGAAATTGGTTTTCTTTGAAAATGTGGAATTGAAAAAATCTTGACCTAACTGAAAGTGATTGGAAAGGGCCTGTGGGTTCCATCTAAGTTATTGGCACGGATTTTGTTGCTTCCCAGCCCATGAGCTTTTCCAGCCAGAGATGGAAAGAGGCCCACCAGGGCAGTGCCACCGTGACTGCTGGTGGAAGTCCACGTTCCCAGCAGACGCCGCACCAGACCATCCACATGCACCGGAGCCACCTGCCCGGACATGGCACCTGGCCCTCTTCCAGAGCAGTTTGTTTCACAGATGGCCGGAAGACTCTTGCCTGGAGTGTTTTCCTGCCACTCTGTTGAATTTTCCCATCAGCTCCTCTGCCCAGAAGCTAAAGCTCTATTGAGTCTGCCGCCAGCTTTCCATATTGTACCAATAAGCAGAATGGGGAAGAAGAGAAAGCACCCCTGCGTCCCTTCCTCGCCGCCCTTTCTCCAATAGAGCAGTGTGTTCCAAGGTGGGGTGCTGGGTCCCCCGAGCCCCCTCTGGGCCTGGTGAGCAGCATTTGAGCACACACCTACTCTCCTTTCACGGGTGCGACATGGAAGTGTGCAGGACAGGAAACGCAGTCCTTAACTGGGCACTGGGTCCCTGGAAAGCAGGGTGGCAGGTACCCACTGACGGGCTCATCTGAAGTCCTCCCATGAGGTGGTAGGTGACCCAGCATTGTGGCCTGTCCTCTGTGTGTCTGCAGCCTGGACTTCATCCTGTCACCACATCCCCAGTCCTCTTAAGTCAGCATTTATTAAGTAGTGAACTTAAGTTGATTTGAATTTTCCCCCATTTATTGTAGGAATTTATATTTCTCAGTGTTTTATGAGTTTCCCTTTTTTGTAAGTAGTCTCTGCAAAGAAGTAGTTCAGGATGATCAGTTTTCAGTGGTGACGGAGGGATGTTCAGACTCCTGTGTGTCCTTTGTTACTACACACCTTCTCTGCGCCTCCCATCCAGGGCCCCGCAGTGGTTTTCCTTGACAGTGGTCCTTCACGTGCTCAAGCACATTGACTTGAGGAAAACGCCCTCCTTGGAGTTTGGCATGATGATCATCTTTGCCTATCTGCCTTATGGGCTCGCAGAAGGAATCTCACTCTCAGGTAAGTGACAGAGAGCCCAGAAACGTTGTGGCAGTGGCTCATTGTCCTTCTGGTGGGAAGTTTTTCACTTGGGTCACTTTCCGTCATGAGAGGCAGAGTGAACGCAGAAGAGCTGAAGCCTTGAGGGGGTTCGTTGGCGCCTGGGGTTCCAACCTGGCCATCTCCGGGGGCACTGCCATGCTGGGTCTTTTTTAAAATAATATTTTTAGTTGTAGATGGTGCTGAGGATGGAACCCAGTGCCTCACACGTGCTTGGCAAGTGCTCCACCACTGAGCCACAACCCAGCCCCCTGTTGGGTCTTTACCCGCCTTCTCTCCTTTAACCACCAGTGTTAGGAGGCTCCCTCATAGGCAGGTGGCTTGTGAGAGGGAGGTACTATAAGGATCTATCTCTGTTTTACTGATGAGAAACCCAAAGTTGAGAGAAATAAAATACGTTGCCCAAGGTTATAGCTGAAATTGGCAGAATAGCGATTCATAGTAGTTGACTTGATTCAAGAACTGGTGCTTCTCTGACCTGACCCCTCCCTAACAGGTTATCACAAGACCACCTACCATGGGCCCTCAAGAGGCACAGCAGAGCGCTGCGTAACGATAGCCCCAGTGGAGTGGGTTTGTCAGACGCAGTGAACCTGTATTTAGTGTTCCATTTTGTTTTGTCTTTTGAGATGAGGTTTCGCCGTGTTTCCCAGACTGGCTTTGAATTCACCAGCCTGCCCCAGCCTCCCAAGTGGCTGGGACTACAGGTGTGCGCCACCATGCCCCAGCTCGTATTCACTTTCTAAATGCTCCCACCAGCCCCATGGAGTAGGCACTGGGAGGTTACGTCATCAGCTCAGAGCTGCATGGGGGTAAGTGGTGGCCCTGAGTTCCAGATGCCCTCTCCCGGTACCCAGTTCACCAAAATAATTGCATCCCAGTATCTGCCAGCTGGTTCCATTTCTTGTCTTTACTGAATTTTGGTGCTTATGTAAGCATCTGTGAATTATTGGGTCCCAGTCTACCTGTTTTACCTCTGGTTCTCTAAATTGTCCCCCAACCCCCAGACCTTAGCACTGAGTCCCTGTTAGGAAAGGTACATTTTACGCATCCATTTGGAATTTGTGATTAAAACATGGGAATGTTTTTTGTTTGTTTGTTTTTTATCTACTTCTGTCCAAGTGGCATTTTTTCTGTCCATAGGGATTTGGTTCCTCAGGGATCTTGCTACATATGCCGTTCGAGAGCCATGCAGGCCAGAACCTGCTGGTCAGCTTCGGGTGAGGGCACTGGCTCTGCGCACACTTTGCCTTTGGGCTGTTGGTCATCGGGGTCTCGGAGAGGGGCTGGAGGAGCTGCCACGCACTCCGAGGGAGGGAGGTCTCTCACTGTGGAGTTCTGTGCAGCCGCTTGAAAATGTTCATCTGCACTGCCACGGTTTTGGTACTAGAGATCTAACCCAGGGGGTGAGGCTGCCTTTGAACTTGCAATCTTCCTGCGTTTTCCTCCTGAGTCGCTGGGATTATAGGTGTGAGCTACTCTGCCCGGCCTGCTGCTACCTGCTTTCTTAAATGATTTTGCCCTTTTTTTTTTGGTACTGGGAATTGAACTCAGAAACACCACTGAGCCACATCCCCAGCCCCTTTTTTATTCTTATTTTTTGGGGGCAGGTACCAGGGATTGAACTCAAGGGCACTTGGCCACTGAGCCACATCCCCAGCCCGATTTTGTATTTATTTAGAAACAGGGTCTCACTGAGTTGTCCAGTACCTTGCTTTTGCTGAGGCTGGATTTGAACTCGTGATCCTCCTGTCTCTGCCTCTGGAGCTGCTGGGATTAGAGACATACACCACACGTCCATCATCCCCAGCCCTTTTTATTTTTCATTTTGAGACAGGCTCTCACTAAGTTGCTCAGGGTGTGGCTAAGTTGCTGAGGCTGGCTTTGAGCCTGTGCTCCCCCTGCCTCAGCCTCCCGAGCTGCTGGGATTACAGGTGTGCAGCCCCGCACGAGCTGATGTGCCTTCTAAGGTAAATGTGTCCAGATTTCTTCCTTATGGTATTTTTGAAATAGCCGTGCCTTTTCTCTCACTTATGAACTCGAGCCTAGGTCGTCCCACCAGCCTGGGGTGTTTTTCCAGCCTGTACAGGTGGCAGCTGCAGCAGATGGAGTGGTTGGGTGGTGGCGGGACCCTTTTGCACAGGGAGGGCTCATGAGCAGACGCTGAGCTGTCCCTTGGCTCCTGAGCCCACTGCTGGTCTGAACTCTCTCCTGTAGCCCCAGAACCTGACCCATGCCCCACCCCTGGGTGAAAAGCTCTCACCTGTGGACTGTCCAGATCCCAGGTGCAGTGTCATCCAGACTCCTGCCCAGACGGGGTTTGTTGACCCATAAAGAAAAATTGTAAACATTTGAATCAGGTGCTGTCTTAAAAGTTAGGAAATATCCCTGAGAAACAGATTCCTGGCATCTCAGAACCCAGCAGGAAGCCTGGCCCACACCAGGCCGCCAACCCTCCAGGCTATAAGACCTTGGTAAAGAGACTGTGTCTGCTGGGCGCAGTGGCGCATGCCTGTAACCTCAGCACTCGAGGGCTGAGGCAGGATTGCAAGTTTGAAAAAAGTCTCAGCAACTTAGCGAGGCCCTAAGAACTCAGTGAGATCTTGTCTCAAAATAAGACATTTAAAAAAAAAAAAAAGGGGGGGACTGGGAATGTGGTGGTTCAGTGGGTAAGTGACCCTGCATTCAATCCCCAGTACCAAAAAAAGACTGTCTTTGCCTATGGCCACTCTCCCACTCTCCACCCCCATCCCTGCTAATTCTTGATTCTTGATTCTTATTCTTTGTTACTGGGGATTGAACTCAGGGGTGCTTACCCACTGAGCCACAACCCAGCTCTTTTTACTTTTTATTTTGAGATAGGGTCTCACTAGGTCACTTAGGGCCTCAGTAAATTGCTGAAGCTGGCCTCAGACTTGCAAACCTCGTGCCTCAGCCTCCTTAGTTGGTGGAATTCGAGGCCACCCTGCTCAGCTTGTTCTTTGTATTTTCGCTCTGAACCCCAGGGAGTGTTGAGTAAACAGGCCAGTCAAACCCTTCTGTGTTCAGCCTGTCCCCCTGAAGGACACTGGGGGTAGGAATCTCGTTGGGCTCCCACACTGTGCTCTCCTAGTGTTCATTCCAAAAAGAACTTCCACATTCCGAAGTCAGCTCCGACTGCTCTCAGCCTTGGCTTTCTAGAATGAACTTTCAGGTCCACTCCTGTGGGCATGACAGCTTCTCTCGTGGGTGGAATGATGATCCAGTGTGAGGTAACTCGTGCGGTGACTTCAGCGTGGCTCAGGCTCCTGTTGGTTGACTTTTACATCAAAGTAAGAACCACAGAGGCCCAACCTTGCCAGTGAACTGATGGCCCCCCTCGAAGCAGGCTGGTGGAGAGGCCTTGGAAGCTCGGAGCCAGATCCGTGAGCGCTGGACGGTCAGGCCAAAGGCTGCCTCCACTGCACCCGCCCAGTCTCTCAGCTGAAGTGGGGTTCATGCCACCGTGCTCCTGCCCCGACTGCTCCACATGGCCTTGCCTTCTTGGTTTGCTTTGGCGCCGGGGCTGGACCCAGGACCTTCACTCGCTGAGCACGCACTGCACCACCGAGCACACACACTCGGCCCGCCTTTCGATGGCCTCAGTGCCTGCATTTTGCTGCAGGATCGGGAGGGCTCAGCTCTCCTAGTGTGGAACAGGAACTTGCAGAGAGGGACAAGTGACCTTGAGCAGAACTGGAAGTTTCTTTTGGGCTGGCTCTTTGTCCAGGAGAGCACTGATTCAGAGGGATGCTGAGCTCCAGGGAGCTCCTGCTCTGACGGGGCAGGTGAGGACATCTGCCCCCTAGGCTTCCTCCCTGGCTGCTCAGGCCTTGGGGGAAGTGTTGCTGGGCTCTTCCTGGAGGAGGTGAAAGAGCAGAGGAATTTGCTGTTTCCTCAGAGACTCTGGGGACAAAGCTCCCTGCAGCTCCCAGTGCTCCAGCCATTGAGCACCTCAGAGACAAACAGCAGGGTTCGCCTGGTTTGTAGGTCTCTGTGTATACAGCCAGCCTAGCAAGGTAATTCTGTAACCTTCCCCCTTTTCTAAATGGAAAGTTAGCTAGTTAAACCTGCTCCTCCAAAATGGCAGAAGTTAAAACTTTTGTTACAAAATTTGACTTGTACTTTGTATATTTTGGCATCTTGTTTGATGGCTTTCTTGAAACACCAGAGTCCTTACTTGACGTGGAGAGCCCTTTCCTGCTACCTGGACAGGATGAGCTGAGAACAGCCAGATCCAAGTGCCTAGGAAGGTGCAGGGGAGGGACAGACATGGACACGCAGAACCTGAGCAGGCACGGAAGGCCCTGGATCACAGAGGGCTTTGAAGAAGCGATGCATCACCTTCTTTACTAGCACATGTCTGCACGTGTGATGGAGTGGGAAAATTCAGAGTTAAGGAGGAGCAGTTAAAAAGCCCACCCAAAGCTGCCCTTCTCCTTGACCTTGGGCTCTCTGCCCCTCACTTCCCTGATGGCAGCGGTGGTGCATGCCTGCTGGGGCCTGGTGCTGCAGGGGCCTGCTGCGTGGTTCCTCTTCACTGCCCTCGGCAGCTCTGAGTGGGCAGCTGCTCCTCCCAGCACCCGCTGAGCAGACGGGGCTTCAGGAAGGAAGCAACTCTGCCAGCACTGGGTCTAGAGAGCCAGGGGCCCTTGTTTCGCGGTCGCCCCTGTGAGGCCTCACCTGTTATTTTCTTTTCTTCGTTCCTAAGACCCCTAATGCTCCAGCTCTGGGGGCTGGTGGGAGTGTGTTGTCTAACGCGGGCATCTCATAGCAGGGGCTGCTCTGCTGCTCACGTCTCTGCCCCTCCGTCCCTCTCCAGGCATCATGGCCATCCTGTTCTCGGGCATCGTGATGTCGCACTACACGCACCATAACCTCTCCCCGGTCACCCAGATCCTCATGCAGCAAACCCTCCGGACCGTGGCCTTCTTGTGCGGTGAGTCCTCCCTGGTGCTGGCACATGGGCCCATCCAGCAGTGATGGGCTTCCTCCCTGTGGTGGGCGTCAGTGGCGATTTCCCTGGCAGCAGGACAGCAGAGTCCTCCCCGCCAGACGCCGGGCACCTATCTGTGCTCTGCCCTGACTGTGCACCACCATAGAGCAAGCCTCACCCCTGACAGGTGGGACATTTGAAGACCAAAAGGTGGGAACCACTCACTCTGAATATTTGGGTTGTGCGTTTTTAATGTATGGATGGGACAGTTCCAAAAAATATTCCTTGGAAATGATATTGACGAGGGTTAGAGGCCAAGAGTTCCATAGTAAAAGGAGTTTAGAGGTGCTGGGTGAGGTTGACAGGCTGGGAGCTGGGACTCTTAGCAGTGGGCATCTTGAGTTTCTGAGAGGGGGACGTGGTCCCTGTATTCCCGGGCTCATCTGTGGAGCCTTTTATCCACAAGGCCGTCCTGAAGGACGCAGTTGGGGATTCCACGGATGGGGGCGTCACTTGCTGGGCTGAGCGAGACCCTGAAGGGCACTTTCGACTTGAGCTCTTGTTCCCCCACACTCAACCTCTCACTCATGTCCTCCCTGGTTCACACCTGGAGTGAGGAGCCATCACACTGTCCCGTTAAGCCAGCCCCGAATTACTGTGCCCAGCTGACATCGCCAGTATCCCCCGGCATTTCAGGGACTTTGTCTCATTCGGAAGCACTAGTTCCGCATCCTGTTCCAGGAGGGAGGGCTGGCCACGTGGAGACAAGGAGGCTCAGGTGAGGAGAGGCCAGATGGCCTTCTGCCAAGAATCAGTGTTGGCAGCCAGGCCTCTTTATCCCAGGGCCAGTGGATATTTATTCCACAATATTCCTCTTTCAAAGCCAAGGCTAAAGATTCTGACCTCATCCTCAAAATTACAGGAACCTAGAGCAAAACATCCATCAAATTCTATTTGGTGCCTATCAGATTGTCAACTTGTAAGCAAATCGGCAAATTGGTGGGATTCAGGGGTGTATGGAAATCAGACTGTGGGAGGGGCTGTCTCTTGGAGAGTCATCTGCAGTATCTGCCAGAATGTAAAAGGCACATGCTCTGCTGGGCGTGATGGCGCACGCCTGTAATCCAAGCGACTTGGGAGGCTGAGGCGGGAGGATCTCGAGTTCAAAGCCAGCCTCAGCAACTTAGCAAGGCCCTAAGCAACTCAGTGAGACCCTGTCTCTAAATAAAATACAAAATAGGGCTGGGGATGCAGCTCAGTGGCCGAGTGACCCTGGATTCAATCCCCAGTACCAAAAAAAAAAAAAAAAAAAAAAAGGCACATGCTCTTTGGGTCAGGCAGTTCAATCATCAGGAATTTCACCTGTGTGCAGGGATGTTTGTTGTAGCTTGTAACGTCAAATAGAAATAGTCTAAACATTCATCTGCAGAGGGTGGGCTAACCACAATATATCCATGTACTAGAATTAGGCTGCCAGGGGAAAACACAAAGTAGATATGAATGTGTTCTAAACGTGCATATTTGGAAAGATCACAAAAATATTTAATAAGAAAAAACTTCAAGTAGGATAAGGATGAGTGTGTTGTCCAGCTTGTGGATTCTTTTTAAAAAGATACACATTTTAGCAGGCTGAGGCAGGCCGAGGAGGATTGCAAGTTTGAAGCCAGCCCCAGCAACTTAGCAAGACCCTTTCTCAAAATTAAAAAAATAAAAAAGGGCCAGGTGCGGTGGCACATACCTGTAATCCCAGTGGCTCGGGAGGCTGAGGCAGGAGGATCACAAGTTCAAAGTCAGCCTCAGCAAAAGCGAGGCACTAAGCAACTCAGTGAGACCCTGTCTCTAAATAAAATACAAAAAATAGGGCCGGGGTGTAGCTCAGTGGTAGAGAACTTGGCTTGTCATGTGTGAGGACCTGGTTTTAATCCTCAGCATACACACACACACACACACATACACACACACAAAAAAAAATTCACATTTGAAGAAGAAACATTGCTGAAATGTTTTTAAACAGTTCTAATGCTTTATGATGTTGAGCTATTTTAAAATATATTCCATGTCTCCCTAATTATTAGGCTGCTCTGGAGATCCTCATAGTTTAAGCAGGGTGCCCAGAAATTTATAAGGTGCTTTTCCTTAAAATACACAAGTGACTGCTTGTACACAGGAAGTCGGTGCTCGTTTGCTTTGTGGAGCGAAGCCAAGAGCAGGAGATGGATCTCTTCCTGCAGGTCCTGCGTTCTAACTCAGGCGGCAGCATTCAATAGGGAAGTTAACCAAGGGCCCTTTCACACTTGTCAGCTGGCGCCTGCAGTCATTTGCTCTGAATTTTTGCCACTTTGCCGCTGTCAGGACCCTTGCCAATGACAGTGTTGAACAAATGGGCAGATTCAGTTTATCATCTTCCTGGGTGGGATGGTGTTTGTTTAAGTAAGGATTTGACAGCTGACTCATTACCTTGGGAAATTCTGGAGAGGAGCGCGTCGTCAACTTGCTAGTGTGATAGAGAAGAAAGAATCCAGGTACAGTTTGACCAGAATATTGGTTGCGGTATTTTCCATAACATGAACAGTGTACCCTGTTAGCTCATGACTTGTGCGTGTTTGCTTAACACTTGAGCACTGTATTGGAAGGAAATCGTTGGGGCTGAATAATCCATTCTTTGGTTTGTTTCAGAAACATGTGTGTTTGCGTTTCTTGGCCTCTCCATTTTTAGTTTCCCTCACAAGTTTGAAATTTCCTTTGTCATCTGGTGCATAGTAAGTATTTTCCTTATTTTTTTTATTTAAATACTTATTTGTAGATCAGTAACATATTCTGGATTCATGTATGTAACTGTTAACTGTTCAGAGTCAACAGCTACATAGACACACTTCTGTTTGAAGTCTCTTTTGTTAAAAATCACATGCAAGGGGGGAGGGGGGAAATTAAGTGGCTGAATAACCCTGGAAAAGGACTTTTACATAGTTTCTAATTCACAGTGCACTTGAATGTTTATGGTCTTCTCTAAGAAGTACAAATGTATACAATTTCATGTTAGGTGATAAAAGTAAATTTCAAAATTGATTCTGTCACCAGTCATAATCATGTATGTATAGAAAAAAGAAAATACTGACAAATGTTCACAGTAGTTGTTAATATGGGGCTGATTTTTTTCCTTTATCCTTTTTCTGAATAATTTATAATAAATGTACTACCTTCTAACTGCCATTTGATTTTTTTAAATGTGCCTGTTTGTAAGCATGACCTTAGATACTGGTTAAACTAAAGATTACCAGACCCTGGGTGATCTCTTAGGAATCACCCAGGTGCTGCTTATGATATGGAAACAGGGTTATAATTGGACTGGGTGTGGCAGTAAAACAATTAGAATACACCTTTAAAAAAGAAAAGAGAATCTGGGCACAGTGGCATATTCCTATACTCCTAGTGACTCGGAGCACAAGTTCAGGGCCAGCCTCAGCAACTTGGCAAGACCCTGTCTCAAAATAAAAAGGGCTGGGCGTATAGCTCAGTGGTAAAGTGTCCCTGGGTTCAATCCTCAGTACCAAAAAGATAAGATAAAAGAGAAATGTAATCATCTGTAGCAGAATCAAATCCTTTTTGGGAATGCAATGGGGAAATAAATGTTTAGTGTTTAAAAGAAAATTCTGGCTCCCTGAAGCATCTGATCAAGTGACTTCAGTGACCTCTGGCATTTGGGCACTTGGCTGAACTTCTCCAGGTCCCTTACCTGCATTCCTCCTTTGGTCTCTGTTCCTTCAGTTTGAGCTCGTTCCCAGCCCCAGGCCCAGCAGCTGACCCACACTCTTAATTCCTCATTCCATCTTTCTGGATCCCTCAGTAATTTCAGGATTTGCAAGGCACACTTCCTGTTGGATACATCATAATTTGCTTTATGTTGACTTTTATTGCCAATTCCACTTAAAACCCAGCTTATTAGGAAGTAGACTTTTTTTAAGCACTGTCACCTACCATGTGCAAACGGGTAAGGACCACCTGCTTGGCACATGAGGGTGCAGCCATTGAGAAGATAAGGAACCCTCAGGAAAAAGATGTCCTCCTTCCATCTGGGTTCTTCTTTCTACCTTTCAGTTGGCAGGAGCTCGTTGCTGCCTCTCACTGTCTGTCCTCTAAACTCAGGTTTCAGGATAAGAAAACAGCAACAGAAGCCTTTATAGAAAGTACAATAGCCGTTACTGTTGCCCCTGCTAAGGGGGCCTCCTTTGGTCAGACCTGAAACACAAGTGTAGGAGCCGAGATTGGGTTTCATGGTGAACCTGGGAGGTGACTGTGTCAGCCATGCATAGGGAGGAAACAGGAGGACAGCCCAGGCAGTGGCTCAGCTTCCCCGGGGCGCTGGGCACAGGCCCGCCCCATGGCCAGCAGAGCCCCTGTTTTATTCAGGTGGTAATAGTGCCTCCCTCCAACTCAGCCCAGTGGTCTAGACTGTGGACTTTGGGGTCCGCACCAGGTTTACAACTTAATGACCTCTTCCTGCCCGGTCGCTTCAACCAGTTCCTAAACTCTCTGTGCCCCAGTTTCCTTGTCTGTAAAATGGAGACGATTCCACCTACTTCATAAGACAGCTGCGAGATTTAAATACAGCCAGATACGAGGCCTGGGAAATGCCTGGCACCTTCTGGCACTGGAACATTCGGTAATTCCCAGTTCCCTTGACCCTCCAAGGCTCGCCACCCAAGCGCACTCAGTTCGTGTTTGTTAACAGAAACAAACTAAATAGGTTTAAAATGTGTGCATGTGTGTATCATTCTTTCAAGTTAGTTTTAGTGAGAACCAAGATGAAAATGAAAATGAATAGGGCTATGGATTCACCTGGGTGAGATTTAAGCTTTACATGAAGCTTACTTTGTTTGGTTTTTCATCCTGTCGTTTTTGCGGTGCTAGGGACCTGGGCCTCGCACATGCTAAGCAAGCACTCTGCCACTGAGCTCCACCCCAGCCCATCCCGTTCAGCTGTATTTTGTTAATACTAAAACGCTTTTGGAGATGGTAGGAACCAAAAGCCATAGCAACTGGCTAGGCTGTGTGTGTGGCCTACTTGCAGAATGTACTACATTTTCCTTTTGCTCAGAGAGCAGTGTTTCTCTGCCCAGAAACACTCAGTCCTTCCCTCCTTGCCCTGCGGAGCTCGATCCCTGTGGGAGAAGTGGGAACGGCTGGTTTGTCCAGTAGGCCTGCCCAGAGCCTGCCCAGTAGGAAGATGAGCACAGACCTGTCCCATGCTGCGCACCCTCGGAGTCAGGTTGCCCTGCAGTCCCTCTCTGGATGTTTCTGCAAGGCCTTGTGGCGTTTGTTCTGCTGTCATTACCAAAGCCCCGTTAGCACGTGTTGGCCCTCTCTTCCGATTTTGAAACCAGGTGTGGTGGCGCGTGCCTGTCATCCCAGAGGAAACGTGACCCACAGGCTTCGTCCAGATGTAGAAACTCTAGCCACACACTGTCAGCTCTGCCTGGCGGTGTGCATCACGGGGACTGGCTGCGTGGTGACGGGTGTGTTGCGGGGTCTGCGTTGACTTGGGCGAGCCGGCGTTTTCCTCTGAGACTTGCTTTCTGCTGTTGACAGGTGCTCGTGCTGTTCGGCAGAGCCGTCAACATCTTCCCTCTCTCCTACCTCCTGAACTTCTTCCGGGACCATAAAATCACCCCAAAGATGATGTTCATCATGTGGTTCAGTGGTAAGTCCGATCTTGAGTCAGTGGATGAAAAATATTTGTAATAATGGTGCACACAGATGGGGAGACCTCAAGTCACCTGCTTGAACCCTGGACAACCAAAATCAATAAAAGCTCACCTATAATACAGGGCACCTGCTGTAAGCCAGGCCCCTACCAGATGGCACCCCAGCCACAGTGCTATGCAGTCAGATAAGGAAGCCCAGGGTTCTGGAGGACAGAGGACATGCTTGGGACCCCGCGATCACAGGAGGCAAATCCAGGATGTGCCCTTTCTTTGTTTACCCGCCTCCTGGACAGGCCAGGGGGCCCAGGGCTACCCAGGACAACTGTAGTTTCCTAGGCTGAAGTGGTAATGGCTCAAAATAAAAGAGGTAGAGGTTAAAGTTCTCACAAACCACATGCTGATTCTTGTCTTTCCAGGGCTGGGGATGGAGCCCAGGCCCAGTGCGTGCTGGGCAAGCGCCCACCACCAGCCGCACCCGCCCTGCAGGCTCATGCCGGGTGTTTTCTCCTCCGGTCACAAAGTTCTCACGCTTTCATTCCAGTGGTTCAGGTGCTGCTCCATCACATTTCTCTCCTTTCTCAAGGATGGAAATGATTCCATAAATCTTTGGCTCCTAAAGAACCGGATCCTTAGGCATCTTTAAATATATTTTTGAGTAATACGTAGAGTTCTCTATGCTTTCTTGTTTAAATGTTATAATTGAAACATTTCCACGTGGGTTGAATATATCAACATGCTTTATGACATTCTCTCCAACTGCACAAATGTAAATTTGTCTTAGATCTCTCTTTTTTCAAAAAGTGAAAAGTGTGTGTTTGATGTGTGTCCATGTGCATATAGTCATGTAGTGAGAGAAACTCGTTTTTTTCTTAATCCTTTTTGCCAGTGAAGAAAAGCTCTTTGGAGTAATCGATCCAAGGTCTTGAAATCTCCAAGAAAACCCAAGAACGGTGTCAGATACTTTTTAAAGTCATGTGAGCTCCTTGGGAGCGAGGGGCAGGAGGAGTGCTCCTGGGGGGTGGGGTGTTTAGGGGTGAGGCCGGCTGGCTCCCTGACAGCTCTTCCTCCATGTCTTTCCGGATCCTCTTTGAGGATTTTGCCTTTGTCCCTGCCAGCTCTTCCACGAGCCTTTCCAGGTCCAAACCGCTTCTCTTTCCCAGTAGAAAACCAACAGCTTCAACCTCAGTCCCATCCCCTCCCTCCTTCCATCTGCCAGCTGGGGTGGCCACGCTCACTCACCTTCTCCACTTCTTCCTCTCCTGTCCAGCACTCTGGAATTGGTCTTGCCCTGGTCACCGGTGACCACCTGCAGCCAGACCTTCTCGGCCCAGGCAGCCCCGTCTAGCCCACCTCGTGGGCTTTAGGCTCCCACTTCCTCCCACACCTGCCTGAGGCCCCCTGCCCTCCTCCCCTGTGGGGTCTCAGGCTCCCGCCTGACCCCAGCCCTCCTGCACTGACCCGGGGACTGAGCCCAGCCCTGGGCCGTGCAGTGAGGCCAGCACCCACCCGGAGCTCACCTGCCCTGGCCTCAGCCTCAGCCTTCATCCAGCTCCCTCTAAACAGGCCTCTTGCCAACCGCCTCCCTGGATGTCACGGGGCCCAGTGACCCCACAGAGACAGCTCCCTGCACACCTGCCTCTGCTCGTGGGTTCCATGCTGGGGTGGCCAGGCTTGCACACTGGCTGGCCACACACCCCACACACCGGGTCTCCGCACCCTCGGGCTCCTGGGATAGGTGTAGAGAGGAGCTGTCACTCGCCCTGCCCATGTCCCTCTGCCTGCACCACCCACTGCCCATGCCAGACCCAGGCTGCCTCAGGGCTCAGCCATCCCGATGCCCGAGGCAGGCCCTGGGCTCTCTGCTGCCCCTGCCGCTCTCTGTCGCTGGCACTCAGCATCTCGTGGGTCCTTGTTCAGTCTCCCCTCCCAGCCGTTCTGGGTGCTCCCACGGGCAGGGCCCCGGCTGCTTGTGCCTGGCTCTGGCGCCACAGCAGTCAGGAAGTTTCTGACACAGTAAAGGGCTGTCTCAGCTCAGTCCACACCCTCTGTCATGCCCCAGGAGCCTGTCACCACCACCCGGCAGCCAGAGCCCGTCAGCACTGCCAGGGGCTCTGCAGAGACAACTCCTCAGATACAGGGGGAGCTGCAAACTGCAGCCTGTGCTGGTGCCTGTGCACGGTGGGCGCCGCTGGGACGCCTGTGCTCTGGCCTGGCTCTTCAGCGCGTCGTGGAGCACAGTGGAGATGGCTGTGCAGGGTTTTCTGTGCAGGCCTGCCGACGCTGTGCACAGAGCACCTGGCACAAGGCCTGGGGTGCTGGGGGCGGGTTTGGCCTCCAGCACCGCCATGAGTCTCAGGCCTGGTAGCTTCCCTGCGCATCCACCTGTGCCTTGTAGCCTGGCCAGGTCCCTCACCAGCTGTCCCTGCAGCTGTGGAGTGGGTGGAGGGGGCCACCCAGCCCCTGCCCTCCCTGCTTGCCCGCAGGTCTAACCACTTCCCACCGGCTGCGGCGCAGGCACCTGGTGGGAAGCTGCCGCCTCTACCCTGACCACCCTGCCGCCCCCAGGCCTGCGGGGGGCCATCCCCTACGCCCTGAGCCTGCACCTGGACCTGGAGCCCATGGAGAAGCGGCAGCTGATTGGCACCACCACCATCGTCATCGTGCTCTTCACCATCCTGCTGCTGGGCGGCAGCACCATGCCCCTCATCCGCCTCATGGACATCGAGGACGCCAAGGCGCGCCGCAGGAGCAAGAAGGACGTCAACCTCAGCAAGACAGAGAAGATGGTCAGTGCCGGGGAGCGGGGCAGGGCGGGGCAGGCCTGCTGGGCCCGGGGATCCCCACCCACCCGCTGCCGGAGGCGGGGCAGCGAGACAGGCGTCCAAGGCTCCTGGCCCTTCCACAATGCGCATGTGCGCACGCAAAACACGGGCACACAGTTCGCGGGCCCTGAGAAGGAAGTAGAGTTCTGCCTCAGGGCACCTTGTGGGGACAGGCTGTCAGACTCAGGGTTGGATGAGGCCACAGAGGCTGGGGGCCAGCCCTGCTGCCTCCCTCTGGGACCATGGGGGCATTCCTCCCCTGAGAGCAGCCGAGCCACCCCTCAGGACCCGGGGCTGGAAGGTGTCAGACGTCATTCCCGGCATCTGCTAAAAACCTCCTGTTGGGGGCCAAGGCCAGGGAGGGCACGACTTGGGGCCGGAGGGTCCAGGGCCCACTGCAGTCTAGCCGGGGCTCCTGTTTCCCTGCGCACCTCTGCTTCCTGCAAGCCACCTCCTGCCACTGAGCTGCCCTCTGGGTCCACAGCACTGGCCTCCCTGCCCTGCCTTCACCCTCAGGCTGTGCAGAGCCAGGCCTGTTGACAGTGGGCTTGCTGGCCTCCGGTGCTGGCTCCTGCATCCCGCCCCCACCACATTTCAGGAAGGGCATCTTTTTCTCCTCCCTTATTTGAGGCCATTGGCAACTTTAGTCAGTCATCCAAGCCACAGAAGGCTTTCCCTGCCTCCACGGTCCAACCGTGGAGGTCTGGCCTGGATGGCTCTGGGCCTCAGGTCTCCACACTGAGCCTCAGCCCAGGCCACCCTGCTGGAGGAAAGCCCTGGTGACCTGCACAGGGCTCAGCAGGACCTTTCCCGTGTGCCAGGCCTCTCCCCCACCCCACCCACCAGCTTTCTTGTTGCTTTTTAACAAACTCACGATCGCCATACCTCTGGTGGTATCAGAACAGATGGCAGACTGTCGCAGGCTACTGGCCTCGCCAGTGGGGTCTTAGAGGTCTGGGGAGCCTGAAAGAATGGTCATTTGTTACAAGTTGCTGCTGCGGCCACCACCTCTGAAGAGGGGTCCTCAGTGGGGGCCTCTGCTGCTGGGCCCGCAGGTGCGGGCATGGGACTGTGGGTTGTCCTGAGTGCTGGCAGGAAGTGGACGCTCTCCTGGCTCCCCTTTTGCAGATGAGAATGCTGAGGCGTGGGAGAGTTGCACGCACACAGCTGAGGTCCCCCGCTTCCACGGTCTGCACTCCCAACCACCACTGTCTACATTGGTGGTCCTCAAAGTGGGGTTCCCAGACCAGCAGTGTCACTGGGAACTTGTTAGATATGCATATTCCCAGTCTCACCCCAGACTTTCTGAGACAGAAGCTGCGGTTCCTGCCCAGTGTTTCTAGGTTTAACAAGCCCTCCAGGTGATTCTGATGTGGGCCAGAGCTTGGGAACCACTGCTACGCAGCAGCATCCAAAGGCTCTTGTTCTCCTCCCTGCTCCCAAGCACACGCCCTGCATGCCCTTGGGGGGAGAGGCGGTGACTGGCCTTCCTGTGGCTTCATCCAGGTTCCTCGGCAGAGCAGAAACTCCCGAATTCCAGTGCTGCTGACCTTAGGGCCTCCTGGCCAAGGGTGGGGCTGTTGGTGAGGCTGTGGGGGCCTGGGGTGGGTGCAGGAGGTGCACAGGACCTGAGACCTGTCCTCCCTCCCAGCCCTCCCCTCTCGTCACCCCTCTGGAGCTGCTCCTCCCACCCTCCTGCTCTGCCTCGCTTGGCAGAGGCCTCTGACTTAGCTGCACCAGGAGGGCCCTGCATCCCTGATGTTCCTGAGATGGGCCCACATTCCCCTGCCTGGTTGTAAGGTGGACCTAGGGTGGGGATGCTGGTGACCCGGGGCAGAGGCCTCTCGGTAGTGGTGTGGGGCTTCGGGTTGGTGCTAGCTGAGGTGTCCCGCCGCCTTGTCACCCAGGGCAACACCATCGAGTCCGAGCACCTGTCGGAGCTGACTGAGGAGGAGTACGAAGCCCACTACATCCGGCGGCAGGACCTCAAGGGCTTCCTGTGGCTGGACGCCAAGTATCTGAACCCCTTCTTCACACGGAGGCTGACGCAGGAGGTGGGAAATGGGCCAGCCACGCATCCAGGGTCCTCGACTCCCCTCAGGACCTGTGGGAGGAGGTGTTGGGGGGACTTCCTGCATGGGGCTGTGCCCTGGGGCCCGTCTGCTGTTTCCTGGGCCGCGTATTCGGGGCTCGTTTGAGCATAGCCTGTCACACCCTGTGGTTTTCTGGCTGGTGGTTTAGGGGCTCCATCAGCTGCCCAAGTGGGGGTGAGTTTCAGGCTCGCCAGGGCCTCATGCTGTGGCCCACAGCACCGCTCCTGCTCAGCCTCTCCAGGCACTGCCACCAGGGGCTGGGGCTGGGGCTGGGGCTGGGGCTGGGGCTCGGGCTCGGGCTCCTCCTCCTCCAGTCATCCAGCACCTTGCGCTCTTGGGCCATCGTGAGTGCGGACTGGGAGCCACCCTGCAGCACGAGCGCGTGGTCATGCCTCCATCTCCAGCAACCTGCAGTGGGCAGCCACGATCTGGGGAAACTGAGGCCCAGGGAGGAAAGCGGTTCCCCCACAGATGATTCCAGAGACTCCAGGGTTTTGTTTGTTTTGTTCTTTGGGTGCTGGGGATTGAGCCCGGGCGCTCCACCACTGCGCTCCATCTTTGGCCCTTTTTATCTTTCATTTTGAGACAGGGTCTCACTAAGTTGCTGAGAGGGGCAAGGGGCCACATTTCCTTTTTTTTTTTTTTTTTTTTTGAACCAGGGATTGAACTCAGGGACACTCGGTCACTGGGCCACATCCCCAGCCCTATTTTGTATTTTATTTAGAGACAGGGTCTCACTGAGTTGCTTAGGGCCTCACTAAGTTGCTAAGGCTGGCTTTGAACTCGCGATCCTCCTGACTCAGCCTCCCAAGTTGCTTGGATTACAGGCGTGGGCCACCGCACCCGGCAAGGGGCCACATTTCTGTCCTTACACCATCTCCCTCCACCACTCCTGGTGACCCCAAAGCTGGTAGCTTAACACTGCCATTGCCTGGTGCCGTCCCCTGGCCCCCTTCCTGCACACTGACTGGGCTTACCTTGTCCCCCGCCCCAGGACCTCCACCATGGGCGCATCCAGATGAAGAGCCTCACCAACAGGTGGTATGAGGAGGTGCGCCAGGGCCCATCGGGCTCCGAGGACGACGAGCAGGAGCTGTTCTGACCGAGCTGGGTGCTGCCGCTTCTGGTAGACGGGGCCCAGCATGGGCCTTGCCGCCCACAGACACCCAGTGTGGCCCTGGCAGCCCTGGCAGCCTTTTCAGGACGGGAGGAGTAGAGTGATATGAGGCTGCGGAACTTTCCAGGCTTCGGAAACACTCATCTCCCCACTCCTCACCAAGCAGGGCTTCTGCCCTGGCGTTGCTTCTCGGCCCACAGAGCCACGACCTCGTCACAGGTAGTGCTCCCGGCTGCTTCTGCAGCCCCTCTGCTCCTCGCAGAGCCGCTGTCCTGCCTGGACAGGAAGCCAGAGCCGTGCCCTGCAAGGGCACTGCGCCTGGAGACTGGGTGTCAGTGTCTGAGTCAGTGCCCTTCCCTGGCTGTGCCTCCTCAGACCTCAGAGTCTGTGCCAGGGGCTGGGGGAGCTGCGTCGGCAGTAGCAGCGGCTCCGACCCTCGTGGCCCAAAGGCTCGAAAACCTGGCTCCCTTCGTGGTGTTTGCTCCCTGAGAAAGAACCGAGTGGCGCTTCTCTTTACCTCTGATTGGCACCTCGCAGCCTGTCTCCCCCGGGCAGGCAGCTGCTGCCCTTCTCGGGCACATTGTGAATGTTTACACTGGTGCCCAGCTCGAGGCTGGGCCCTTCCTAGAGCCTGGTTGGAAGCTGCAGCCCTGGGGTCTCAGGGTGGGGCCTTGGGCCTCTTCTGTGGGGTCAGAGCGCCCCTGAGAGAGAGAAGCTGGAAAAATGGTGTATGTGGCCAGCCATGGCTGCCTGGATTCCGTTTCAGTTCGTGCAGTTTTGCCAAGTCCAGGGGTCTGGAGGCCGCCCGCCTCGGCCTTCTCCTCCCCTCGCTGGGCCCGCTGCTCCACTGTTCTTGTTCATTCAGTCAGAGGCCCTTTGCCAGGTCTTCGTGTCCACCTGCTCTCTACCTGCTGCCGCCTTTGCTGCCGTTCAGGGTTCTGTTCCCTTTCTTCCAGTCCCTACCATCTTGGTTTCTCTGTCTCCCGGGCGGGGTTTCTGGCCCCACCCAGGGTGCACAGTTCACCCCAGAAGGCACCGTCTCCTGGCCCGGCTCCCCTGACATCTCAGGATGAGGAGTTGCCAGTTGTGTCCACATGAAGCGGAGTTCCTGACCCACCCCTCTCCTGTCCTTTTCGTAACTGCTGCACTGCGTCCCCCCACAGGCTGTGGACGGTCCTGTGGCTCTGGTCCCAGCTGGAGAGCAGAGCCCTCAGGTGATTCAGTTTATCATGCGCATGTCCTTGGCTCTCAGTGGGACACTCCCTGTGGTGTCTTGGGCTGGTAGCAGGTACATCTCCATGTCTTGTGCCTCAGGCAGGTGACTAGATGTCAGGAAGGACTGACCTCAGACCCTCGTTCTCGCCAGGCCCAGTGCTCACTCCTCGGGCAGGAGACCGGTGTGCACTTGATAGAGATGAAGCTGGTCTCATTATTCCTAGAGTCCCACACCTTGATCCCATTGCTAAGCCATCCCATTGCCTTGCATGATTTTGGTCTCCGCCATTTCTTTTCTGTTGAAGAAGAGGTCAGAGAGGGAGGGGACCTTAGCCCTTACCTGAGAGGGGGCAGGGATCTGAGACCAGATTGTCCCCTTAGCCCAGCTCAGAACTAACTTCCTTTCTCCTCTGAAATTCGGAGGCTGATATCAGAGATGCAGGTTGTTTTGCAGGCTCAATAACTTGCCAAGATTTTCTTTTTTTAATCTTAAATTTATAGATTAAGGAATGAGACAAGAGTCTTTTCAATTCACACTGTAGTCACCAGGTCCAGTGCCCCAGCCACATCATGCCTCCCACTTTTTGCTGAGACCTGAGAATGCCACTGTGGGGAGCATCTGTGGGGTTTGGTGGAAGGGCCACCAGGCTTTGCTGGGGGCGGGGTTGGGGGGGGGCCTTATCTGGGAGCTACTGGCACCAGCCTGGGTCTCTGTGAGCCTCCCCTGCCCCCTGCTGGTGAGAGAGGGCTTAGCAACCTGGGAGAGCAACCCCAAGGGATGAGGGTGAGCTGCTTGGCCTTGTAGGAAGCAGGAGGCCTGGAGGAACGTGTCTCAGGTGGGGTCGTTGGGGCTGTGTGTGTCGAAGACATAGCAGTACCCAGTTTGCTGTACCTTCCTGCCTGTTTCGGCTCCAGCCAAGGCACAGAGCAGCTGTGGCGCTCGGAAGGTATTATTTTAGAGTGAGGTGAGGGCCCCTGGGAACGCTGGGCCTGTAGCCAGTGAACCAAGACGTGCCGCAACAGACCTGCACCCCTGGCAGCCCCTCCATTGCCACCTCTTGGAATAAATCACACTCTTGGTGCCACCCTGCGGTTGTGGGATCCCTTGGAACAACCACAGCCTGCAACTTGGGATGTGGAGTCTTTTTAGAAGGAAGGCGTCTTTCCTCACCAGCTTTTCCCGAGTCCCAGAGGGAGCAGCAGCTATGCACTGACCAGGCTGGGGAGGGCTCAGCCCGGGAGCAGACCTGAAGTCCTCCTGTCCCCACCCCAAGCCACCACCCCTTTCACTGTGGGGCTGTTGGTGGGGCCCTGCTGGCCCAGAATGCGGCAGCCCAGGTTAGCCCAGAGGACCCGATTTGCCAAAGATGCCCTTGTGTGTAGACGGCAAGTGGGGCGGGGCGGGGGGGGCGGGGCTCAGCAAGACCTGGCCTCCCGAGTTGTGGGTCCCCATTTCAGGCAGAGCTCTCGAGCTCTCTGCCAGGGCCCCACTGGCTTTGCAGGAGGACCTCACAGCTCTCTGCTGTAGATTAGGATTTTAAACCACAAATAGGTCCCCTCCCCATTCCCTCCAAAATGCCGCCTTGTTTCCCCTGCTGGTTGGAGCATAGGAAGCCCTATCTGAGATGTTCCCGACACCGCAGCCAGAGCCATGAGGTATCCTCCCGGGACCCCACCTCCAGGGCCCGGGTGACAGTACAGGCTCCACAGAATAAAGAGCCAGCTCTTTCCCATTCCTGCTGTTTCTGCCTCGGAAGGAAAGACTTCCCAATGTCTCCTGCCCCTCCCGTTTCCCACAATCCCAGAGGGAGAAGGTACCTCGCCCTTCCCCAGGGTTGGGCTCTCGTCTCTGCAGGCAGGCCTGTGGGACTGGAAAGAAAGATGTGCCTGGTGGCCAAAGGAAAGAAGCCACTTGCACATGACAAGGGAGGGACAGTTGGGAGGCCCAGCTTCCACCAGAGGCTCCAGTGCCCTCCAGCTGCAGTTCCCATGAGGCCAGATCTATTTTCACAGCCAATAGGAGTCCTGGGTTTTTGTTTTCATCATTTTCTCTAAAAATTAAGGTTTGTTTAAAGTTTTTTTTTTTTAAGGACCCCAGGAAAGGAAAAAAACACAATAAATAAAAGAAACAAAACAAAAAAAGGGTGCACTGGGGACCAGGCTGTGCTTTGGGGGTGGCGGTGGTATGGGTGGGGCTGGGCCTGGAGAGGGTGGGGCCTGTGCTGCTCTGCTGGGCTCGGCTCTGGACTGTGAGGAGTCAGGAATGGGTAGCAAAGTCGCGTCACTGGATATTTATTTAGAAATAAAAATGCTGCTGAATCCAAGCTGACTTGTGTCGTGTTCACATGGCTTGGCCAATGGGTGGCCCTGCACTCCTGGGCTCGCTGGGCACGCGCCTACCCAGCTTCTGAGCCAGCAGCGAACACACTCTGTGAAGTGACGGCTGGCTCAGCGCCACGGGTCCTGGATCTGGGTCCTGCCTTTCCCCAGGGAGGAATGTGAGGCCAAGGGTGGGCCACCCTGGCTTCTCAGGTAGGAGCTTATCTCCCAAGCTGGAGGCAAGCCACCACGATGGCAGCTCTGGCAGCCATTGTATGGCAGTACAACAGGGACCCTCTCCCCTGAGCCCCCAGAGCTGCAGGAGCTGCCTGGCCCCCTCTGAGGCTGTGTCAGATGGGGCCACGAGTTTCTGGAGCTCACTGGAACCTCCAGAGGCATCGGAAGCTCCCTGAGATGGAGTGTGAGACAGACGGGTCCCTGCTCGGGTCCACCTGCGGGGAAGCAGGGCCTGTGCCATCCTCGCCCGCACCTGTCCCATCCCACCACAGTCACCAAAGGGGAGGAGAATCACTGGGCTGCCCAGGGAGGGGGTCGGAGCCATGATTTGAATTGCAGTCCTTGAACTGTGGTGACGGGCACACGTCTGAACCGGGAACTCCTGGTGCAGCGGCACAGTGGAGACCCCCAGTTACCTCCCCGCCTGCCATGGGGCTGGGGTCCTGACCAAGCTCACACCAGTGCCGGCGGGTAGAGAATCACGAGTGCAAAGTTGATGATTAGAACTGGGCTGCCCATAACCGTGACCGTGGTCCTGCTCGTTTTGAAGAAACTTTCCCACATAAACCCCTTTGAGGTTAACACCTGTATAATAACCATGCTGAGCTGGCTCTGGGGGGTGCGCCCCTCAGCAGGGGCTGGAGAGCCACCGGGCCCCAGCTTTTCTCTATGTGTCTGTCTGTCCTCTTCATCCCCCATGGACCCTTGTCCAGTTTCTGAACTAACAACCATGCAGGTGGCGGCAACAGGGGACCCAGCTGTGGGAGGGTCACAGGGCCTCAGCCCACTCCCCTCTGCCCACTTCTGCTGGAGAGACCTGGGTCCGGAGAAGTGTCCTCTGTTACAGTAAAAACTGCAAGGGTGGTGACATGTGGCAGGTGACAGGGCCTCAGTGTCAGGGACTGAAGTGAAGGGACTGTGAACGGAAAGCAGAATTCACTTGGGCTATTCTGACTCAAGGGTGACTGCCACATGGACTTCTCCTGAGCAGTGGCCCAACAGAAGGGGGTGGTGAGTGATGGCAGGGGAGGGGTCCTGAGCAGGCCCAGGGGCACAGGGACAGCTCTCGGTGCAGAGCAGCTGTTTCCTTAGCACTCAGGGCCAGGGAGGGGCTGGCACCCAGTTGAGGACCCTGGAAGCCGAAATCTGCATGCATGCTTTTAAAAATACACAAGGGGGTCAGAGGACGCGGAGGAGACCTTGACCATGAGAAGGGGGTCCCGAGGCGCTGGTTCCATGGAACAGCCTTTCGTATCCAGCCATTGTGCTGTGGGGTTGCTCCTCGTCGCTGCATGTGGGGCTGACACTGCCGAGGACTGTTTTGGAAATATCTAGACTGTGCAGATGTCCCAAAGTGCCTGGTGCCTGTCAAAGTACAAGTGGTGAATCGGAACACACTCTGTAGATTTCTTCTGTTAAATTCTTATGAAATGTTTTGGGGGCACAGCCAAACCCCCGCTGAGCAGGACCTAGGGGCCGGGGCTCGGGAGCACCGTGCCGGTGTGCAAGGCTGACTCTCGTTCCTACGGCTACGGGCTGTGTTTTACTTTGCTGTGAAGTTTGTGTGTATAAGGGACAAAGGAGTCTAATCTACATCGCGTTTTCTAGATGTTAAAGAGATTTCCAGTGTATGACAAGAGTGGAATTAGTTAAATTTTGTATGTTTTGTTAACAATTAGCAAATTCCTAGGAAGGATCGTCTCCTGAAAATTTGAGCATTACAGCGCCCGGGGTCGGGCAGAGGCCAGAGGCTCATATTTTGATGACATTTTCAAATCAGAACTGTTGTTGCATGTGCGCTTCTTCAAGACTGTTGTCTACACAGTGGGCAAACTGAGTCCTCACTGGGAACATCGTCTGTCTAGACGTCTGCAAGTGCCCGGTGCGAATTAAATGTAGAGGTAGTGAAATGTCACTTTGTCAGGATGCCTGTTCTCTCTGACCTGCAGATGCTAACGCACAGTACAGGGGGAGGGGATGGCAGGTCACTGGATTAGACAAGGGGGGAGGGGGAGGGGAAGACAGTGGAGTGATGGGACATGACTCCTGCTCACACAGGAGTACCCGCCAGGGAAACCACACCCCGTGCAACCACAGGGTGGGGGGTCACGCTCCATGCGTGAGAGGTCAACCTACAGTCTACTGCCCTGTGTATCTAGAAAGAATAAACAGTTTTTAAAAAGAAAACAATACACACGTACTGCCCACATGCCCCTAAGGTGCACCCCGCTGGCTCCAGCCTCCTTTCTTCCCCGCCCGTTGCCTTTGCTAAGAGACCCCGTTTGTTCACGTAGCGGGAGGCCATGTCCTGGGGAAGGGGCGCATCCCCAGATCTGGCCATTCCTGGACATTCCCGCCTTCTGCCTGAGGCTTCCTGAGGAGTGAGCTGTGACCCAACTTGGCAAAGGAATAAAAAGGTATCTTGGGGGATTTCAAACTGTTCCCTCATTCTCAAAAGACACTCGAGGAATGAAAGCAAGCAAAACAACGTCCCCAAGGACAGGATGCAGCCAGTGTAGTGAGGGTGTGAAGAGAGGGGACGGAGGCTCCAGGGAGGAGGTGATGAATGGCATCTGGCCCGCAGTACACCTGTGGTGGCTTCAACTGTCTTCAGCTGTCCCTGCAGATTTGTTTCTCGAAGAGCGGCGGCAGGCAGCCAGGAGCTGGTCCTGGGAGTCCGCCCACACCTGCCTCCGTGCGAATCCACAGGCTCCTCACGCTGTCCAGGGTGAGGGACTAAGACCCTCTCCCAGGGCCACAGCAGGAGCTCAGAGCCCCTCCCAGCAGCCACGATCAAGTTTACTCATGGTGACAAAAATCAAAATTAGTAGTGGCTTCCCTGGTGCCCTTGACAAACCAGGATTCTAGCATGGGAAAAAAGATGTGCGGAGATAAAAATTCTGTGACCCTGAATTTTAATTTGAAGTATAAGTATTAATTTGTGATACGCTTTGTTTTTTGTTTGTTTGCTTTGTTTTGTTTTGGAACTGGGGATTGAACTCAGGGGCACTCGACCGCTGAGCCACATCCCCAGCCCTATTTTGTATTTTATTCAGAGACAGGGTCTCACTGAGTTGCTTAGGGCCTCATTCAGTTGCTGAGGCTGGCTTTGAACTCAGGATCCTCCTGCCTCAACCTCCCAAGTGCTGGGATTACAGGCATGCGCCACCGCGCCCGGCATGCTTTGTTTTTTTTTAAAAAGGCAAATAGCTGGGTACAGTGGCACACCTGTAATCCCAGCATCTTGGAGGCTGAGGCAAAAGGATGGCGAGTTCAAAGCCAGCCTCACTCAACAACTTAGTGAGACCCTAGGTAGCAACAACCTATCTCTAAATTAAAAAAAAAAAAAAAAAAAATTAAAAGGGTTGGGGGTGTGACTCAGTGGTTAAGCAAGCTCCTTTTTGGGGGGTGAGGAGGGGTACTGGGGATTGAATCCAGGGGCACTTTACCACTGAGCCACACCCCCAGCCCTTTTTATTTTTTATTTGAAACAGGGTCTTGCTTAGTTGCTGAGGCTGGTCTTGAACTTGCAATCCAGCATGCCTGGCTCAGGCTCCTTTTTTTTTTTTTTTTTTGTGGTGCTGGGCATTGAACCCAGGGCCTGAGCTTGCAAGGGAGGCACTCTACCAACTGAGCTGCATCCCCAGCCCTCAAGCTCCCTTTTGAAGAGCATGTCCTAGGAGACATACAGGGCGACTTAATCACGTGACCATCTGGCTGCAGAAGAAGCTGGGAAACCGTCTTTATTCTGGATGGCCACAGCTCGAAAACAGAGCTTCCACTGCCATCGGAGGGGGGTGACGAGAGATCAGGGCCATCTGCAGTGTCTGCCACAGCTCTCGTCCCAAGATGGGTAATCAGGCATGTGGGGTCCCACAGACTGGTGCTCAGAACTGGCAGCAGTTAGTGCCTGGTGATGTTTAAATATGCTTTTCATTTACATATACAAATTAAGCAGTCTGCTCTTAAGCTGCCGCCCCCTCTGATGCCAAGCCACGTCTGCTTCCTCTACTCTCCCAAGCTGTGTTCTTCTCCAGGAGGCTGCTTGCTCCCAGGAAGGCCATTTCCTGGGCTGCAGCTCACCGCAGTGCCTGCACCTGGGCCTGTCTGGTCAGCCAGGGCCTGAAGCCGAGAAGCCTGTCTCTTCCCAACAGCTGAGCTGCGCCACGGGGCAGTCCTGCCCAGTGGTTAGACTGGGTGCAGGGGTCACTCTTCGCCAGTGTTGCCAACTGCAGCTGCTGTCACCCTCAGGACTGCCGCCTGATCCTCTGCTTTCATCTCAAATGGATTTTTAGAAGAAATTTATCATTGCTGTAAGTGAAAATGTGGTACGGTGTGCCTGACGGGGTAACTGAAACCCGGCAGAGGTGCCGTGCATGACACCTTTCTTTTTTCTACTGGGGATGGAACCCAGGAGCACTTAACCACTGAGCCACATCCTCAGCACTTTTTGTATTTAAGGCAGGGTCTTGCAGTTGTTAAGGGCCTCCCTAAATTGCTGAGGCTGGCTTTGAACTTGCAATCTCCTGCCTCAACCTCTGTGCCTACACCCCACGCCTGGCTCTGTGGCTGACACCTGTCTTCCTCTGTTAAAGACGAGGCAATGGGGCTGGGGACACAACACAGCTCGGTGGGGGGGGCACCCCGAGTTCAGTTCCCACTACTGAAAAACAAACAAAGAAGGGCAGCATGACACCGACTTCCTCCTTGCAGAAATTAAAAATGGAATTTTTAAACAGTGTCCTTCAAGCTTACGTAAAGCCTCGGCCACCTCCCGTACTCCTTTGTCTTGGAGTCGCAGTCCTGCCTTTGGGATGCGTGGCTCACTCAAGCTCTGGCTTCCCCTCAGTAAGAGGGGATCCTAACAGCACTTATCTCACAGAATTACTGGGACTATTTCACTTTCCTTCCTTCCTCCCCCAGGTCTGGGGTGCAACTCGGGGCTCACTCAGACCCCCCCTCAGCCCAGCCAGGGCTTTTGCGAGATCACGCACTTGTCAGCTTCATGGAGCACAAGATTCTGAGCCCCATCATTAAAGAACTCAACATGGCTTCCAAAGCAGAGCAACCCACACTTCCAAGAGGGGCACACCCGGGACAAAAAAACCCAAACATTTCATTTAACAATGGAAGACACTTTATTATTATTTTTTAAAATCATCTCTCAACATTTCAACTCTTGGTAGAAATCAAATGTAAAACATCTGCATTTTTAAATTAGCATATACTTAACTATCTCAGTCACAGCAACCCCATACAGTAAGATACACACCGAGAAGGACACAGCGCAGTGTTTCCTACTCCAGTCTGAGCTCAGTGTCCGTGAAGGTAGGGACACTGGACTTTGTCTTCCTAGGACACCTCGGTCACACCTGCTTCTGTCCACTGTCAATTACGTGGCATCACAGTTGGCTAAAAGTTATTATAATGCTGGAACAATCTGGAAATGGAAAACTAGGAAACTAGAGCTCTCAGGAGTGGGCCAGGCATTGCCAGTTCTGAACCGTGAAAGGAAGAACATCCGGGATGAACGCCCAGAGGCGGTCTTGGTGAGGAAGGTGGTGGAAACAGCTTTATATACACATTGTATATCTACACGTGATCTATCAGGTGTGTGTAAAAAAGAGCCTAGAAGATCTGGAAAACCTTAAAATCACTCAACAGAGTTGGAAGAACATCGGCGAATTCACAGTGGCCTCAGGATCCAGCCAGAGTTAAACCTGCTGAAGAGCTGAAGACCTTTCTCCCGGAGAACCCACTGCAATGAATCCCGTAAGTGTGCACATCACAAACACTTACGGCTGAAATATATTATTAGTTCACAAGAAGTGATCTATTTCCAAATTCTTGCTCCACTCCTACTCTGCGCCCTCAAAAGGAAAATCCAGAGGTCGGTGATTCCCATGTGGAGTTGAGGGGCCTTCGGGCGTGGCTGTGTGCAGGCTCAGCCGAGCACTGGTGGGCCATCTGTCTGGTGGGCACACGCCAACTCCTGCCCACTTTTAGTGCAAAAGATCGAAAATGTTGCAGGTGAGTCCCGGACACTGAAGAGGACCGAGGTGGATGGGTGGCAGGAAACCCGACTGATTCTCCTTCTAAACGCGACTTGAGAACTTTGGAGTGTGAGGTCACACTCAGCAGGGCCAAGGACCAGGGACACAGGTGCGAAGGCTGGGTCTGGAATCGTCCCCGTGCCCCTCGGTCTGCAGTGCAGGCCTGGGCCAGTGCTCACCCCCTAAGTGCAGCTGGAGGTAGGTGCATAGGGTTTACTGCAGGGAAGATTGGCCCTCCACCAACTCCAGAAAAGGGACATCGTCTCTGTCCCTCCCCTGCCCCAACTCTCCATTCTACCCAGTGAGTGGGGGACACAGAGGAGAGGGCCTGAAGCCTCCTTGGAAGACTAAAGAACCCGGGGTGTTTTTATAAATAGCTACATAATCAATTTGTAACCGCTTTGAAACACATAGCAAGTTGAATATTTATTTAAAAATAAATCTCAAAAATATCTATTTACAGTACAGTAAGAGGGATGTGTGCAAACAACAGAAAGGGAGAAGCCAGTCCCGCCGTGGCAAGCACGCATTTCCACGTGTGGGGTGAAGTTCACAAACACCACAGGTGGACTGGGCTGCGGGGGCAACAAGAGGACGTTCGGCTAATACTGGACCTGGTTCTCCTTGGACCCCGCAGAGGCAGGGAAGCCAGGCAGCGGGGGTCTGACCGGGTACAATCCCTGTACTGGGGAATGGGATGGCCAGAGGGGTGAGCCGTCAGGAGACCCAGTGTGGCAGGAGGGCTCATTTCACAAGCCAACAGGCCTCTAGCTCGCTGCTTCAGCGGACACTTGGAGGTGACCCAAGGGCCTTTCCCAGTCCCAGTTGGCTTCGCATGGGCGGGGCAGTCCCAGGACAGAACCCTCTTGAAAGGAAAAACGAAAGCAACCCAACTGAACAGGGAGTGATCAGCAACAATGATCTGAACGGAAGCGTCACCCTCTCCCTTGCGGACAACAGAGCAGCCGTCAGTGAAACGAGTCCAAAGTGAACTCGCAGGTGGGGGCAGCTGGCCGATCCCGCCACCCACAGGGTCAAGTGCAGCTCTCTGCTTCTGATCAGCGCTTCAATGCTTCTTCGCCAGGAAACCGGGAAGGTCAGTGGTGTAGCCCTTGTCGCGGGAGGAGCGAGAGAGTCTACCTGTGCACGAGGTGGGAGAGCTGCGCGGACTTGTAGTGCAGCTGGCCGTTGGGCATGAACTTGTGCAGCTCGCTCTTTCTGCAGCAGGGGTCGTAATGGTAGGCGCCGAGGCAGGCGTCACAGGAGACTTTTGAACACTGGGTGCAGGTGTTGGTGGCACCTGGGCGGTTGCAGAAGCCGCAGCGGGAGGTGGCCGTGGTGGGGGGCTTGGGCTTCGAGTGGAGGGGTGGCAGCCGGTCGAGGCCCTGAGTCTGGCCTGTGTACTTCTCCCGCAGAGGTGCCCCGTGGGCCAGGCTGTCGTGGGCAGAGGCCTTGCTGGGGAAGGCGCTGGGCTTGGAGGCTGAGGGACAGACAAGCAGGCTGTCGCAGCGCTGGCAGAGGGAGGAGCTGCAGGCCAGGCCGCAGTTTTGGCACTTGGAGAGGGCGGACTCTTTGGCGGGGGGCGAGCGCTTGTGGTGGGCAGGGTGGGCATCGTTTCTGAGCAGCCAAACATCCGGCCGCAGAGCGTCCTGCCTGCGGTATGTGGCCCTGGGCTCCGAGTCCGTGTACAGATCCACGTCGTCCTGAGCGGAGAAGTACGTGCTGCGCAGCAGGCCAAGGCCATTGTTGGGGGAAGCGGGCACAAGGTCATCTGGGCTGCCATGGGGGGAGCTGGACATGGTCAGGAGTGAGGGGGATGGGCGGATGATCTCGTCCTCCAGGCCGTCTCCCAGGTCTGTGACCACGGGCTCCCTCCGCAAGCTCAGTGAGGCCTTCGTGGGTGGCTTCCTGCTCTCCCGGTAGCTGTCGTAGGCATCCACAGACCTGGACGGCTTGGTCACGCGAGGCTTGCAGTAGTCCTTGGCTGCCCGCTCGCTGGCGGATTTCTGGAGTGCCACTCGGGCCATGGACGTGGTCAGGTGCTCCCTGCCCTCTGCCCGCCGCCGCAGCGCCTCTGAACAGCCACGCACGTCCTCTGAGCTGCTCTTGCGCTCGCTCACCACGTCCAGCTCGGAGTAGCCCTTGTCCTTCACCTGCGAGTGGATCTCCAGCATCTGCTCACACTCGACCTTGGCCAGGAAGAGCTCAAAGGAGACCATCTTCACCTGCAGCGTCTCCACGAGCTCCTGGAGCTTGTACGCAGAGCCCAGCTCAGGCACGTAGCCCAGGTAGCTCAGGATGGCTTGGATATCTTCCTCCAGCAACGTGGACTTGACGTAGTAAACGAAAGGGCCTGTGTAGGTCTAGGGGAGGAGGAGAGGAGGGGGCGGGGGCTCGCTCAGAGGCGCGCAGACCGCAGCAAAGCAAAGGGCGGTCAAGCCTGAAGGGCCCGAGGGACCGGGAGCGCAGCGGGTCTCGGTGGCTTCCCAGCGTGAGGCAGAGGCCACTGTGCAGCCAGCACTCAGCGTGCAGGAGAACTTAGTGCCTCGGCACCTCTGAAGCTGAGGGGACAGGGCCACTCACTTTCTTTGTGGGGTACAAAGGCCCTGGTCCGCATGATGAGGAAGCCAGGGCAAACGGGTGAAGAAAGGGGGTCGGATTACAGGCAGCAGGCCCCACCAGCGCCGAGCACGCCCCCCACCCCCGGCCTTCCGGTCCCGAATGCCAGCCCGGTGCCCTCCTGCGCCCTCCCTGCCGTGCCAGGCTGTGCCGTTTTCTCTCACACCCAGGGCCCACTCCCACCGGGACCACTCAGCCTGCTGGAAACCAGGGGCTCTGGGCAGGGCTGGGGGCAGTGACCAGGGGCAAGGAGGAGGGCCGAGGCCGGCCTCACCTTGATGCTTCGGAACTCCTTCTTCCAGGGGTACAGGAAGAGGTTGACGGCCACGGTCTCCAGCAGGCTGAAGGCGCAGTGCAAGGCCCGCAGGCTGGAGGAGCCGAGCGAGCGCAGTGCGCTCTCCACCACCTCGTAGAACTGGATCAGCCGGAATCGATAAAAGGGATCCACCTTGTGCAGGCTGAGCAGGGTCGAGGCCGCCACCCGCAGGTGCTCATCGCTGCCGGGCCGCGGCTGGCCGGGGGCGGCGTCCGCCTTGCTCTCGTGGAACTGCACGTACTTCCGAAACAGGTCATCCTTGTATTTTGCATCCATTGAGCTGGGCTTCCCCATCTGCTCGAGGGGCTACCTTACCTCCTCCATGGCTTCTGGGCCGGAAGCAGGGGCGTCACTGACACTGCCATGCTGGCCTGGACCCGGGGTACTCTGGAAGGGGAGGGACAAGCAGCAGGTCACTCCCTGAAGTGTTCACACACCACCTTCTGAGCACCGAGGCACCACGAGCGGCCGGGTGCAGTGACACACGCCTGTAATCCCAGTGGCTCGGGGGCTGAGGTAGGAGGACCACAAGTTCCAAGTCAGCCAGCAGCCCGGCGAGGCCCTGAGCAGCCCAGCGAGGCCCTGAGCAGCCCGGCGAGGCCCTGCCTCAACCTAAACATAGGAGGGGCTGGGATGTGGCTCCGTGTTGAGGCCCCTGGGTTCAATTCCTGGTGCCAAAACAAAACCAAAAACCACCCCCGTGGCCTGGGCTCCCCTGGGTCCCTGCCTGCTGGCTCACTCAGCGCACCTGCAAAGGGTGGCGTACCAGGTGTGAGGTGACAGTGACAGAGCACAGACATAGCCTCGACTCCGCTGAGCTCACGAACGACACCTTGAGGGACACTGCTGAAGCAGCAGCTCGGGGCAGGTGGGGGTGGCACCCCCTGGACCGGGGGCAGGAGTCAGGAAAGTCCCCGGGGCAGGGACAGCCCACCTGAAGAACAAGGAGGCTCCTCTGAGGTGGGCGACAGGCGGCAGTGGTGGTGCGGGCACTGCTGGCTCAACAGAGTGGGGAGGAGCTGGGGCGGCCCAGGTGAGGCAGGGCTCGGGTCAGGACCGCAGTGCGGCTCAGAGTCCAGGCCCTTCCCCACCACACCCTGCTCTCGGGAGGCCGGAAGGAGCCACGACAGAAAGGAGGCGGCGAGGCAGGCGGCGAGGGTGGGGCTGCAGGCTGCAGAGCGCAGTAAGACCCCACTCGGCCGGCGCAGCCCCGGAGGCTGAGGCAGGAGGACTGCGAGTGCCAGGCCAGCCTCAGCAACTTAGCAGAGCCCAAGGAACTCAAAAAATAGAAAGGGCTGGAACGTGGCTGGGCAGTGAAGCCCCCTGGGCTGGAGGCCTGCAGCTCCCTGCTGGGAGCCAGGACACGTCAGAGGGCCGAGCAGGGGCTCAGTGGCGAGCAGAGCCCCTACAGATCCAGCAGCAGTCTTGTCGCCACAGCTCTGGGGCAAAATGGCCTTCTCACAAACATGGAGTCAGAGCCAGGCTTCCGGGGCGGAAACCCGGGGCTGCTCCCCGGTCCCTTCCACGAGTCACCAAGCTCTGGATCATCTTCTCACCTGACTCCCCAGTCAGTGTGAGGAGGCTGCGTGACCAGTAGAGAGCTCTTCCCACAGCTCCTGCCCCGCGAGGGGACTGTGCCTGGAGGCCACCTTCCTCTAGGAGGCCAGGGCAGAGGGGCAGCCTCTCCAACCAGGTGGTGACTGTGCACCTGCACACTCTCCTTTCTGCCCGAGCTTCATGAGTGCAGGGTCGCAACCATCTTGCTCATAAGATGACCACCGGCAGCCCCCGAGCACAGCACGGGCTGAGACCGGGGAGAGAGCCAGAGTGACGGGACTGGCCGGCCGCAGAGGCCCGAAGGCCTAGGAGCCAGGCAGCGACCAAGGGCCAATAGCATCAGCCTCACCCAGCGAGCCACAGTCTGACGTCTTTTCAGTTCTGGGGAGACTCTGGCTTTAACAGCAGGTGAGGGCAAAGTGGGGTCAAGCTAAGGACACAGAGAGGTCATCCTCCGCCACCCGCTGCCCTGCCGGGGAGCCCAGCGCCACAGGGACAGAGAAGCCTGAGGAGCACAGGAGGCAATGAATGTGCAGCTCCTGACCAGGGTGGAGGCCATGGCCACGCTCCTCTGCCCTCCCGCGCACTGTCCCTCTCCCCAAGCGCTGGCCGCACAGAGCTCTGTTCTCAGGAAGGACAAGCTCACTTCTGCCTCAGGCCCTCTGCACGCCTGTGCCCTCTGTGTGTTCTTTGAGTCTTTCAGAGCTGGCTCCCCTCGCCATTCAGGCCTCAGCTCCAACGTCACCCCTCAGAGGCCCTCCCTGCCCCTCACCTCGGGGAACTCCCACCTTTCCAGTCCCTGTCACGTGACAGTCTGAAATAATCGACTTTGTTCATGTACTACTTTGTCCCTTCGCCTCTCCCGCCACCTGGGGAGCTCCACGAGGACCATGTCTGCTTGACTCACCACCATGCCCGACAGACCCTGGCACACAACAGGTGCTGATAAAAACAGGAGAAATAATGATGAAGGATGTGCACTAATGTGACACCACCCCTTTATCTTCTCATTGGTACCTCCCAAGAATCCTGAGAGAGAAACAGAAAAGAGTGGGCTCCAAAAGGTGGCATGACGTGACAAGCAGTGATGGCCAGCAGGTGGACCCATGATTCCAGCCTGGCCTTCTGCCCCATGGCTGTGCTCCCTGACCACGCCACGATTCCCACGTCTAACAGCTATCTGCACAGCAGCCACCTTCCACAAGGCCCTGGGCTGGACATGGGGGCAGGGAGGGAAAGGGAAAGGGAGGCTAGAGACCAGAAGTCAAGACCCTGAGTTCTAGCTAGAAGAGCTCAGCATCTAGTATCAAAGTGTCTACGCTCTCTTAAAAAATAAAAGTTCATCATATCCCAAGAGAAGATACCTAAGAAACGCCATATGCCTTTACTGTTCTTGATTTATCTAAGAAAAGATGTGAATCTGCCTCTGGTCCCAGGGACCCTTTTTGGTACAGCTGAGAATATCAGCCGGCATGGTAACACACTCCTGTAATCCCAGTGACTTAGGAGGCTGGGACAGGAGGATCGCAAATTCAAGGCCAGCCTCAGCAACTAAGCAAGGCTCTCAGCAATTTAGCAAGATCCTGTCTCAAAATAAAAAGGACTAGGAAAAAATAAAATAAATAAAAAGGACTAGGGATGCAGTTCAGTGATGAACACCCCTGTGTCCATTACGCCCACCAAAATAATTAATTAATTAATTGATTAATTTTTTAAAAAGACATCAAGGGGCTGGTGGTATGCACAAGGTTCTGGGTTCCACACCAGCACTATTAAAAGAAAAAAAAGAAAGAAAGAAAAAAGAAAAAGTGGACATCGAGCCCCTCCTAAATGCTGCTGTGACTTTGCTGGGAACAAGTCGGGCCTCAGCTCACAGAGGCTGGTTTCTCCCCAGGTCAGCCGCCCTCCCTGAGCCTCAGCTCTGCATCTGCTGCTCTGTACTGGGCAGTCCCACCCTCCTTTGTTGCTGGTGAACAATAAACAAGGAAAAGGGATCCACATGGTCCAACTGATGCTCAAAATTCTGAAAACACAGAGGGGAAACTCATCTAAGAAGGATCTTGAACCAGCCTAGCTAGGGGAGGGAACCTGTCAAAGAAAGCGAATACTAAAAGATAATTAAGAAGTTGGGTGCGGTGGCATGTGCCTGTAATCCCGGTGGCTCAGGAGGCTAAGGCAGGAGGATCTCAGTTCAAAGCCAGCCTCTGCAACTCATCGAGACCCTGCCTCCAAATAAAATACAGAAAAAGTGCTGGGGATGTGACTCAGTGGTTAAATGCCCCTGGGTTCAATCCCTGTACCAAAAAAAAAAAAAAAGGAAAAGATAATTAAGGAAAGGAAAGAAAGAAACAATTAGTGAGGTTCTACTATGTGCCAAGCTCTCACTAGGCCTTCACTTTAACTGCATCTCCCTTTAACCCTCATGACTGAGGAAACCAATGCTCAGCCACCAAACCCCCTAACCAACAGAGCACGGAAGGGTCAGTGCCAACATGTGAACTCCGTCTGGGAGACCTTGAAGAGCCTGGCTCTCTCCCACTCGTCTCACTTCAGGGATTAATGAGAGGAACCCTGTGAATGACTCCACAAAACTCAGTGAAATTGGGCTGGGAATGTAGCTCAGTGGTAGAACACTTGCCTCGCATGTGCACGGCCCTGGGTTCAATCTCCAGCACTGCAAAAATAAATAAGTACCTGAGTGATACATGAAATTCACATGACAGCCCAACGTTAAAGAGAAACAGGCGCGGAGGGCCAACTCATTGCCTAAGTGATAAGGTTAGGAAGAAGTGGATCTGGGAACTGATCCTAAGTCAAACAAGCCTGTCTCCCAGCCAAGTGGCCCTGCTGCAACTGCTGGACAGCTCTCCCCGCAAGGCTTGGCTCAGGCAGAACGCCCCACGGCAGGCTGAGCAGAGTCGAGTTCTAAAAATTCCTATAGTAGCAAAATTCCATCTTCCCACACAGAATGGGGCTGGGAGAGCCGCAAATCTCTCTATGAGGTAAGCTCCAGGGCTAGGGAAACAGGCTGGCCGGAGACCGGCCAGTGAGGCAGTTACGTCATCCTTGTTGAATACATTTTCTGAGCATACAGGCTGCCTTGTGGCTGATCATAGCTGGTGTCTTTCCTGAGCACAGAGCCAGCAATTTATTCCCAGCGCTCTGCATGAACAACAAAAAAACATGCTCCCTGCAAAAACAGCCTGGTTACAGGAGACCAAGACAGCCCAGTGACAGGAGCTGTTAATTTCTCTAAGCAACCCAAGTATTGGAACACTAAGCTGTGCCAGGCTGGTGGTGGGGAAATGGCTTTGTGAATATCCCAACCCAAGAGGCAGGCAGGTGCCCAGAGCCAACAGCCCTGGACAACACCTCCCACACCCGCGATCGGGGCCCCTTTGTAAAGCAAGTCAAGGAAGAGACAGATACTGCGGAGCCAGGGAGGTGGTGGGTTTTCTAACGATTATCTTTTAAACATAAAGGGAAAGGTCTATCGGTTTAAAGTTCCATTGGGTGGAGCTGAAATGATTCTAGGTAGCGAAGCATTAGCGTGGCTTTACCTCAGCTGGCCATTCGAGCAGAAACACTCTGGGGCAGCATCGGAAGGGCCCCCTCCCTGCACAGGCTGAGCTATTTTGGTCCCAGTACTGCCCCAATCCACAGGTTTACACGTCCCGGGTCCAGGTCAAGCCTCCGACAGGAGCAAGGGAAAGCAGTTCCACCCACCTCCACGCACTCATTCCAAGCAGGAGGCTCCTGAGACACACCCGAGGCATCCTCCCCTGGCTGCGAACCGCCAGAAGGATCCCACACCCCTACTAGCCTCCAGGGACATTCAAACAGAGGATGGACACTTCCAGACCTTTAAAATAAACTGAGTAGAACTAAAAAGGGGACTTCCCTCCTGGCAGCAACCTCTCTCAAAGGGGCTCTGAAGCAAGCCGTGTCCCCTCCCTGCAAGGAACGCAAGCTGGAGACAGCTACACGGGGTTCAGCAATTCCTACGGCCCCTGAGGCCGCACCAGTTTTGAAAAACACCCCAGTCTCACGACCAGGCCATCCCCACGGGTCTGCTGTCTGTTTGCGGGGCTGGGTTATTAATGGAGCGACAGGGGCTATCGCTTATTGAACGCCTGCTGTATGCCCGAGACCGTGCTTCGCCTGCATAATCTCGGTTCATCTGCAGCGAGCAGGTTCCTTCCATTTAGCACACCGGACAACTGAGGCTCCCGAGAAGTGACTTCTGCAAGGTCACGCAGGGCAGACCCACGTCTGCCGCCGGAGCCTGAGCGGGCGACCCCCGGCGGCCCCTGCCCACGGTGGGCTCGGCGTCCTCCCGCCTGCCCCGCCGCCGAGGAGGGGGTGCTCCTCCTGAGCTGCCCGAGCACCCTGGGCCGCTCCCGGGATCCTGCGCGGCAGCCCTGGGGAACCGCGAGCACCGGCCGGGGGTTCCGAGGGCGCGCCGGCCGCCGGGCGGGCGGCGCGGGGACCCCGCTCCCGGGCCGCCGGTCCCTCGCGCGGGGAAGCCCCGAGGAAGTTTCCGCCCCGGCCGCCCTCACTCACCCCTGAGCGCCGCCGAGGGAAGCAGCGGGGCGCGGCCGCCGCCAGGGCCGGGCCGGCTAGGCTCTCGCCGCTCGGGCCGATTGTGGGAACCGAGACCAATACCCGGGGGCCACCGGCGACCCGGAAACACTCCTCCCGGAAGGGACGCCCCTCGGAGGCGGGCCCGCGGCGAGGCCGGACCGCGGCTGCGCGCTGGGCCTGGGACGAGGTCGCCGCCTGCGGCGGACAGACTACAGGCGGCGGCGGCGGCAGCAGCAGCAGACCCAGGAGCGCGCGCAGAACCCACGGAACCCCGCCTAGGAACCCAAAGGACCGTAGCCGCGGCTTGCCCCGGGACCCGGAAGTAGACGACCCGGAAGTGACGTTCGGCACTGGGCCGCGAGACCGTGGCTGGCTGGGTTGTCATGGAAACCGGTTGGAGCCGCGTCGGCCTCCGCCTCTGGACTCGCCCCTTGTCAGAGCTGCGCTCCGGCCTGCGCCCGAGCCAGCAGGACCTGAAGGCTGGTCCCTCGACCACATTTTACAGACGGAATTACCGAGGCTCAGAGAGAGCGAGTGGGATCCCAAAATCGCGCGAGAGCGGAACCCAGCCTCGAGGGCTGCGGGCCTTACGGGCTGGGGTGGAGGTTCGGAGCGCGGTCCGGGCTCTGGCGCTGCCCCTTGCTAGCGTGTGATCTTGGGCAAGTTACTTGAAACTCCCCGAGCCTCATCGGTTCGCCTGTAAAATGGAAAAATGGTTCCTGCCTCATGGGATTGTCATAATTAGAGTTAATACATGGAAACCGCCTAGTATGGTAATTGGCACATAGCAAAGATCTAAACATATTTTGCATTTTTAATCTGGCAAAATCAAAGGAAATGAGTTCTCTCTGCCCTCGATTTCCCCAAACATGGAAGCCAGGCGTGGGGAAGAACAAGCCTCCTTGCTTTGTGACTGCGCCAGGCACCTGCAGTACTTGCATGGTATACACTGGCATCAGTCCCGACAGCCTATCGCTTGACTGTGTATGGGTTTTGTATAGTCCTTCGCGCCACGTGGACCGAGAGCTCCCTGGGGCTGGACTTTTGTCGGTTCAGCACTGAATCCCTAGTGCTTGCAAAGTGCCTAGGGCACACTCAAGACCTGTTGAAAGTTCTTTGCGATTGAACTATTCATTCTGTCTGACTTACCCAGACATTTATTGGAGGCTCACAGCCCATTCCAAGCCAGGTTCTCTTCCTCAATACGCTTTTAGCTCTCCACACCTACCACACTCTTTCCTGGCTTCTGTGCATCCGTATGTTGTTGCCTTGGTGTGGCTGTCTTTCCTCACCTCTTCCCTTCCCAGCCTTCTTGGCTTCCAGTCCTGGCTCAGTCCTCACTTCCTTTCTGAAATCTTTTCTGATTTCTCCCAAGATCCTTTTTCTTCTGTCCCTACCATACTGTCTTCCATAATCTTGACTCAGTTTCCAGCACAATGGAATATACATGTATTTAATATGACACCCCACCAGACCCCAAGTTCCCTATTCATCTCTAGTTCCCCTGAGCTCCACACGTCTGATCAGCTGGTGCCAACAGATGTTTCTTTTTTTTTTTTTTTTTTTTTTTTTTGGAACCAGGGATTGAACTCGGGGACACTCGGCCACTGAGCCACATCCCCAGCCCTATTTTGTATTTTATTTAGAGACAGGGTCTCACTGAGTTGCTTAGGGCCTCGCTAAGTTACTGAGGCTGGCTTTGAACTCGCGATCCTCCTGACTCAGTCTCCCAAGTCGCTTGGATTACAGGCGTGGGCCACCGCGCCCGGCCAACAGATGTTTCTTGATTGTGGAATTCTTCCTCTGAGCCTTGGTGACCCCAGCTAAAGCCAGTGGGGCTTCAGGAGTCCATGACATGGTTTTGGGGAAACATTTAGAGAACCAGCAATCAGTTCTTCACACAGTGGCAATTACTCTGTGTGCCTGTTGCTGCCCAGGCGCCCTCAAGTTCTTTGTGTACTGTGTGAGCTCAGGTTTAAGTGCCTCTCCCAGTCAGCTGCAAAGTGAGCACACAGCTGAGAAAACCCATCCCACCTGAGCTATGTCAGCCTTGACAGCTCAAAATGCTCCTGCTGGCAAGTGTTACAAGATTGCATTTTCACCTGAGACTGCTAAAAAATAAGTCTCTTCCAGCTCTGTGGTTCTGTGACAGCCAAGAGAGAAGCAGATTTTTAAAAAGGGCTTTAGCAGTAGGGAACCCTAGTCATGGAGACTCAGTGACATTTTCTATCAGAAAAGACCCAGAATCTCTGCTGTAAGCGATGGCACAGGCTTGTAATGCCAGCTTCACGGGAGATGGAGGCAGGAGAGTGGCAAGTTCAAGACCAGCCAGGGCAACTTATGGAGATCCTGTCTCAAAATAAAAAAGGGCTGGGAATGGATCTCAGTGGCCAAGCACTTGCCTGGCATGTGAGAGGCCCCGGGTTCCAGCCTCAGGATTGTAAAACTAAACAGAACAACAGTGACACTTTGCATCTTTTAAAGGCTGCTGAAGGGTTGCGATTTCTCTGCCTCTAGGAGTGGAAATCATGGGAGCATCTTTCTCATGTTTTATTACATAATGATTAGCGGGTTATATAATGGCCATGTGACCATGATCGGGCACCTCTACTTCCTAAGAGACAACAACACGAACAACCTACCTACCTCTTTCTATTTTTTAGTTTTCTTTTTAATCACAAAAGTAGCACATGACTCCCAACAATACAGAAGGGTATGGAACAAAGAGTGAAGGAGAAGAGCTAACCCACGACTGGCAGATCTCTTGGCATCTTCCAGAGAAAAACACAAGTGCACAAAGCCACCTGCGGCATCACTGTCCATAACAAGAAAACAGAACAACAGGCCGGGGCACCCATCCTGACCACCGCAGACCCCTGCAAAGGAAGGTGCAGGCAGCTCTCCAAGACGTGCTGTGGAATGAGAAGGTACCCACCGTGCAATGCAAAGACAGCACACCAACACTAGATATTCACAAGGCCAACCGGGGAACGCAGTACAGGCACAGATGGTTCTTCAATCACTGTACAAATACATTTTTATTTGATTTTTACTAGTATCTTCTTCCCCAGAAGTCGGTGGACTCCCCGAGGACAGTACTACATCAATTTTGCACAGCTTTGCCTCTAATACCTAACAGCTACGCTACCCAGCAGCCAGCTGAGGGTTCAACTGTATTTTTCTGACCAAAATTTCCCTGAATGCCTACAATGTGCCTGATGCAAAGCTGGATTAAAAGGACAAAACTGTGAGCAGGACAGACCGACCCCTGTCCTCCAGGAGTGCGCAATCCCATCAGAAAGAGCTCTTAGTAAAATGGGACTTGGGGGGATTAAAATCCTGTAATTCAGACCAGAAGGTGGTCAATGTGATGAGAGAGTGCAGGGCTCAGAGCATGGGGAAGCAAAGCAAGGACAGCCTCAAGGAGAGGCAGCGTGTGTGCTGCGCCCAGAGTGACTAGAACCCCGTGAGCAGGTCTGTTTTCTTCCAGCTGGAGGAAGGAAGCAATCAAAGGCAAGGACAGGAAGTTAAAAATTAATTGGGTGCAGTGGTGCATGCCTGTCATCCCAGCAACTCAGGAGGCTGAGACAGGAGGATGGCAAGTTCCAGGCCAGCCTCAGCAGCTTAGTAAGACCCTATCTGAAAAAAATTTTTTAAGGGAGGGGGGACACGGGGTCAGAGATGGAGCTCAGTGGTTAAATGCTCCTAGGCTTAAGCCCCAGGACAAAAACAAAAAGCAAAAACAAAACAAAAAAACCCCTAGAAACTGAAAACTCAGTCACCTGCAAACATGTAAGGTGGGCATGCAGGAAGTTCTAGTCCAGGAAATTAGGATGAGGTCTCACACACTCCCTGGTTATGGTGAGCAGTCAGTCAATCCTTCAGTGAGAAAACAGAAGCCCCTGTGTGCCCCAGTGTGTCCATCCGTGAGATGGGAAGGTGACAGTAGTGCCTATCAAAACACAGGTCACAGGAGCTGTCCACGCGAGCCCTTGGCTAAATGCTCAGTTGGCACTAGGTGTCATTGTCAGTCTTTATCCTTCTGCCCCTGCAAAGAGCCCTGAGAGGCACTTCACACAGTCATTGCTTATTGATTTCTTTCTTTTCTTTCTTTCTTTTTTTTTTTTTTGGAACCAGGGATTGAACTCAGGGACTCTCAGCCACTGAGCCACATCCCCAGCCCTATTTTGTATTTTATTTAGAGACAAGGTTTCACTGAGTTGCTTAGGGCCTCGCTAAGTTGCGGAGGCTGGCTTTGAACTCGTGATCCTCCTGACTTAGCCTCCCAAGTCGCTTGGATCACAGGTGTGCACCACCACGCCCGGCTGCTTATTGATTTCTTTTGATCAGATGGAATGTTCCTGATACTGACTGTGTTCTGAGCTTCTTGCACTGTTAGTTCATCTTCATGGTTATGGAACATGCTCTCAAGTCAGACTACCTGTGGCATCACCTCTCTAAGCCTGTTTCTCCACCTATAAACAGGGCTCCTCGGGTTAACTTGCACACTGATAATGCATGGGAAGAACTTCACCCGTGCCTGGAAGGGAGTAAGCCTGTCCAAATGCTCCCCAGGATTGACCGGACTGCTGTCATGCAACGTGAATTGGCTGCTGCCTCCTACAGCTAGGGATTCATTCTGGCCTCCCACAGGTAGAGGCAGGGCCTGGTGGAGGCTTGTAACCTCCAAGAAGGCACATGTTGAACTGAAAGCCAGTGCTATCAGGTAGAAGAAAGGCTTTCTTTCTCCCTAAATGTAAACCAGCTGCCAATCACTTCAAAGTCTTTATACCACCTAGGAGTCCCAAAGGTAATGCTGCAGATTTGAGGGACTTGAGGGCTGGTATTAGTGGGACCCACCCAGCGCAGCCCACCTCCAAGCAGACCCAGCCAAGTGCCAACAGCTCACCTGGATAAACCTTTTTTTTTTTTTTTTTGGAATTCAGGATTGAGCCCAGGGTGCTTGCTAAATTGCCGAAGCTGGCCTTGAACTTGCCATCCTCCAGCCTCAGCTTTGAGTAGCTGGGATTACAGACATGCACCACCATGTCCAGCTTGCCTGGATGATTCTTCATTGTGCTGAAAGCAGTAACCCAGAGGTTCCACCTTCTTGGTGTGTCCTACACAGTCTCTCCAAGTACTGGGTTTGAAAGGACTGTTTGCAGGAATCCAACATCTTTGTCCTCCCCACTCCCTGGAAGGAAGCAAGAGAAAACCACACCCAGATTGTATTTGCTGCATAGCAACATTATCTCTCCGTAAGCAGGAAGGCACAACAGAGCCAGAAGCCTGATCCCAGCTCTGTCACTCTCCATTTGTATGACCTTGCACAAGCTATCTGATCTCTCTGAGCCTCAATTTCCCTATCAGAAAAATGGGATTGTTGGTGCAGCCGTGCATGCCTGTAATCCCAGCTACCTGGGACTCTGAGGCAGGAAGATCACAAATTGTAGGCCAGCCAGGGCAGTTTAGTGAGATCCTGTGTCAAAGTAAAAACTAAAAGGGGCTGGAGGTGTAGCGCAGAGGTAGATCACTTCTTTAGCATGTCAGAGGCTTTGGGTTCAATCCCCAGCACCAATCAAAAAGGCATTAGTAGCCGGGCGC
>JAJEJO010002125.1:69014-127775 GCA_020662805.1 Glaucomys volans | reverse complement strand
TCCCTGAGTTCAATCCCTGGTTCCAAAAAAAAAAAAAAAAAGTAAAAAAATGACCCAAAGAATTAAATAGACACTTCCTGAAGGAAAACATGCAAATGAGCCATAGGCAAATGAAGGACGGCTCATGCCATTACTCACTATGAAGAGTGACAGCTATGGATGCCCTGTGTGCTCACTGGGATGGTTGAAGTAAAAATGGAACCGCCAGAAGGGGAGGATGCAGAGTGACCTCCTTAGTGGCAGTGGGAAATATGTGTAAGTGGTTTGAATTGGCAGTTTAATAAGATTCAGCAGACCCCAAATTACTAGAAATCCATTCATATGGATGCTTACTTTTGGGGGTTTTTTTCTGGTTTTTTTTGTTTGTTTGTTTGTTTGTAGCGGGGTTTGAACCCAGGGTACTTGACCACTAAGGCATATCCCCAGCCCTTCATTTTTTATTTTATCTCACTAATTGGTGGAGGCTGGAGGCTGGCTTTGAACTTGCCATCCTCCTGCCTCAACTTCCCAAGTCACTGTGATTACAAGTTGCACCACCACAACCATTGGATGTGTAGTTTTTAAATGTTTTTCTAATTCTTATGATTTCATTCTATCATTAGCCAATGTCTCAAGTCACCATATCCAGATGGGGTGCTCTTTATTTTTTTCTGGAGGAAAGCCGTTTATAATTATTATTGTTTTGGTACTGGGGATTAAACCCAGGGGCACTCCACCACTGAGCCACATCCCCAGCCCTATTTTGTATTTTATTTAGAGACAGGGCCTCGCTATTGCTGAGGCTGGCTTTCTTTCCTTCTTTTTTTATTTTTTTAGTTGTAAATGGACACAATACCTTTATTTTATTTATTCATTTTTATGTGATGCTGAGAATCAAACCCAGTGCCCCACACATGCTAGGCAAGCGCTCCACCACTGAGCCACATCCTCAGCCCCTGAAGCTGGCTTTGAACTTGTGATCCTGCTGTCTCAGCCACTGGGATTACAGGCCTGGGCCATCGCCCCCAGCCGGGCAGCTGGGATTGCAGGAGTGTGCCACCACGTCCAGCCGTCATTCATTCTTGATGATGGTTGATTTAAATTTCTATTTCAATCAGGGTTGTTTTGTTTTGTTGTTAATATTCATTATTTGGCCAGGGTCCTTGTCAGATCTTACTATATCAACATTGTTTTTACCTATTATATCTTTGGTGTAATAGAACTAAAATTATGTGAATGAGCAGGTGGAGTAACTTATGAAATATGAACATCCCCTCTCGCCCTCATGTCTCTCCAGTTTGTTTCAGATCATTTGCTGCCCTGTCTTCAACACCTAGCAGGATGCTTGGCACCTACAAGTTATTGGTTGAATGTATATTTACACGCCAGTGTATCTCTGTTTAACGTTCTTTGCAAGCGAGACTCTGTCCTTTTTTATTTACACCCAGGCTAAGTACAGTAAGTCATAAAGGCCAGGAGCAGTGAACATTTGAATTGTTAATAAGGGAGGCAGGTGCGTGTGAGGCGCTCGATTGCCCCCTCATGGCGAAGTAGGAATTTCTAAATTTCTACTGGTTCTCTCCTACCAGTTTGGCAGTCTTGAAACATCTGCAGAAATCATTATGATATTATCTGCCCACAGGTTTAGAAATGTAGTAGTACATAATGAGATAAATTCTATCTAATTTAGATAAGCATAGTGATAAATTTTACATGCTGCCTGAGGCTGAGCTAGGACTTTGAGGGCGGAGGGTTACATGATTCAGGATCACAAGTTTAAAGTCAGCCTCAGCAACTTAGTGACACCCTCGGTAACTTAGCGAGACCTTGTCTCAAAATAAAATATAAAAAGGGCTGGGGATGTAGCTCAGTGATTAAGCGCCCCTTGGTGCAATCCATGGTTCAATAAAATAAAATAAAAGTAATGCATCAAACTGGTAGAAGAGTTTAGGCAACACAAGAGGAGAAAGAATGATACGCAAAACTCTCTGCAGGCCCAGAGTTCAAACTCCAGGTCACCAGTTTCCCCTCCTAATGGGAACTACTGACACAGTATTCTCAGGAATCTATTCTCAGGAATCTTATTGGGCAAACTGCGCAAGAATAAGGTTGTATTGGTAATCCGCGGCTGCATAACAAATCACCCCCAAACTTAACAGTTTAACCAGCACAAGGAGGTCAAGGAGTGGGGGCATGGTGTAGCCGGCTGCCCTTTGAGGCTCTCACCAGGGTCTAACACGCACGTTGGCTGGGCAGCACTGTCGCCTGGAAGCTCGGATGGGCAGGAACTCACGCCCCAGCTCGCTGAGGCTGTTGGCGGAACCCGATCGCTCGGGGCGGCAGCGGCCGCTCGGCCCCGCCCCCGCCCCGCCCCGCGCACGCGCACGCGCCGACGCCGCTCGGCCCCGCCCCCCGGCTCCTCCCTCGAGGCGGCCCGGCGCGGCGCTCGCTCGGCGGCAGCAAGATGGCGGCGCAACAGCAGCCCCGTGAGGGCGTTACGCAGCTGGCGGGGCCCGCGGCCGAGGCCGACCCCCTGGGCCGCTTCACGTGTCCCGTGTGCCTGGAGGTGTACGAGAAGCCGGTGCAGGTGCCCTGCGGACACGTGTAAGCGGCGAGCTGGGCCCGGCCGGGAGCGCCTGACGGAGGGAGACGCCGCCGAGGAGCGGGGCCGACCCGGGCCCAGGGCCCCGGCGGCGTCCTCCTCCGCGGCGCCGCGCTGGGGTCGGGCGGTCCGGGGCGCGCCTGGCGGAGCGCTGAGCCGGGCGGAGGGAGAGGGGAGCCTCCGCGGACGGCTGGCGGCCGCGTCCTCGGGGCCAGGCCGGGGCTCGGCCTGCAGCGCTGCGGTGCAGACGAGCGGTGCGGTCGGGAGCCCGGAGTGGGGGGTCCTGAGCGGCCGCGGGCGCTGCGGGCTCCGGGCTGAGCCCAGCCCCCGCACACGCACCCCCAGGCCGGGAGGTCGGCGTCTTCTCCGCGGCCGCCCTCGGCGCTGGTCATCACGGGCGTCGCTTGGCACTGGGCTCGGGGACCCGGTTACTCCGAGTGGACGCGGCAGCACTCGGAGCGCTGCCCGAGCACTTGGGAGCGCTGTCCGCAGCCGTCCTGCCGCGGGGGCTGGGCAGCGGGAGACGGGGACCGCGTTACAGGTGGGGAAACTCGGAGACTCGCGTTGCAGGTGTCCTGTGCTGCCAGCCAAGCGAGCGCGGGTGGCACCTGCCAAGAGCCTCCTCGTCACGGGCTTAGTGTTGCCTCAGGCCCGCTAAGCTCTCCCAGCGCGGGGTCACTCCTTTCTGCAGTTCGGTGAACCTGGAACTCCTGCCCCATTCCCACCTCCCACCACTACCCGCCAGATCCTTCTCAAGCTTAAATTACCTCCTTCATTCTCTCCTGGAGCTCCCGACCTTTTGCCCCAAACAGTCTCCCAGTGCCCAGCAACGTTCTGATCATCTGTGTTCAAATCATGCAGTCAACTGACTGAGATGTTTGTGTGCCCTCTGTGCCAGAATGTGAGAGGTAGAGTAGCAACAGGATCTTGCCCTCAGTTTACAGTCCAGTGAATTGATTATAAGTAAATAGTAATGTTTACACGATTGTGCAAATTCACTGTACAGTGCAGGTGTAGTTAGGGTTCAGGCCTGTGTGGATTAACATCTGTAAAAAGATGACCTGAAAACAGCACAGTTTGAGGTTTCCTTGGGTCACCTGAACCTTTCCTAGGTAAGAGGGTAAGGAACAATACTGAGATCCACCCCTTGTCTCTCTCTCTCAGCTCACTGTACCAGCTTCCTGTGTTCAGCAGTTCCTTGCTGATTGAAAAGAGAGATGCACCTTGGTGAAGGCAGCAAAGGTGTCTCTTAGCTCCAGCCAAGTGCTTTCTGCTCTGCTTAGTTGATTTTTAACTTCTGTGCTTGGAAACTTGGGCATCGTGGCAGCTGTGGCTGGGACATTGGATTTCTTTAAAAACTTTAAGACCTGAATGATTGCCAGTTGCAGTGGTGCACACCAGTAATCCCAGCAATCCAGGAGACTGAGGCAGGATTGCAAGTTCAAGACCAACCTCAGCAACTTAGTGAGACACTGTCTCAAAATAAAAAGGGCTGGGGATATAGCTCAGGGGCAGAGCACCCTGGGTTCAATCCCCAGTACTAAGGGGAAAAAAAGAAAGACCTAAATGATTACACACACCTCAGTTAAGTGGAATACAGCTGAAGAAGGGCTGGAACCTAGGTTCCCAAGAAAAGGAATTTCTACATAGCACTGATAGAAAGAGTAGAGCATTTGGAAGGCTGAAATAGATCAAGTCCCATTAGTAGGAAATAGAAACTGAAAGTGACCCCAAGATAGTTTAAAAGTAGGTTTGGCTGAGTGAGCATGGTGATGCATGCCTGTAATACCAGTGACTCAGAAGGCTGATTGCAAGTTCCATACCAGTCTCAGCAGCTTAGCAAGGCACTGAAGAACTTAGCAAGACCCTGTCTCAAAAAGGGCTGGGGATGTGGCTCAGTGGTTAATTAGGCATCCTTAGGTTTAAGCCCCAATACTGCCCACACACACACAAAAAGAAAAAACCCAGGTTTGTGTGGGTATAACTCAGGCATACAGGGGCTCATGGCATTGAATAGATGAGCTGGACATTGTTGCTTTTATCAACGTGCTGGGTTCGATCTCACTATTCTCTGATCCTCTGTGCTCTCATGGGTTACTCTTGTGATCTTCCTTGAGGCAGTGCAGTGATGGCCATGAATCCATGCTTCCTCTCCTGCCTCGTCACTGTCCTCTCTATAGTCTGCTATGTCACAACCTCAGAGACCTCCCTTTTTCCCTTTTAGACATGCCTTTGCATTTGGTATCATCTCAGCTCTGTTTGTCTGTCTTCATAATCAGGTTTTAGTTCAAATGTCACCTCCTCAAAGAAGCTTCCTGTGGTTGCACCAGCTGATCTCTCTGCCTTGTTTTATTTATTTCATATCACTGTGAAATTGACAGGTGTTTTCCTCCACTTTAGAATATAACATCATGAAGACAAAGACTTTGTCTCATTTTCATTCTTCCCTCAAGTGAATGAGTAGGCCCCCCACCTGTACTAGATTACCTTATACTAGCCTAGCAGCATTGACAGTCTACCTTAATGTTGAAAGTGAAGAATTTTTTTGGTACCAGGTATTGAACCCAGGGATGCTTAACCACTAAGCCACATCACCAGCCCATTTTTTATATTTTATTTTGAGACAGGGACTTGCTAAGTTGCTTAGGATCTCACTAGGTTGCTGAGGCTGGCCGTGTGCTCATGATCCTCCAGCCTCAGCCTCCCAAGCTGCTGGGATTATAGGCGTCCACCACTATACCCAGAATGGATGAGGAAATTCTTAGAGACAGTAAAAACTCATCGGGTATGCAGAAGGTTGCCTTTGATTATATATCCTGAGTTCTGACAGAATTTGTTAATCCTGCCTTAAAATCAAACTGGAGCCTAGCATGGTGGTACATGCCTATAGTCCCAGCTATTTAGGAGACTGAGGTAGGAGGATCACTTAAGCCCACAAATTTGAGACCAACCTGGGCAACATAGACCCCCATCTCAAAAAGTTGAAAAATCTGTCAGAAAGGTTAAGGAGTCCAGGGTATTTTCATGCCTCGTCCATTCTTTCTGTATACCGTATCTCAGCATCACCACCTGCTGTCATTTTTGACTTTTTCAAATTCAGTAAGTCCTCTAAATTATATCCTGAATTCATTCTGTTTTGTTAGTACTCCACAGTCCATTGCCTGTAGTCATTTATTAGATTTGTACTTTATTTCTTCTCATCTAAAATCAAAACAAAACAAAGCCCTGTAGTTCATGATGCACCAAAGTTATTTTTCTGTAACTTGGGTTTGGTCTTTTTGCTTTAAACATCTGGCTCTCTCCTGATTCTGAGGAAGTCTGATAGACTTATCTTCTCAAGTGCATCATAAATTTTAAACCTAAGGGCCTGGAGTAGTCTTCCCTCCCTCTGCTAGTAGAACTCTTAAGGCTGATCATGGAGACTGCCTCTGAAGTCTTCCCAACCCTGTTCTTAGGTTACAATTAGTTGTTCTTGGCTTTGTGTTCCCATAGTGCTTTGCTTTAAAACTCTGATGGTAGCAGTTCCCATTTGCTGTGCATTTCTTTTGTGCTGGACACTCTACTGAGGATCTGCTGTACATATTCCATCCTCCCAAACAATCCTAGAGGTAGGAACTACCATGTTAACAGAGGAGAAAATTATATTTCTGGAAACCCCTCCCAAGGTCCCTCAGTGGCAGGGGCTGAGGTTTGAAGCCTCAGACTTAATACCTTTTACCTGTGTCCTAGTACTTTGTGTATATTTCTCTTACTGGACCTGTGTGTTCTTCATAGTCTCCTGCTACCCTCAACCACAATTTTTCTGACCTAGAAGGACAAGGGGACAAGTTGTTTTTAATCCATGATTCATTGATGTCCTTTTGAAAGTTTATCCACATTTGTTGTCTTGTCTCCACGATGCATGACGGAGGTTCTCTGTGTGTCTTGTTCTAGCTTTTGCTCTGCATGCCTGCAGGAATGTCTGAAGCCGAAGAAACCTGTCTGTGGGGTGTGTCGCAGCGCTCTGGCACCTGGCGTCCGAGCTGTGGAGCTCGAGCGGCAGATTGAGAGCACAGAGACTTCTTGCCATGGCTGCCGTAAGAATGTATGTGGAAGTAACGTGGAAGAGTCATTATCCTGTGATGAGATGGGGCAAAGCATAGAGCTGTTGCCTGGGCATTTCTGAAGTTAGAGCATGACTAGGTGACTAACAGCACGTGTGCATGCCAGTTATCTGTGGTGATGGCTGTGCTGTTTTTTTTTCATTTTTGTAACCTTACTGGTTTTTGTTTCTTTTTTCATGAGTTGGTTGGATATAGTATATATTTTAGCTTTGAAAGTCAGAAATAAGTAACCTGTTTTTTCCTAGGAGGTCTATTTTCCAAAGTATCATACACAGTTTGAGTTAGAATATAATGACATATTTCATGATTGTTTAAAATATAAAATGAAGCTGGGAGAGGTTGCACAGATGACTTGGGAGTGACTCCCAGTGACTTGGGAGGCTGAGTTAGGAGCCTGGCAAGTTCAAGACCAGCCTCAGCAATTTAGCAAGACCATGTTTCAAAAAAAAGTATTGAGCTGTAGCTCAGTGGTTTAATCCCCAGTACCACGAAAAATAAACTATAAAGTGACTAGGGCCGGGCACGGTGGCACAAGCCTGTAATCCCAGCCTCTCTGGAGGCTGAGGCAGGAGTATCGCAAGTTCAAAGCCAGCTTCAGCAAAAGCAAGGTGCTAAGCAACTTGTCCCTAAAAAAAAAATACAAAATAGGGCTGGGGATGAGGCTCAGTGGTCAAGTGCCCCTCAGTTTAATCCCCAGTACCCCCCACCAAAAAAACTGAAGTCAGTGACTCAAGTTATCTATTGTAATGAGTTTGAAGGGAAACTTCATAATCTATATCATTAGAGATGAATTTAATGGTTCAACTTTTTAGCACTTGACAGCGAAGAATGATGCAAAGGTCATGATATAAAGGTCGGTGTGAAATCATGAGATCTATTTTTATATCTGTCATAACTGCTACTGGAAAGGAGAATTACTGTTATTTTCTAAGAGATGTGCATAGCTTTATTGGTTTTAAAATCATTACAGTTTTAGTACAAACAGTATAAAAATATACAATACGGTAGCCCCTGCTTCACTCCAGAGATTATCATTGCAAAAGCAGTTCAATTGAGAGGTCTTGACATTTCTTCCCTTTGGCAAATACAAATAAAAATGTTTATAAGTAACAGGTGTAGGATTTTAACAAAATGGGATCATACACTATATTTTTTAACTTTTTTCACTTTTGAAAGTTTTGTTTCACTTATTTATCGGGCAGTCTTGCTTGTCAGTTTCATTATTTTTAACACTGGAGTACATAGGTGGTCGTGGTGTGGACATATCCTATCTCCTTCCTTCAGAGTGATTCAGTACTAGAGGTACACAGCAGGGCTGGCACAGTGCTGCCTAGGATGGGGCTCCTTGGTTGGTAAGCTTAAAGTCAACAAATTCTTGAGCTGGAAGTAAGACAGGCTCATCATAATAAGCTGGAATTCAGATAACCAAACCTTTTTTTTTTCTTGGCAGTTGAATTTAGAAACTTAGAGACACTGAAGTAAAATTTATTACCTTCATCTTCATGCATGCATGGTATTTTTTTTCCTGCTGAACGCTTTTGATTTTCTTCATTTTAAAGATTAGTAATTGCATAATTTCTCCTTGGGAGGTTAAGTAGAGATGACTGGAGTTTGAAACTGCCTGGCCAACAGAGCGAGACCCAGTCTCAAAAAGAGAATAAGAGCTGGGCGCAGTGGTGCCTCCTGTTATCTCAGCAACTTAGTGAAGCCCTAAGGACTTAGCGAGACCCTGTATCAGAATTTAAAAAAACAAAACAAAAAAATAAAGGGCTTGGGGTGTGGTTTATTGATTAAGTAACCCTGGGTTTAATTCCTGGTGCCAAAAGAAAAGAATGAGATTAGTTACTATACCATGGGCATACCTCAAAAAATATTTTGTTCCCTTACCTCCCCTCTTTATTGTTCCTTATACTCTTTCTTTAAGAACGCCTGGCCAGTCAGGCACAGTGGTGCATGCCTATAATCCCAGCAGCTCAGGAGGCAACACCTGGCCAGGTGTGGTGGCATGTGCCTATAGTCCTGCCTACTTGGAAGCCAGAGACAGGATTGTTTGCTCAAGTCCAGTTCAAGGCTTGCCTGGGCAACATAGCAAGACCTTCTTTCAAAAAGCAAAAAAACAAGCTACAATCCCAACAGCTCAGGAGACCGAAGCAGGAGAAGCGCAAGTTCAAAGCCAGCCCCACAACTTAGCAAGGCCCTAAACAACTTAGTGAGACCCTGCCTCAAAAAACAAAAAGGGCTGGGGATGTGCTCAGTGATAAAGCACCTCTGGGTTCAATCCCCAGTACCCACTGCCACCTGCCCACCCCAAAAAAAGCAAACAGGGTTGGGGATGTAGCTCAGTGGCAGAGCACTTAACTTGGCATGCACCGGCTCTGGATTGGATTCCCGGCACTGCAAGAAAAAGAAGAAAAATCGAAAAAACAGTGCCAGGGAGGCTGGGAATATAGCTCAGTTGGTAAAGTGCCTGCCTTGCAAATACAAGGCCCTGGGTTCAGTCCCCAGCACAGCAAAAAAAAAAAAAAAAAAAAAAACACAGTGCCAGGGAAGCCAGATACCATGGTACACACCAGTAATTCCAGCCACTTGAGAAGTGGAGACAGGATTATAGGTTCAAGGTCAGCCTGGGCAACTTAATGAGACCTGTCTCAGAATAAAAAACTCTTAATTTTTTAAGCATGTAATTCTGGGAGGCTGGGGAGATAGCTCAGAGATAAAGGACTTGCCTACCATGCATGAGGACCTGGGTTCAATCCCCACCACAACATAAAAACACAAGGATGTAATTTACTGGGGGCTGAGCTGTAGCTTAGTGGTAGAGTGCTCGCATGTGCCAGGCACTGGGTTCAGTCCTTAGCACCACATAAAAATAAACCAATAAAATAAAGACATTCTGTCCATCTACAACAACAGGAAATTTAAAAAAAAATAATTCTGTAGCTCTGGGGCAGAGTGCCTCTGGGTTCAATTCCTCTCTCTCTCTCTCTCTCTCTCTCACACACACACACACACACACACACACACACAACCTGTGATGAAACACTCTTGGGATTTTTTTCCCCTTTCCATCTTATAGCCTAGATTAGAAAACTTCTCTTTTTAAAACATCACTGGGTTTGGAACATGTCTATAAGCTCTTTGTGTATCATGAGTAAAGCGAACCTCTTTAGAAGAGTTCTTTGAGAGTAGAAGCAGATGTCATGATTTGGTGGAGTGGGACATCAGCCTTGATATTGATGGTTCCGTAGTCACTGTTCTGCCCCATTGGTGTCAGGAGTGTAGTGAGATTGGTTGCCAGGGTGATGTAGGTCCATTTTTCATCTTGCCCTTGCTTTGGGACCATATTTGCCTGGTACAAGGTGCTCACTAACTTGATTCTGATTCTTCCTATTCAAGTTCTTCCTGTCTAAGATCCGAGTCCACGTGGCTACCTGTTCGAAATACCAGAACTACATCATGGAAGGTGTGAAGGCCACCACTAAGGATGCGTCCCTTCAACCAAGGTAAGTGACTCAGTCACCCCCTAGCTGGACAAAGCTCTTGGGTACTTTATGCTCTAGGGTTTAGAATGGATTCAGGTGTTTTATTGTTGTTTTGGGGGGCTCTGACGTTCCCTTCCGACGTTCGCTGTGCCACTGCTAACCCACTTCAGACCCTTGACTCAGCAGTGTCACACATTCATTGAACGGCGCTCCTTTTGGTTGAAGTTGTGCAGGAAGGTATTACAGAGAGGGTGTTTTCTCCTGCCTTTCATCTTCCAGGAATGTCCCAAATCGTTACACCTTTCCTTGTCCTTACTGTCCCGAGAAGAACTTTGATCAGGAAGGACTCGTGGAGCACTGCAAGTTATCCCACAGCACGGATACCAAATCTGTGGTAAGAGTTAAACTTTTTTTTTTTCTTTTCTTTTTTTTTTTTTTTGAATAGGGGAAAAAGTCAGGCTTTCAAGAACATTACAGGGTTAATACAGGGTTAGTGAACTTGTATGTACCCCTCACCTAGATTTGCAAGTTAACATTTTTACCATATTGTATATACACATTTTTTGCTGAACCCTTAAATACTTCAGCATATATCATAAGAATAAGAATATTTTCTTTAAAAATCACATTTTTTTGTATAGAGTTATCACATTTAGAAAGTTTAACATGGATACAGTCTAATATCTATGGAATCCATGTTTGAATGTTAGCACTTGTGTCCTTCATGGTGATTTCTCCCCCCAGGAGGAGGCGGCGGGTGGTACAGAAGTGCTGTGTTTTCTGGTTGCCACCTTAAGTGTCATGTGATGTCTTTGAGTCCATTTGTTGCAATATTAACTTGAATCCCTTGGTGTTTACCAGGTTCCTCAAGAAAAAGAAAATGAGAAGCTTTCTCCAATTTTGATACTCTAAATTTGAAAAATTAGAAGTTCTGATGACAGTCATATGGCTTTGAATAGTTGGGGGTTTTTATTTTTATGTGTTGCTGAGGATCGAACTCAGTGCCTCACACATGCTGGGCAAGTGCTCTACCACGAGCTCCAGCCCTACTTTGAGAGTTTTGAGTAGTTACTGTCCCCTCTAAAGGGGATGGGATAATGCAGGACCTGCTTCACTCATGTACTTTACTGCCTGGTCCCCAGGAGCATTTGTGTTTGCAGCATTTGTTCCTTGGGTCCTGTCCTTCCCTCTTGGGTTGAGGAAAGGCTCCTTTCTACATCTCACTCTTCTCTTTTTTTTCCCCCATACTGGGGATTGAACCTGGGGTGCTGACTCACTGAGCCATGTCCCTAACCCTTTTTGGTTTTATTTTGAGATAGCGTCTTCCTAAATTGCTGAGGCCAACTTTGAACTTGCAATCCTCATGGCTCTGCCTCCTAAATTGCTGGGATTACAGGAGGGCACCACTGCACCTGTCCATCTTACTCTAGTATTCTCTAGTCTAGGGAAAGCACAGCTAGGGCCTGGCACATTACCTGTTACTACATGTTCCCTTCTCTTACCTGCTCTTATGTTTTTTTCCCCTCAAACATGCCCAGATCTTTCCTAATTGATGAGAATATCTGATCCAGTTTCTTTTCTCTAATAACATTACATTTCTTTGCCCTCCAACTTGTGGCTTTTCAATGCTGTCTTCTTTTCTGTTCTCTCTCCTCTGTCCTCTGCAGAGTCTGGCTTCTACCCCCATTATCCTGCTGACATAATATTCTCTGTGTCCCAGATAGACTTGTTGATGTCCTTGTTGTCCATCATCTCTGAAATTTAAAAAAAGATTTCATTTCTTTGTAGGTAGTCAGTTTATTGTATGAAAAGTGGAGTATAAAAAGTCTCTCTTCAGAACTGGGAATGTAGCTCAGTGGTAGAGTACTTCCTAGCATGTATGAGGCCCTGGGTTCAATCCCCACCCCCTTGAAAAAGGGGGAGCTTTTCTCCAACCCTTCCCCTAAGTCTGTCTTTATATATTTTATTTTATGTACATACGTATGTGAAACTGGGGATTGAACCCAGAGGCCCTCTACCACTGAGCTTCTCTTCAGCCCTTTTTATTTTATTTTATTTTATTTTATTTTATTTTATTTTGAGACAGGTTCTCACTCAGTTGCCCAAGCAGACCTCAAACTTGCAATCCTTCTGCCTCAATCTCCGAGTTGCTGGGATTATAGGTGTGCACCACCATACTTGGCTCCTCAGCCTTGTTTTTTTTTTTTTTTTTTTTTTCTTTTTGGTATTGGGAATTGAACCCAGGGGTGCTTAACCACTGAGCTACCTGCCCCCCAGCCCTTTTTTTGTATTTTATTTAGAGTCAGGATCTTACTGAATTGCTCAAAGGCTCACTAAGTTGCTGAGGCTGGCTTTGAAGTCTCGATCCTCCTGCCTCAGGCTTCCAAGCCACTAGGGATTACAGGCGTGTGCCACTTTCTTTATGGTTCTGCAGTTTATTCAGATTTGGTAAGTACACCATACCATGGTGACCAATCAGCTATTCAGGATATCAGACAATCACAAATAATTTATTAGCACCCAAAATAGTCATTTGACTAATATCCATTTCTAATATTTATGGTTTGTTTGTTTGTTTGTTTGTTTTGTGGTGCTGGGGATTGAATCCAGGGCCTTGTGCTTGTGAGGCAAACAATCTACCAACTGAGCTATATCCCCAGCATCTAATATTTATGTTTTTTACATAGATGATTACTAAAATTTTGGTGAGCAGGTGTCTGTCTGCTGGATAACATCTGTTATTTTGCTTATGATTCCAAAATGATAGTCTGGTATACCTTCTTCAGCTGCACTAGATAAGAGAAGCGACGTGCTCTAAGCTAGTCTAATAGTACATGCCTATAATTCAATGATTAGGTGGCTGAGGCAGCAGGTTGAAAGTTCAAGGCCAGACTGGGTTAAGACTTAGTCAGATAAAAAGAACTGGGGGTATAGCTCAGTGGTAGTGTGTCCCTGGATTCAATTTCCAGTACCAAAAAAAAAAAAGTCAGTTATGCTCAAATTTGTGTGTCTATTTTTTGTGCTTGTCTATATATTTGGTTTTTTGTTGGTTTGTTGGTTTTTGTAGTGCTAGGGATAGAACCCAAGTCATCGAGCATGCTAGGCAAATGGTCTGCTGATGAACTATGTCTCCAGCTCTTTATGCATGTTTATAAGATATAGTCCTGGAGATGAATTAATTTGGGCAGTGGTTAGCTGCACTTATAATTTTGACAGCTGTTGCTAAACTACTCAGTGTTTTCTGTACCTCAGCCTAAGTTTCTTCCCCTCTCGCCTCTTCCTTCCCCCTTTGGCATCCTGAAGTTCCTCTGGTGGTTTTGTCTCTGTTGAGGACTTTTCCTTCAGCTCCTGGCCTCTGTTCTAGCTTCTCTCAGCTCTGCAGCTGCTTTAGTCTCAAGCTCTCAGCCCTTTGGAAGCCGTCTCCTCTTCAGTCTCCAGGCCTGTGTTCTGGCTCCACAGCTACAGCTGCCTGTGCCACTTGTCTTCTGTTATCCAAGATTCATCTCTTGCCAGTCCCCTCTGTCACTGTGTTCCTTGTGGTTGGCTAGGGTTCTGTCACTAAGCTGAAGCATGATCCAACCTCCTTGCCTGAATTCTCCATCCTGTGAAGTTGCTGCCCCCAGCTTCTCTGCTCTGCCTCTTCTGAGCACCCTACTTTGTCTCTGCCTCTCCACAGACCTCCTAGTCTTCAAAGTTCGAATCAGCCTTTTTTGTATGAATGCTTTTTGGTGCAATCCCGGTCATCTGAGCATTTACTTTGTCAACATGCATATGAGGCTGTGCTGTGCTTCCCTGGGAGATAATTCATCTGATTATTTACTTGGTTGTCCTTGGGTTTTTGGGATAAGGTTGTGTGCTGAGTTGGAAGACCATATTCCAACCCCCACAGGACTGGCCCTCCTCTCTGACTACAGTAGTGTTGCAGGATGGATGTGGTACCACGACTTATACGATTACCACACCTACATGTCATTTGACTTAAGTAGGAGACTTGAAGTGTTTCCTGGGATTCTGGTATGCACAGGAAGGAGGACTAGGTTCTGCACTAGAGTGTCAGGAAAACCATCTTGGAGGAAAGACAGCCAGGCAGACCACAGAGGGCTGGAGTCAGCTCAGAAGTCAGATGCTTGAGATATTACTTCTTTGTTGAAAGGTTTGCCCGATATGTGCCTCAATGCCCTGGGGAGACCCCAACTACCGCAGCGCCAACTTCATAGAACACATCCAGCGCCGGCACCAGTTTTCCTACGACACTTTTGTGGTGAGTCTTATTTTTCCCCTAGGGGAACAACAGAACTTCTCCCTTTTTCTGAAAAGGGGAAGAGGGGGCCCTTGTCATTCATCTGTGTCTCTGATGCAGTGGCTCCCAGTCCCTTGCATGGCAGCCATGCAGTGTCTTCTCATGGGCAGCCAGTGATCAGAGGGCTGTTAAGATGGTCTTGACAGTTATTGGAACAGAGATGCAGTGAAGCTTGCTCCTGCCCCTACCCCCCAGTTTAGCCCCACTTTTTTTCAGGGTGTAGGGGAGCTGAATATTGTACCCAGGGGCAGGGCTTCCTGCCACTGAGCCACATCCCTAGTCCTTTTTATTTTTTGAGGCAGGGTCTAAGTTGCTTAGGGCCTTGCTAGGTTAATGAGGCTGACTTTGAACTTGAGATCCTCCACCTCAGCCTCTCTAGCTGCTGGGAGTATGGATGTTCACCATCATGCTTGTCTGCCTGCCTGCTTTCTTTTTGTTTGTGTAATTTCTGCTTGTTAAACATCTTAGTTTGGGAGCCTCAGGCTCTGATGCCCGTGAGGACCAGGCAAATAATAGAAATGGTCCTCTTAAGTATTTATAAGCTCACAGGGCATGACTCATGTTATGCTGCCATCGCTGTAGCTGATTATTATCAAGTGGGAATGCAGACGCAGGATTGGGGGTGTGGCTCAGTGGTAGATCCTTTTGCCCAGCATGCATGGGCCTGTGATTAGATCTCCAACACTACAGTGTCAAGTTAGGATTTTAGAGTAGTGTTTACTCTTTTTTTTTTTTTTTTTTTTTTTTCTGGGGATTGAACCCAGGGGCACTCCATCACTGAGCCACATCCCCAGCCCTATTTTGTATTTTATTTAGAGACAGGGTCTCACTGAGTTGCTAAGGGCCTTGCTAAGTTGCTGAGGCTGGCTTTGAACTCACGATCCTCCTGCTTCAGCCTCCCAAGTGCTGAGATTACAGGTGTGCGCCACCACGCCCGGCAGTGTTTACTCTTTTTTTGTGTTTTTGGGGATTGAGCCCAGGGGTGCCTTACCAAAAAGGCCCTGCTAAATTGCCAAGGCTGCCCTATAACTTCCAATCCTGTTGCCTCAGCCTCCTGAGTCAGAGATTACAGGTATGTGGCATGATGCCTGGCAGAATAGTGTTTACTCTTAATGGCTATATTTCAGGATCTGACAAAAATTCTTTTCCTACGCTGTCAAAAAAATATTGATTCTCAGGGCTGGGCTGGGGATGTAGCTCAGTGGTAGAGTGTTTAACTAGCATATGTGAGGCCCTGTATCCAACCGGTCCCCAGCACTGCCAAAAAAATAAAAATAAAAATAAAAAAAGAAAGAAAGAAAGTATTCTTGCCAGGTGTGGAAGTGCACACCCATAATCCCAGCAACTCGGATCACAAGTTAAAGGGCAGCCTTGGCAATTGTTTAGTCAGCTTTTTTTGCTGCTATGACTAAAAGAACTCAAAAGAACTCAACCAGTACAATTGTATGGAGAGGAAAAGTTTATTTGAGGGCTCATTGTTTCCAGATGTCTTAGTCCATAGGAGGCCAGCTCCATTCCTCGGGGCTCAAAGTGAGGCAGAACATCATAGTGAGAGAGTGTGGCAGAGGGTAGCATCTCACATGATGATCAGAAAGCAGAGAGAGCATCTCCACTCTCCAGATACAGAATACCCCACAGCCCTGCCCCAGTGAACCACTTCCTCCAGCCACACCCCACCTGCCTCCAGTTACCACTCAGTTAATCCCATTCGGGTTTATTTCACTGTTTAGGTTAAGGCTATAACACAATCATTTCTCCTTGCATTGTCTCACATGTGACCTTTTGGGGGACACCACATCTGAACAATAACAGCAATTTAATGAAACCCTGTCTCAAAATTTTAAAAAAGCCAGCTCCATGGTAGAGCACCCAGGGATCAATACCCAGTACCGGGTGGGAGGGGGCGAGGGAGGTGTGGGACACAGGATGGACGTGGGCATGGTGGTACGTGCCTGTAATCCCAGCTGCTGGGGAGTCTGAGGCAGGAAGATTGCAAGTTCAGGCCAGCCTCAGCAGCTTAGTCAGACCCTGTGTCAAAATTAAAAAGGTCTAGGGATGTAGCTCAGTATAAAGTGACCCTGGGTTCAGTTCTTAGTATCAAAAAAAAAAGAAAGTATTCTGTCTGACAATACCTAAAACTCAGACTTCAGGATAACTGTCCCTTTCATTAATGCTATAAAGATGGATATAGTTTCTAAAAATGCCCAAGTAGATAATTCTGTCTCATTAAAGAAAAGTTACTGCATTTCTACTGTACCTTGTGGCCCTCAAAAACCCCTATTCTTTCCTGGGCACTGAAGTCAGTGCTTACTAATGACTCTTCAGCTGAGCGTCTATGCATGTGTCTGCCTCCTGGATCCATGAGCTAAACAGGACGTGCCGAGTGTTGTCTGTGCAGGCCGCACGTGCTGTCTGGGCCTCACAGTGTCCAGTGGAGGAGGCGTTGTCATTTGCATTTAAGGGTGAGGCAGCATAGACTGAGAGATGAAGTCATTTGTCCATTTGAGGCAGATGATGGGCTGGGGTCTCTGGCAGCCCTCACTAGACCCTCTTGCTAGGCTGTTCTACTGAAAGTCTTTGTGGCGACGAGTAGTTGCTGAGTCTGTTTCTCGCCCTCAGGATTACGATGTTGATGAAGAGGACATGATGAATCAGGTGTTGCAGCGCTCCATCATCGATCAGTGAGCAGAGTCCTTGCTTTCTGTCTGTGTTCTAGAGCTTCCATGACATGTTAAGTGTGAAACCTTTGACTCCTACACCTTAGCCGTACAACAGACCTGGAAATGAGCCATGGCACTGGGACAGGGTCACTTCTGACGGGGGAATCGGGTCCCCAGGTCAGAGCCCTCTTTTCCTTTGGGCTCTCACCAAAGCTGTTCCCCACTGTTAACCTTGTTTTGTCACCTGGTCTAGTCTCATTGGTCCTCAGTTATTTCCTGGAGCTGCTGCCGCCTCTTCTGGAAGAAAATCCAGCTTCCTCACCTCCACGTGTTCTTGTTTCACACTTGTTCCTCCCATCCAGCATTCATCTCTCAGATCCTCTGAGCCAGCCACGACCTTTTCTCGGTCACAAATAGCACAATGAAACAAGCATCTCCTTTCCTTGCCTGTGAGGGGCATGAGCTCTGGCAACAGTGCAGCTGACCAGGGCTGAAGCTCCTCTGTGGTGGAGCTGCCTGTCAGTGGGTGTGGGCAGTGGCTGCCAGAGCTGCAGTTGCACCCTGGGAAACATTTCAGGAACCCTCTTGGGGTGAGCGTTCTGGGTTTTGCATGATTCGATGCTGGAAGTGTTATTAGTGATATTTTGCTATGCTCCTGCAAACCCTTAGAATTAACTGGTTCAGTCTTAAATGCCTGCATGGTGCCTTTTTAGAATAAGGTATAACCATATATTTTTAGTGGAGGTGTTTCTAGGTTAGGAAAGTTAAACAGCATTTTTCCGTAAGTGGGGAAGAAGGTCAGCTAAGAGAGGCGGGAGGGCCGTAGCTTTTTGGTTCCAATTTTCAAGCTAACAAAGTATTTTCAGATGACTGGGTCGCATTTACCTTTCTCTTTGGGAGCTTGTGAACATTCTTGTCCTGAAGCATGAAAAGGAGTCCTCAGATGATTAAAAAGAAGGCGTGGGGCTCTGGTGGCTACTAGTTCTTTTATCTTTTACTTGGTAACTTAGATTAAACTGAGCATTAGTTTACTGTTACAAATGGTTTCTTTATGACACTTATTTCAACATCCACATCACTATTTTGAAAACCTGCCTTTCAACCTGGAGAGGCTGTGGTGCACCTGTTGTCTCTTGCAGCAAGGCACGCTGTCTGCAGGGCACACGGCACGCCCTCTGATGAGCAGTTCATCAAAGCTGTGTACTGGGAACTTGGTTCAGTAACAGTTCAAGAGGCTTGAAGTTGAATGTACTTCATGAATATCAGTTGTAAGACTAAGAGCTGCCAGCCTAATGTGTAGGAGCAGAGTCTCTGACCAAAAGGCTGATGGTTTTGGTTCATCTTCCGTGTCACATCTCCAGGTTGAATAGGGCAGTTTTTTCCTGGTCAGTGGCCAAGGTTGCAAGTGGCCCTGGGCCAGTACCCTCCTGCTGCAGGCCTCTTCCCACCCCCCGTGAACGAGCTAACTGCAGTTGCCTACTAACCAGCAAAGACAGGGTCCATTTGGGGCAGTGTAATTTTTTTCTAATGTGTTGTTACTTGGGAGGGCCTACATGTTAAGGTGAGCTTCCTCACTGTAATTTCTGGGAAACGTTCACTCAGACCTCCCTGAATTGAGATCTAGAAGTTTGGAGGGAGGTTTGAAAAAACCTTCATTGAGGGGGTTTGAGAAGAGCACGTACATCTTGTGGTGGAACCAAGAAACTAATTTCCTTGTACTAAGTGCACTTCATGTATTTCTAATGAGATGACTTTCCAGAAAGTGAGATTTGTTATGTTCTGGCTTTTAAAACATGAAATATAAATAAATTTCATAATTTATCCAACTGGTGAGCTATCCTGCCTGTTTTCATTAAACACCATTTGCTGAAGTCTGGATGTAGGAACCTCCAGAGTCCAACCTGGTTTCCAGTGTAGCTCTGACACTTCCAAGCTGGGCTCCACAGGGGTCTGCCAGTGCTCTTTGAAAGACGGTTACAGCAGCCACTTCTCACAGTCAGTTTTTCCATAGAGCCAGTGCTGCTTCCAGAACGTGGGACTGATTATATTTGCTTCTTATGGATATTAGAATTCAAGGAGAAGTGTATGTGGACCCCTGGCTGCATCTGTGGTATTCTGCTGTGCTGCTTCTGGCCTTCCCCTTTCCTATCCTGGTCCCACAGAGACTGAAATTAATTTATTTATTCCTTTGTATATATATTTTGTGCTGGGAATTGAGCCCAGGGCCTCATGCATGCTAGAAAACTAACTGCCTAACTGCTCTACTACTGAGCCCCATCGCTAGCCCCAGGGCTTTAATTTTTTTTTTTTTTTTTTTTTTTTTTTTGGTACTGGGGATTGAACTCAGGGGCACTCCACCACTGAGCCATATCCCCAGCCCTATTTTGTATTTTATTTAGAGACAGGGTCTCACTGAGCTGCTTAGGGCCTCACTAAGTTGCTGAGGCTGGCTTTGAACTCGTGATCCTCCTGCCTCAGCCTCCCGAGTCGCTTGGATTACAGGTGTGTGCCACCACGCCCGGCTCCAAGTGCTGGAATTATAGGCATGTGCCATCGCGCCTGACTAGGACTTTAAATTTAACATGGCTAAGCTAAGCAGGAGAATCACAAGTTTGAAGCCAGCCTGGGCAACCTAGCAAGACCCTGTTTCAGTCAAAAGCGGTGTGTGTGCTCGGTGGCAGAACACATGCCTAGCACTGCGGGTCCCTGGGTACAACCCCCAGCACTGCAAAATTATTACGATAATATGGCCCAAGTTGTTGAGCATCCACGCTCCACCCTGACTCCTCCCTCTTGTGCCTTGTTCCATCTTGCTGTGGACTGTGGCAGTCCTGGGAGTCCTTCCCGCCCTGCATCCCTGCCTCAGTATCAGTTGAGTCTTGGACTGTAGTTACAGGTCAGGAAGTTGGGATTTGGGCTTTCATTTCCTGAGGTCTTTCATGTGCTAGAAATGAAAGCACTTACCATTACCAGTACAGGTCAAGAAAACGACATTTGAACTGAGACCAGAATAAAATGAGGCCCTAGCTGGGTGACCACATGGTGACAGCATTCTGCACAGGGGGAACCAAGTTCAGAGCATATTTCACATCTGAGGCGCTGCAGCAGAGAGGAGGCCCAGGAAGCCATGGTGGAGTTGGGGGGAGTACGTCAGCGGGTGCTGCCTGGGCTGGGCTTTTCTCCCAGTGAGATGGGCTGTTAGGGGGTTCTGAGTGACATGGTCCATCCAGTGTGGGTTTAAATAGACCCCTGGCTGCATTTGGAGCAGGGACTAGGGCAGGGAAAGTGGCATTAGAGGCCAAGAGGTAGCTTAAGAATCACCAGATGACGGGTCCTGGGACCATGTGTGGTGAGGTGTTGAAGTCTGACAGGGTCAGTTCTGTTTGGAAGGTGCAGGACGTGGGGTCAGTGGAGGTGTCCCCACTGAGTTGGGGAGATCCATGTCTATGAAGCGTACTTTGTCTTGGCACGAGACTTCAGGTTCTAGCATCAGCACAGGTAGGGAAGGGCCAGGCCTCCGGTGCCTTCAGGAGTTGCATAGGATGTGCCTCGACTACTGTTAAGTGACAGCAAAGTACCTGATGGTGTCAGTTAATCTGATGTCCACAATGCACGTGGGGGCTGGGGCTGGGGCTGGGGCTCAGTGGTGGAGCACTTACCTGGCACGTGTGAGGCACTGGGTTCGAACCTCAGCACCACATAAAAATAAATAAAATAATAAAAGGTATTGCATCCATCTACAGCTGGAAATATTTTTAAAAACGCCTGTGGATTGAACTTTCTTGAACTATATGAGTAGATAAAAGTAAATTTGTGCATTTATTTTAAATAAATACGTTAAACATCAAGCATTTGTTTAAATATTTATATATAAATACATATAACAAAAATAAGTATATATTTGAATATGTCATTTCAATGGTAAAAGTACTTACATTCAATTTGGCCAAAAGAAAAAAATTTTTTTTTAAACATTTTCCTTATTGGAAAAATGACCAGTTTCCTGTATCCAGACGCATGGCATTTACTCAGGCACTTTGGAGCCAGCACTGCTGGACACTGGAGTCACATGCTAATCAAATTTGATTTCAAACTGGTAAGTATTCATGGTAAGGGATTAATAGATGGGAGCTGTTTAGTAAATAGTGAATTACTTCCTATTTCAAGAAGAAGCTAGAAACCATGATCCGCAGGCTTCCAGGAGTATCTGGACCTTTTCTCCTTTTCCATGGGTGCCTTCTCCCTCTCCGTCACCTGCTGCTCTTCCCAAGTGCACAGTGAGAGGGATGAGGTTCCTTCCCCACTGCAGGCCCAAATACGTCATCCTCCACAACCGCGCATCTCTGGCTGGTTGTCCTCACTGGCTGTCTGTCCTATTTATTTCCCAATTTTACTTCTCTGACTACTACCACCTTTCCTTTGCACCCACTGAAACCAATCTTGTCGCCAAACACAAGACCACTTAATCCAGCAGACACTCCAGCACTTTCCAGCTCCAAGCTGGATGTGATGAATCCTAGTGATGGGAGGCCAAGGTAGGAAGATCACAAGTTCAAGGCCAGTCTTGAAAACTTAGCCAGATCCCATCTCAAAAAGTAAAAAAGGGCTGGGCATAATGTAGATCAGTGGATTCAATCCCCGGTACAACAAAAACAAAATTGCTAAATGGTTTCACCTGCCCTCAAAGTCCCAGTACTTCAGGGAGGCCCTCCAGGCCCTGTGTGCTCCGCCCACGCCCGTCTCTCCAGCCGCAGCTTTGACACTCCCCTTCCAAACCGCTGGATCTTTCTGCAACTCGAGTGGATCTCGTTTCCCGCCTCAAGGACAGCACACAGGCCCTTCACCCTGGAGTATCTGGTGTTGAGATCAGAATGTCCTGTCTGAAGTTTCGGGTCGTTTGTAACCCTGTGTGGACGCCCTGCTCTCCTGTAAGCTTCTGAAGGTGCTTCTCCGCTCGTTTACCTTTCTACTCCCACTGCTCAGCGTCCAGGTTGCCAAACAAAACAATAGGACTTCAGTTAAATGTGCATTTCAGGCAAGGACTGTGTGTTATCTGGAGTCGGCAGTTACCGGCGTCTTTGTGCGCATGCGTGTGCTGCAGGCAGGACCCGCAGCACCTGCACTGGAGCATCTTTTTTTTTTTGTATCGGGATTGAACTCTGCAGCGCTTAACCACTGAGCCACATCCCCAGCCTTTTTTGTATTTTATTTAGAGACAGGCTCTCACTAAGTTGCTTAGGGCTTTGCTAAGTTGCTGAGGCTGGCTTTGAACTTGCAGTCCTCCTGCCTCAGCCTCCCGAGCCTCTGGGATCACAGGCGTGGGCCTCTGCTGCCCGCTACACTGAAGCATCTTGTATGTTCCTGGTCACGTGTGGCAGCCTTAGCAACGAGGTTAGAATAAATGTCTGAACACAGCCCTGCAGTGCCAGGCAGCACTCCCACAACCATCTGCGCAGTCACTGGTTTGACTTCTGCCTCCCATGGGAGACGTTCAGCTGTCAGGGGCAAGGACTGTGTCCGTCCTGTGCACCTCTGGCCTTCCATACTTCACCCTGACCTGAGTAGACTGAATAAATATTCCTAGAGTTGACATGGAACTCCATGGGGACCTTTTCCACGGGTTGTTTTCTCTCCATGGTGATTGCTCCATCCCAGAATGAGAGCCAGACAGGTAAGGAGAGCCTGAAGGGGCAGCACCTCTCTCCATGGGGAAGTCAGTCCTCAAAGTGAAGCCAGAGGAGGCCAGACTCGGGTGGATAGGCTAAGGCGGCTGCTGCCAGGTGCTGCCTGCCCAGGTTCTCCACAAGGTCCCTGCCTCCCCACTTCCCTTTTTCTTTATCTCCATCCCCCCATCCCCAGTCCTGGGGCTTGAACTCAGTCTCACTAAGCTGCCCAGGCTGTCCTCGAATTTGTGATCCTCCTGCCTCAGCCTCCCAAGTCCCAGGTTACTGTGTGCCCTGCTCTGCTCATACCTTTATTCCTTTCTTATTATTTCCTGACTTTCCACTGTGCCTGCTGCCTGCCCCTGGGACTCAGCGGGGCACCTGAACAGGAGTACGGGTGTGATCATGTGATCATCCCGGTTCCTGACTTTCTGTTGGATCCTCCCCTCCTCTGGCCCCTGAAGGACGATCAAGAGCAGGCATTCGAGTTATGTCAGAAAAGTCCGTTTTTGACAGCATTCCCACTGCAGGCCCGAGGGCGGAGACCAGAGCGGGAGTGAGTCCCCAAGCCCCGAAACGGTGACTTGTTAGTGCAATGCGGAGCCTGCTTGGACGCCTGCGTGGGGTCTCCTGCCCCAGGGTCGGCATTCAGCGGGTGTGCCCTGGACGGATCATTCTGATCTCTTTCTTCCCGGGTTCTCATCTGTAAATTGGGACATGTAACAGTGTCTTTCTCACAGTGTTGCAGGGAGCTAGCGGAGTAACCCAAGTAAGCCATCAGGGCACCGCCTGGCACAGCATCAGGGCGTGACAAAGGCCAGCTGCCGGGCAGGGCTGTATGGTGGAGCACTTGCCTAGCATTTGTGAGGCCCTGGGGTCCATCACCAGTACCACCAAATAAATACACAGGAGCAGCCAATGTCACTATGTTCGTCTCACCCCATTGCAACCTCTCAATGCCTGGTCCCACCTAAGAAGGCCAGTTGTGGCTGAGCAAGGTGGCACATCCTGTAATCCCATCAACTCCGGAGGCTGAGGCAGGATTGCAAGTTCAAGGCCAGTCTCAGCAAGTCAGTGAGGCCCCAAGCAACTTAGCAAGACCCTGTCTCAGAAATAAAAAGGGCCGGGTAATGAACCAGTGCAAAAAAATACAGGGGTTGGGGGCTGGGGACGTGGTTCCATGTTAGGCTCCCTGAGGTTCAGTCCCGGGTACCAAAAGGAAAAACAAGAGCCCCCGATAAAATTTGTCTTTGGGCTGGTTTAGGAAATCCTTCTAGCCAGACAGTGGGCTCAGAGTTTGAAGCCAGCCTCAGCAACTTAGTGAGACCCTGTCTCAAAAAATCAGCCGGGCGTGGTGGCGCATGCCTGTAATACCAGCAGCTCAGGAGGCTGAGGCAGGAGGATCAGGAGTTCAGAGCCAGCCTCAGCAAGGGCAAGGTGCTAAGCAACTCAGTGAGACCCTGTCTAAATAAAATACAAAATAGGGCTGGGGATGTGGCTCAGTGGCCGAGTGCCCCTGAGTTCAATCCCTTGTTCCAAAAAAAAAAGCTGGGGATGTGGCTCAGTGGTTAGGCACTCCTAGGTTCGATCCCTGGTACAAAAACTAAAATAAAAAACGAACCACAGATGGAAACCCTAATGGTGTAAGGATTACATTCCCACTGGGGTGGGAAATGCCTGTGTGGAAGAATCGGCTGGACGAGCTCAGTCCCTGTAGATTGCAAGAATTTAGTGACTACCTTTCATCATTGTAAGAATCACCCAGACTGTTTACCTCATCTCAAACGAGAGCCCCACAAATTATTCCCAAAGGGAAAATTGCGACTTTGCGGTGGAGACACCCAGCAGGCTGCCTCTCTTTGTCGTGAGTTCTGTTCCGCTCTGCGGGCAGCAGAATGCATTTTGGTTCACGGACACAAACAGAGCACAGCTGTCCATTGCTCTGGCTGAACCAGGGTGCCTCTCAGCCAAGCTGTAGGTTAGTGTCATCAGTCATGGGACAGAGCAGGGCTGAACGGTGGGTGTTCCGAAGCACTTCCGTGCTTCCTGGCAGGGGGACACACTTGGTGTCCAATCGAAAGGAAATGGCAGGGGGCTGGGGAAATAGCTCAGTTGGTAGAGTGCCTGCCTTGCAAGCACAAGGCCCTGGGTTCATTCCCCAGCACAAGAAAAAAACAGAGAGAGAGAGAGAGAGAGAGAGAGAGAGAGAGAGAGAGAGAGAGAGAAAGAAAGAAAGAAAGGAAATGGCAGGCAAATCCAAGTTGAGAGTCAGCCTGCAGGACAGCCTGAACCCTCCAAGATGCAGGCCCTGAGGAAGACCGGGGAGGCAGGCAGAAGTGGGGCGGAGTTACCATCGGGGGTGTGCTGGGGCCAACTGATCTTGGGCTGTGGGGTTAGTACTCCATCATCGCTCGGTTCCCTGATTTTCATAATCTGATCAGTTATGTAGAGGATGACCTTCTTCTCAGCAGATATGTAGAGTACGAATACAGCTACCTGGGTAAAGGGTCATGACGTCTCTAATCAGCTCAATGTTTCCAAAAGTAGCGTCTGTGTGTCCATGTGAAACCACACACGGAGTGAGGGTATGCAGTGTCAAAACTGCAGCCCAGGGCTTGGGGGGGCTCCGTGGTGGAGCGCTTGCCTGGCATGTGTGAGGCACTGGATTCGATTCTCAGCACTGCATATAAATAAATAAAGGTCTGTCCACAACTAAAATTTTTTTTTTTTTTTTTTGAACCAGGGATTGAACTCAGGGACACTTGGCCACTGAGCCACATCCCCAGCCCTATTTTGTATTTTGTTTAGAGACAGGGTCTCACTGAGTTGCTTAGGGCCTCACTAAGTTGCTGAGGCAGGCTTTGAACTCAAGATCCTCCTGCCTCAGCCTCCCAAGTCGCTTGGATTACAGGCGTGTGCCACTGCGCCCGGCTAAAATTTTTTTTTAAAATTATAATGCAAAGGGGCTGGGGATATAGCTCAGCAGGTAGAGTGCCTGACTCACAAGCACAAGGTCCTGGGTTCAATCCCCAGCACCGCAAAAAAAAAAAAAAAAAAAAAAAAAAAATTATAATGCAAAAATTATAATGCAACTTTTTTTCAATACTGGGGATCAGCCCCAGGGGCGCTCTACCATGGAACTATGTCCCCAGCCCTTGTTATTTTTTATTTTGAGACAGTCTGGCTAAGTTACCCAGGCTGGCCCTGAACTTGCAATTCTCCTGCCCCAGCCTCTGGAGTAGTGTGGTGACAGGTGTGTGCCACTGTGCCCAGCCCGTAATGCTACTTAAAATAATAATAAACAATAATAATACAGAAAAATACAAGCAAAAAATGAATCCGCTCCCTCCCACCTAACAGACAACCAGCAAGACCTTTTCAGTGGAGGCTGCGGGGGCGCAGCTGTGACCCCAGCTACGCAGGAGGCTGAGGCAGGAAGGTGGCAAGTCCCAACACCAGCCTAGGCAGTCTAGGAGGGGCTGCAGCTCAGTGCCCGCCTGGCATGTGCAAGGCCCTGAGTCCTGTCCCAGTACCAAAAACCAAAACCAATAACCACCAAAACCATTGCAGTCAATATTAGCATCCTCACAGATCTTCAGGTCACCATGTTTTTGGTTGAGACTTAAAGTGACAGTGCCTTACTCCCCACCTGCAGCCTCCATCTTTCCCCCTGTTACCCGCCAGCATCATTCCGTGGTAATGGGTGCCGCTTCCTCCTAAGGATGGCGCACGATTAATGCTTCAGTGGGTATTTGGGCTGTTCCCGCTGGACGCTGTGAGGAGCAGCCCCGTGTGAACACCGCCTGAACCCTGCTCGTCTTGGCCCGTCTGGCTGATTATTTTATATGCAGAGTCGCTGGGTCAGAAAGAGGAAGGATGAGAGAGTGAGAGAGCCTGGGGAGGCAGAAGGACAGAGGGACACACCTAAGGAGGGACAGTGAGAGAGCATCTGAGAATCAGGAACTCAGGGAGGGAGAGAGAGGAGAGAGCAAGGGGAGCTGTCCGGGCCTGGGGTTGCCCACAGCCGGGCCACAGGAATGCAGGCAGGAAAGTGACAAAGCAAGTTAGAGGGACACACCCTGCAGATAAACCGAGGAGAGGTCAGAGTCCTCTGCGCAAGGATTTCCTGGGAGTATTGTTCCTAAAAGGCAAAAGCCGGGAAATGAGCTACCTGCCCAGCAGCAGGGAACTGGCTCTAGATCGGGCTGCCAATGCCGAGGGGGGCCCTGGTCCCCACAAGACCCCCGGATTGAGCAGGGAAACCTGGAGGCCCAGTTCAATTTAAATTGCAGGGACGTGTCTATTCTGTGCCGTCTTCTGCTGGAAACCTTTGTTGCTTATCTGAGATTCAGATTTGACGGGCATCTGTATTTTATCGGCAGCCCTATCTCCAAGATAAGTGGGAAAAGCCAGGTGAAGTCAGAGAGGGGCCGCTCTCGGTGAGGGTGCGCGGGTGTGCACGTGCCTGCCCGCCCGCCTGCTCACAGGCCGCTGAAGTGACCCTGACTTGGTAGGTGCAGTTACCGCGGAGGCAAAGGGACTTCCCTGGGCTCATGACTGCGGCGCTCCGGCGAGGCTGCACCTGGGATTTGTGCGCTGCGGTCATTTGTGCACATGTGTTCAAAGTTTAATGTATTCAATAAAAATGTGAAAAACCCCATTTGAACATTTCTAATTTTTTTTTCAGTCATAGGGATTAGACGCAGGGGTGCTCTACCCTGAGTTATATCCCCAGTCCTTTTTATTTGTTTTAATTTTGAGACAGTGGTCTTGCTAAATGGTTGAGACTGGCCTCCAATTTGCGATCCTCCTGCCTCAGCCTCCCTGGTGGCTAGGGTTACAGGTGTGTGCCACCACTCTGGGGTTTTGTTGACTTTCTGTGTGTTCACTGAGGCTTGAACTGGGGCCGTGTGCATCCTAAGCGTGTTCTGGGCTGCTGAGCTGCATCTCCAGCACCCCTCCTTTCCAGGAGTTCTGGTCCTCTGTGGCTCAGAGCTGTGCACAGGTCTGGAAGTGAGAACGGTGGTCGTCGGTGATGGAGGGGAGGAGAGCGAGGAGGCACGTTCAGCCTTCTGCCAGGAGGGCAGGGGGAACAGCTCTACCAACCCAGGCTGAGGGGCGAGGCTGCCCAGAGGGACCGTGTGCCCCTGTGAGCATGCATGCTGCCACCACACAGGCGCCAGGAGACTGCCGGGGAGGCTGCTCTTCCTCCTCGAGGTCCCAATTGGTCTGAGGCCTGAGTGCTGCGAGCCCCTCCCAGGTGCGAGCGGGGCTGGCAGGTGCAGGGTGCAGTGCAGGTGCGGAGAGCCCAGGCTTCCAGCCCCGCCCCGCCCACACAGTTGCCCTGGGCAACTTCCTTTTTCCAAGGTGACCCCCTCAGCCTGTTGGCCCAGTTCTCTTCAGGGCTCTATAGTGTGATCGGTTGCCCTACTTAGGCCCTCACTGGGTGGAGGAAGGCAGCGGGGAGAGAGGCAACCCGTCTCTGCCCCTCATTCTCTTTTTCTCTGCTGGGGAGTGACCCGGCCTCGAGCATGCTGGGCAGAGGCTCTGCCTCCCAGCTGCGTCCCCAGCCCTTTTGACTTTTTTTTCCAGTACTGGGGATTGAACCTAGATGCCCTTGAGCCTACACCCCCAGCCCTTTTAATTTTATTTTGAAGCAGGATCTCACTGTTTCCCAGGCTGGCCTTGACCTTGCAATCCTCCTGCCTCAGCCTCCAGAGTAGCTGGGATTATAGGCACGTGCCACCGCGCTTGGCACACTTAACATCTTGATGTAATTCCATCTCCATTACATCTAGAGCTTTCTCCTCCTTTTGACAAATGGGTAATATGACTGCACGGTACTCTATGAACTGGTCCCCACGTGGGCCACCTGGAATGCCCTGGGGACACCGTGCAAAGAGCCTCCCAGCAGAGTGTGGCACGTTTTAGGTACAAATGGCATGAGACTGGCTCCTGTCTCTCACCATTGAGCACCAGCTCCTGGGGCCAGGTCCAGCAGATGTGAACCTTGACCTAGAAACTTCCCCAGGAAGCAGTTGGTACTGGGACGGTGACTTCCCGGGCAAGGCCCAGGCGGAATCTGTTTGTTTTCAGGCAAGTGTGAGACCTTGGATGAGGTTTTGTTTTTTAAATCAAGGATGGAGTGGGTGTCAAGTCTGACTCACCATTGAACTTTCCCCAGACAATGTCTTCGTCCAGTTACGATTAACTCTTCACCTCTTGACTGATCCATTCACTGATTGATTATCTAATCACAGAGACCAGCTCGCCTAAGGAACAAAGAGCTCTTAGAAATGAGAGGTTCAGGGCTGGGGCTGGGCTCAGTGGCAGAGCCCTTGCCTGGCGCATGTGAGGCACCGCGTTCCATCCTCAGCACGTGTAAATAAATAAATAAGGGCTTTCAATATCTAAAAAACTATTTAAAAAAAAAAAGAAATTAGAAGTTCATCAACTTAGTGACCTTTTGGACTTGAAAAATAATTCAGAGAACAGAGAAACTGAAACCAATCTGGATTATGTAAAAAAGGATGAGCTGGGCGTGGTGGCGCACGCCTGTGAGCCCAGCGACTCTGCAGGCTGAGGCAGGAGGATCGGAAGTTCAAAGCCAGCCTCAGCAACTTAGTGAGGCCCTAAGCAATTTAGTGAGACCCTGTCTCTAAATAAAAAATAAAAACAGGGGCTGGGGTTGTGGCTCAGTGGTAGGTAGAGTGCTTGCCTAGTATGTGTGACCCACTGGGTTCGATTCTCAGCACCGCATATAAACAAAATAAAGGTTCACTGACAACTAAAAAAAATAAAAATAGGCTGGGGATGTGGCTCAATGATTAAGGGCCTCTGGGTTCGAAAAAAAGTTCAGGATGAATTAGGCAAAAAAGAAACCAGAAAACTATCGTCATGTGAAATGCAATGTGACACGGAGACCCTGGTTCCCTTCTCAGATGGGAAAAGATACAACAGCTAGATGGCTAGGTGTGGTGGCAATCCCAGCACACAGGAGGCTGAGGGTGGGGTGACCAGTTTGAGATCAGCCTCAGCAAATTAGTGGCGCCCTAAGCATTTTAGTGAGATCCTGTCTCAGAATTAAAAAAAAAAAAAAAAAAAAGGACTGGGGGTGTAGTTCAGAAGCAAGGCACCCCTGGGTTCAATCCCCGGCACACACACAGAAAATAAGTTAGGCAAGACTGTGAAAGTCAAGTGTGGAAAGGAGCCCTCAATTCCCTGCCGAGAATATAATATAATTTAGTTTAAGCTTTGTGGAGGACATTCACACAAAGGTACTAACATATATAAGGTATCACTTGACCCGGAGTGCAAAAATATGTGCATAAGTCCATCATTGAAATTTCCACGTTATTTTTAGTAGCAAAAAAAAAAAAAATGTAATGGAACCTGAATGCGCATCCTGAGTCCCTTTGTTGGATAAATCGTGTGGCTGTGGCATACCCACGCACTAAAACGGTTGTAGCTCCAATGCCAGCAGCTCAGGAGGCTGTGGCAGGAGGATTGCAAGTTCAAAGCCAGTCTCAGCAACTTAGTGAAGCCCAAAGCAACTTAGCAAGACCCTGTCTCAAAATTTAAAAAAAGGGGGCTGAGGATGTGGCTCAGTGGTTAAGTGCCCCTGGCTCCAATCTCTGGTAGGAAGGAAGGATGGACAGACAAAAAGAAAGAAAGAGATGCAGATGTCTGGGTTTTATCTTCCTTCCAGAAGCCTTGCCTGGTCACAGCAGTCTCCAAAGCCGCCGATCGGTGTTCACCTCCACGAAAGGTCTCAGGCGGGCTCCTTGGCCAGCAGAGGGCGCCGGAGGACCGCGACCGGGGCGTGGGCGGGCCTGGGGCGGGCCTGGGGCGGGAGCAGCTTAGCCCGACCGGGTCTCAGAATGAAATAGAAAGGGCTGGGGATGTGGCTCAGGCTCAATCCCGGCCCCAAAATAAAGAAAAAAGAACAAAAAGAGTGACTTCGGCTCCCCCCGCAGCAAGGCCACGCGTCTCTGGCCCCTCGGCTCCGGGAGCCGGTCCCCTCCGGGCCTCGCCTCCGCCCGCCTCCCGAGGGAGGGGCGCGGCGGGTGGGTTCCACCCGACCTGAGCCGCCTGCCCCTCCTGCCGGGTCCGCACCGCCTCCCGCCCCTGCGCAGGTGCCGGATCGTCGAAGGGACTTAGAAGACGAGGCAGTGGGTGCTCTGAGCTCCGAGGGGCCCGTGGTCCCCAGGGGATGGGAGCCACTTACCCTTAAAGTAAGGAAACCGAAGCTCAGAAAGGCTAAGTAACTTGCCCGGGGCGACCCAGCTAGGAAGAGGGGGAGCTGGAAATCAGTCATTCAACAAACGCCTGACCGAGGCCGGGCTGTGAAGGGAACAGAGGAGCATCCTGGGGCCTGGGTGTGAGGGGTCCTGCTCAGCGAAACTCCCTGGAGGAGGGACTTCAACCGGCTCTCCTTCCTTCCTCCCTCCCTCCCCTCCCTGCTTTCCTTTCCTGTCTCTGGAGGTGCTGGAACTCACACTCCCGGCCTCGCGCACGTTACTGTGTGCGCCGCGTGGGTCTTAAAGGTGCCTTTCACACCACGGGGTTTGGATGACTTGTGAGTTTAAAGACTAGGAACAGGCTTTAAACTCATGGAGCTCAGGGGTAAGGCATCTGCCTAGTGTGGAGGGCCCTGGGTTCAGTCCCCAGAACTGCGGGGGGCGGGAGAGGGAGAGGAAGGGAGAGGAGTGGGGGGTGGGGGGACAGAGACGAATAATAAAGATGCCTCCCAGCTTGGAAAACAGAACATTCCCAGACCTCTACATACTCCCTGCGGCCTCTTGAGCTCCTCCTTTCCCAGCTAAACACCATTCAGAATTGAGTTTTAAACATTTCCCAGTATGCTTTCCACCCCCCCACCCCCCGCACCCGGAATCGAACCCCGGGGTGCTTAAACACTGGGCCAAATCCCCAACCCTTCTTATTTTTTTATTTTGAAACAGGGTCTTGCTAAGTTGCTTAGGACCTCACTGAATTGCTGAGGCTGGCTTTGAGCTCGCAATCCTCTTGCCTCAGCCTCCCGATTCCTGCTTTTCTTGCAGCCTGTGTGTGCGTGGAGCCCTGAATAGTCCCGGGGTTAGCGCGCCTGCTTTTGGAAGTATGGAAGTCCAGCCAACTGAAACGCACTTGTTTCTAACTTCTTTGGTTCAACATTATGTTTCTGAGATTCGTCCCCATGGTTGCATGAAGGTGCGGTTCACTGGTAGGAGCGTTCTGTCGTAGGATTGCATTACACTTTCTTAACCCACTCTACCGTGGGTTAACATTGGGTAGTATCCAGGTTGGTTTTGTTTTGTTTTTTAAATCAGGAATGAGGGTACAATGACCCTTCTCTTTTTTGGTCTGGGTTTGGGGCTGGGCATCAATTCCTAACTCTGGCTGCTCCTAAGAATCAGGGAGATTTTTTAAAAGTGCTGACGCCAGAAGTCCTGTCCCCAGATAGTTAAATCAGGATGTTAGCCGGGTGGAGGTGGGGCCCAGCTTAGCTGTCTTAGGGCTGAGGACCCCTGGGAGGTGGAGAATGGATTTGCTGGGAGGGGAGTCACCTGTTACTGAGGTCAAACTTTTCCCAAGTAGTGTGCCCCTTGACACTCTCACCAGCCCTCACATCCTCATCAACACTTGATATTGACCAAATTTGGACTTTTTGTCCTTCTGCTGGGCGTGAAATGGTATCTCACTGTGGTTTTAATTTGCATTTCTTTCATTACTAATGAGGGTGAGTGGCTGGTGAAATTGCTACCGAAACAAAGAATCAAAGAAAAGGCAGCCAGGTGAAGATCCCTGAGAAGAGAAATTTGGAGGGAAGGGAGGTTGAACAGCAGGTGCTAAGGTCCTGTGGTGGGAAAGGGCTGGGATGGCAGAGGAACAGAAGGAGCTTGGGTGGAATCATCGTTGCATGCGGGAGGAAGAGAGCTGGAGACCAGGTGAGCCGGGGTTGGACCAACAGGACCAAGTTGTCAGTGGCAGGGACTTGGGCTTTTCCTCTGCGTGAGAGGTGAGTTGTGGTGTGGGGGGAGGGGGGCATAGTCTGCTCCCTCTGGCTTCAAGTGGAGACTCAGGTTGAACTGAACTGACATGGAGGGGGATGTGTTCTGCACCCCTCGCCAGCCAGAGGAAGAAGGATGATTTGTTCACAGCGGCTGTCCCAGCACCTAGTGACGAAACCCGACAATCGTCCTGCCCCAGGGGCACTCCACCACTGAGTCACATTCCCAGCCCTATTTTGTATTTTATTTAGAGACAGGGTCTCACTAAGTTGCTTAGGGCCTCGTCATTGCTGAGGCTGGCTTTGAACTCGTGATCCTCCTGCCTCAACCTCCCAAGTGCTGGGATTACAGGCGTGCACCACCGCGCCGGGCTCCTGCCCGTGTTCTTGTTGGTGGGAGGGAGACCTAAAGGTTGTCATGATTTTGCTTTCCAAGTGAAAACCAGTATACTGTGGGCCATGGGATTTATTTCTGTAGCCACCCCAGGGAAGCTGGGACCCGAGTCCAGCTCTCCCTATCCCACATGCCAATCAGACTGTTCCTCCCCCGAGCTGTCTTGGGTCCTTCAGACCCAGCCCATGATTCTCAGGCAGAGACTTGCCTCTGCCCTATCCCTGCTGCTGCTGTCTCCTGCTTGCCCACAGCCATCTTTCCCAAGGAAACTCTAAACACATCCTCCTCAGCTGCAAATCCTTCCATGGCTCCCCAGTGCCCTTGAGGCAAAGTCCAAACTCCTCTGAAGCCCTGGAGGCCCGCAAGTCTGATCCCTCCCAGCCTGCCCACCCCGCCCCCACCCCTGGAAGCTGCACTCCAAGGCTCTGAAGTAGTTACTCATTCTTACCTCCGGCCTTCCCCCTTGATATTTCTTCACTTCCTCTGGAAAGTCGCGCCCCCCTCCCCAGCACCTGTCAGGTGACCCGCCTCTCGACTGTCACAGCGTCCTGTCTCTCCCCCAGCCCCCCTCCATCAAAGCCCACTTCCCTTTGCATTATAATCGTCTGTTTACTTCGTCTGTCTCCCCCGCCGGACGAGGAGCTCCCCTTGGGTAGAGACCCTGGGCTGCAGCCCGGCTCCTAGAGGGCGAAGTGAAGGAAGGAACGCATTTTGGCTTCACGATGCCAGATTGCTTTGCAAAAAGCCTGTGGCATTTCACACTGCCGGCAGTCACGGAGGGTGTTCATGTCCCCGCATCCTCCCCAGCGATGCGTATTGTTTCTCGTCCACGCCACGCTGTTTGCGAGGTGCCAGCTGCCACCTTCCAGAGCCCCGGGCGCGGGCAGGTTTCGGAAGGTCAGGTATCGGGGTCCCGGGCACCAGGGGGCACCAGAGGCGCTCAAACGCGGGGCGCTGAGTCGGCGAGCACCGGGCGTCCAGCAGGAGCCCGGCCTCGCGAGGGCTCCTTGCGCCCGGCATCCGGCGCCCGGCAGCTGGCCTCGGAGACGCACGGTGCCGCGCCCGCGGCAGGAGTGGGATCAGGGCTCCCAGCGCCACGCGGCGCGAACCCAGCCCGCCCCTTGAGCACCTGCTCGGGGTGTGGCTTCTAGCGAAGACTCGCCTCCGATTGGTGCGGCGTTGACAAAGGGGCGTGGCCCCCGCGGCCCCGCCCCCGCGGCTGCGGTACTTAAGGGAGGCAGCGGGCCGTTCCACTCATAGCGCCGCGGCTCGGCCTCGCGAGTGGTGTTCCCTGCGGCCCCTGCGCGGCCCGAGACCCCGCTGCTTCAGCCACCATGCCGCGCTCTTTCCTCGTCAGGAAGCCCTCGGTCCCCCGCCGGAAGCCCAATTACAGTGAGCTGCAAGACTCTTCTCTGGGTAAGAGAGATGCCGGACCCGGGGAGGGGTTCCGGAGACACAGGCGAAGCTGCGTGGGGGGCCCCTGGGGGAGGGGACCGCGACCACATCGAGTAAGGGACGCCCTGTGGAGAAAGGAGGGCTCCGGAGACGTGGGGCAGGTGGATCCGGAGCCCCCATCTTGGCGGTTGGGTGGAGGGCTCTGTGCTGCGGGCAGTGGCCTCGGCCGAGCGGGCTTCTTGGCGGGCGAGAGGCGGAGAAGCTCCGCGAGTGTAGACAGGAGAGGAGGCTGTGCCCGGAGAGTCCGCTGGCCAGTGGCCGTGAAGGGTCCGGAGTCCAGAGGGCGGGGGGAGGGGTGGGAGGAGAGCTGTAGAGGGGGATCTGCGGGTGGCTGGGCTGAGACCCGCGCTGGGGTCTTCCCTCGGGCTGGGGGCCTGGGGACACAGGAAGAGGAGGCCTGGGAATGGCCCCTGGCCGGGCTGGGAAGTGGGGTCCTTCTTGTAGGAGACCCAGGTGGGGCGTCCTGGGCGAGCCAGGGCTGCGGAGGGCAGGAACCGACCTGTCCTTAGCGGTGGCCCTCAGCGGGCTGAGGTTGGCTGACAGCTTGGAAGTTGGCCGGGGCCTGACCTGCCCTTCTGTCTTCCCGCAGAGTTCACCTTCCAGCAGCCCTACGACCAGGCCCACCTGCTGGCCGCCATCCCGCCCCCCGAGGTCCTCAACCCCTCCGCCTCGCTGCCCACGCTCATCTGGGACTGTCTCCTGGCGCCCCACGCGCAGCCCATGGGCTGGGCCTCCCTGCAGCCCCAGGAGAGCCCCCAGGCAGCGGAGCTGACCTCCCTGTCCGACGAGGACAGCGGGAAGGGCTCCCAGCCCCCCAGCCCACCCTCTCCCGCCCCTTCCTCCTTCTCCTCCACCTCGGCTTCTTCCCTGGAGGCCGAGGCCTACGCTGCCTTCCCAGGCTTGGGCCAGCTGCCCAAGCAACTGGCTCGACTCTCCGTGGCCAAGGACCCCCAGTCTCGCAAGGCTTTCAACTGCAAGTACTGCAACAAGGAGTACCTCAGCCTGGGCGCCCTCAAGATGCACATCCGGAGCCACACGCTGCCCTGCGTCTGCGGGACCTGCGGGAAGGCCTTCTCCAGGCCCTGGCTGCTGCAGGGCCACGTCCGCACCCACACTGGTGAGTCGCGCTGCGGGCTGCTGCCCTTGTCTCCACTGCCTTCCCCACCGCCTCTGTGATTCCGGCTTGCTGTTCTCTGTTCTGTTTCAATTCTTTTTTAAAAATTCAGCATCAAGGAAATTAAGGCCCTAACTTAGTTCAAGTTCAGGGACTGGCCCTTTGGAAATGTTTGGCAGAAACATTCATCAGCTAAGCAGATGGGCAGTTTCTTCTGCAGTTTCTTAGCTAAATATTTTTTGCTGTTGTTTTTAGTTATAGATGGACCCAGTCCCTTTGCTTTATTTGATGTGGTGCTGAGGACGGAACCCAGTGCTTTACACGTGAGGGGCAAGCGCTGTAGCGCTGAGCCACAACCCCAGCCCATTTTCTTAACTATTTTGGAGCTGCATATGGGAAGAGTGCACCCAACACCTTGCCATTCTGGCCAGGTGTGAAGGGACCCACCCTCCTTCTCCCACAAACTACCCCTGCCCCCGTCAGACAGGATGTTGACAATACCCCCTACCACTGCCCTAAATCCTGTCAGAACTTCCTTAAACTTTCAGATCATGTTTCACCTCTCTGATCCTTAGTTTCCCTGTCTCTCAAATGGGCATGAGTATACCCATTTTAGGTGGGGTCTCTGTACAGGTTAAATGAAAGAATGCATATGGAAAGCTCTGGTTCTCTACAGTTCTTGGTACATGATAAGCTTTCAGGAAAATGGTAGTTGGTGTTTGCTTTGCTTCTATGCTGTGTGACCTTGGTCAAGCAATTTAACCTCTCTGAGCTTTAGGGAGTATTATGATAGCACATGCTTCAGAGGGTGGCTATTAAGGTTGCTAATCACTTTATAATAATCATAGCCATTATGGTTCTCAGGGCTGTCCCCACCCCCAGTCAATTCTCCCATGTGGATCAGGGAATAACTTTGCTGATAGAAAACACAATCTCTTAAGAAACACAATACAGAGCACTGCTGGGCGTGGTGGCACACACCTGTAATCCCAGCTACTTGGGAGGCTGAAGCAGGAGGATCACAAGTTTAAGGCAGGCCTGGTTAACTTGGTGAAACTATGATTCAAAATAAAAAAGGGCTGGTACATCGTTCAGTGGCGGGGGCTTTCCTGGTGCGCACGAGGCCCTGGGTTTGATCCTCAGCACTGCAAAACCCGAAAACATCAGAATTATGTATGGAAAACTTTCTGGAAATGAGGAAAAGGCCATCACCCTTCCTCTTCAGATCTTGAAGGGTGGAGGTTGCTGTGTTTAGGGGTGATCTTTGTAGGGTGGCTTGAGAGAGTTCAAAGGTCATGAGAGCATTGGGGTCGGGCTGGCCAGGTTGGAGGCTGAGCTCTGTCATTTCCTGTCCTGGTGGCTGACCTTCAAGCAGTGAGGGTCAGCGAGGCGAGCCTGGGCCTTTGCAGGTCGTCTTAGTAGTTGTGACCCGGCTGAGGCTGCCCGTTTCTAACAGCCCCCATTCTAACATGTGAAGGTTCAACTGCCCCCCTTCCTCCTGGGGGCTCTATTTGGGGGTGTGGAGGCCCTCAGGATGCTCCCGGGCCCCAGCCTCTGCTGTCCCATCTGGACATTATTTTGATGTAGAGGCATGACTCAGACACAGAAAAGCCCGTTGAAATGCGCCACCCTGTCCTCAGGGATCCCATTGTGCCTAATGGTGGCCCGGGGTGGGGGCGGGGGCGAGCAGGTGCACGGGGCAGTGGTGCCCAGCACCTGTTCCGGCCGCAGCTGCTGGCCGTGGTGTGGCAGGCCCCCTTAATCCCGGGGGTATCGCATGTACAGTGCCCCCCTCGGCGGCCTTTGTCCCCGCCGGCCTGGTGCCGATTTCACACTTGCCAGGAGCCCATGAAGGCGTCTGGGACCAGGGGCGTCTGCGGGTTGGTGCCTCCTGTGCATCCGCAGGCCCTCCTCCTGCTGCAGCGCTGGCTAGGAGATGTGCCTGGTCCCCAGCTCCCCCGAGGGCTCCGCCACCTTCTCTGCATCCGCCTGGCCTGCTCTTGGTTGTCAGGGCGTCTCGTGAGGACCAGCTCACTGGTCCACGTGTGACCGCTCAGCGGTCCCAGGGCTGTTCAGTCGGCCCCCACCCCCGTGCAGGTGCCCCAGAAGCCACCGGTGGAGGGGGCGGCTCCCCTGGAACCTGTCCTTAGGCCCCTCCCTCCCGCCCTCCCTCTGACTCAGCGCAGGGCTCACAGGTGATGGGATTATTCCCTCGGTTTTCCTTGAATTCCCGGCTGGAGTTGAGCAGGTCGCGCTGTGGGCCCGTCAGACTGGGGCTGGCTGAGGGTTTGGTGGTTTGGTTCGGTGAAGCCGCGTTAGGACTTTTTATTTGGAAGCCATATGCCTAAGGAAAAGCGAGTCATCCCAACCTGTTGCAGTTTCGGAAGCTCCTCTTGGTTGGGGCAGGCGGATGAAAATTCACTATGTGGTGGCTGAGGGCCAAGCTTCTTTTTTAAAAAGCAGGTTTATTCTATATGCACTTACTGAGCACTTGCTGTATACTTAGCCCCATGAGCGAGGCCTAGCAGATGGTGTGCCTGGGCTGCAGGTCTCTGTAGCCTCTTGTCCTGGAATGCACTCAAGGGAGCTCGCTGCGCTGAGGGGCTCCGCCGGATAGAGGGCAGACCAGAGCCTGGGATAGTCCAGGAGGCATTGTGATGAGGGAAGCAGGCTGTTGGCTGGGCCCAGAGGAGTGGCCTAAGCAGGAGGGTGGTGCACGCCTGTAATCCCAGCAATTTGGGAGGCTGAGACAGGAGGATCACAAGTCAGGGGCCAGACTAAACAACTTAGCTAGAAGGGTCTCAAAATAAATTTTAAAAAGGGCTGGGGATGTAGCTCAGTGGCACAGCACCCGGGGGTTAGACCCCAGTGCAAAAATCTAAAGCAGAACCAAACCAGGGGGGTGCCCTCAGCAGCTCTGAGGTGGCCTCCTAAGGCTGCTCTTCTCTTCTCTCTCTTTTCTTATCCTTTGTGTGTGTGTGTGTGGTACTGGGGATTGAACCCAGGGGCGTTCTGCCACTGAGCTGCATCCCCAGCCCTTTTTATTTTGAGAGAGGGTCTTGCTGAGTTGTCCAGGCTGGCCTCCAAACTGTGATCCTGCTGCCTCAGCCTCCCTAGTAGCCTAAGTCCTCCTCTTAAGCTTTGTACCCAGTGTAAATCAAGGATTGACTTCAGGACTGATAAAGAAACACCAGCCACAGCCTCTCCTGACCAAGAGCAATATGTGTACTGGTCAAGGTTGAGGGCTTGGGGGCCCTGCTGGGAGACCCCAAACATGCTGCTTAACTTCTGGGCCTCAGTTTCACTGTCTTTGATTCGAGCACCATAGCGGATCAAATCAATGCAAGTGTGTCATCTTGATTTGCTGAGTGTTTCCCAGATACCTGGGTGATGTGGATGAGCCCTCTGTCATCTTGCCTTCTCTTGATTAGAGCCCCGTGAGTGGGAGTGAGCCCCATTTTGCAGATGGGAAGGAGGCTCCAAGGCCGCAACCTGCCCAGGGTCCCCAGGGAAGCCCCCGGGGCAGTCTGCACTGGAGGCGGGACCCTTGCGGGCTTGTGATGTGGGGGCCCTTTGGGGAGGCCCAAGCCCATCCCAGCTCACTCCTCTGCCCCTGCAGGTGAGAAGCCCTTCTGCTGCCCCCACTGCAGCCGCGCCTTCGCCGACCGCTCCAACCTGCGGGCCCACCTGCAGACGCACTCGGACGTGAAGAAGTACCAGTGCCCCCGGTGTGCCCGCACCTTCTCCCGCATGTCCCTGCTCCACAAGCACCAGGAGTCGGGCTGCTCAGGGGGCCCCCGCTGAGCCCCCGCCGCCTCCCTGGAGTCCAGGAGGAAAGCACCGGTCCTCGCACTGCCACAGAAGCCCCTCTGGCCACCCATAACTGGCTGTGACGTCCCCGGGACCCTGGTGGAGGCTGCTTGCCGGTGCTCTGCTCTGCTCTGCTCTGGGGCCTCGGCCCTGAAGGAGGCCTGTGGGGCCCTTTCTGTGGACGGTGCATCGGAGGGTCTGTGGCCCTGAGCTGCGTCCTGCGTGTGCCCGAGGGGCCTCCCGGTTCTCAACCCACAGCTGTCGGGACACAGCTGCTTTGAGCAACGGGACTCACGTGGACAGATTGCCCCGGAAGCTCCCAGCCTGCTTAGGGGACCCGCTCCCCACCCCCTCCCCACAAGGGACCCTCAAGACACCTTCCAGAGGTGCCACTAACTATGCAATAGTCCCCCCACGTGCATCAGTGGGGCACTTGGGGTCGGTTGTGGACACAGACGGACAGGAGGACGTGTCCAGACCTCTGCCCCCGGCCCCGGGCAGCTCTTTAGCCTCCTGATTGTCATGGTGACACTTGTCTCACGGGCAATTTAACAGTGTCTCAAAAGGGCCTGTGAGTAATGGCCTCACTTGTCAGGGGCCGGGTGGGTGCTTCGGCCTGACCAGCGCGTCTCCAGAACTATTCTGGGGGCCGGACAGGTGGGCCTGGAGGACATGTTTACATTTTTAAAGGTACACTGGTATTTATATTGCAAGCAACATTTTGTATTAAGGAAACGTTTTGTATAGTTATATATACAGTTTATTGATATTCAATAAAGTCATTAATTTATACATTTAAGTCTCCACTTGGTCTTGGGTGTGGGTGTTTTTAAAGGTCTTCAGGAAAGGAAGAGGGGCAGGGATTCCTGGAGCTTCGGTGTTTCTGACACAGCCTTAAATCTTGTCCTTGGAAGTGGCATGTGGCTGTGGAGTCCTGGGTGGAGCTGTCGGGGACCTTGTGTGAATGAGGTTCGGGGCCTGGGCCTCTTGGTTTGGAGACCCTCTGGCCGGAGCAGCGAATGCAGCAAGTCCCCTCCAGCGGCCTCAGTCACTCCCTCACTTTCGAATTTTGAGGCTGACCAGGCCCAGCGCTGCCGAGTGGCTTCCTGGGTCTCACCAGGCTGCAGGTCCTGGGACAGGACTGGCTGCCCCTCCCACTGGGGAGAGGATGTCCTTCCTGTTCCCAAGGGCTCTGGGCCCCGCTGGGCCTCCCTGTCAGGCAGGCCCACACCTCCGTCTGGCTGCTGGGTACCAAATGGCCTTTGATGCAAGGAAATTGGCTGGCTGGAGCCAGGAGGGTGAGAAGCCAGGCCAAAGGGTAGGGGTCATTCTGCTTCCTGCCTGGAGCGTGGGGAGGACCCTGGCTTGTGGCCTGGGCTGGGCAATTCACTCCTGGCTGGCTGGCGGTGCTGACTTCACCTCGGGGCCTCCTGGGGCCAGGAGAAAATGAGTGTCCCTTTTGAGCACAAAAGGTGCGGAAGGTGCCAGTTCCCTGTGGCTGCTGAGCAGGCGTCCCCGAGCTCCGCAGCCGGCAGCCCAGGAGCCCGGGAGCCCGGGAGCCGGGCGCCGTGTTGGAAGGAGAGATGATTCTTTCTTCTAAACAGGAAACGGTGACCCGCAGGCCCGGAGCAGCCTTAATGACTTGCAGCCTTCCTCCCCAAAGGAAAAAAAAGTCCTCTAACAATCGCCAAATTGTGCCGGCCCCCCTGAGGGGAAGTTAGGGGTGGGGTGGGGGCTGGGCACCAGTTGGCTGAAGGCCTACTGTGTCCTGGACCCTGTGGGTCCCTGTGGGTCACTGTGTCCACCCACAGTAGGTGCTGAGATTGGCAGGCGTGCAGCTCACAGTGTCTGAGGGATGGACCCTGGAAAGGGGGCCCAGAGCCCCGAGCGAGGGGCTGGCCTGAGCCCCCAGGCCTGGAGCCGCATGGGTCTGGAAGTCAGGAGAGCCTGGCTCTTGCCCCAGTCCCAGGGTGCCGGGAGCAGCAAGGCTCCGCCCTTCTCGGGGAGCCCCCTTTCCTTCTCCATAAAACAGGGTGACAGCAGAACCTTTCTCCCCGGAGACTAAGAGGTGGCCGGTCCCCCCGCAGCCAGATCCTGGTTCCGCGCTGCACCCTGGAGCCGCAGCGTGATTCTCTGGTGGAGTCTCTGGTGGAGCTGGCCTTCTGTTGGGGAGAACCAGATAGTGACTAAACAGCTCAGCCTCGGTGACAGGCAGGATGGAGGAGAGGCCAGGCTGCCGGAGCTGGGGAGGGCTGACGTCCTAGCCGAGCCCCCGACCCAGCAACGGCAAGATGCCGCCTGGGAGATCTGGGCTGGAAGGAGAGTCCCCAGTGAGCAAGACCGGGGGGCTGGGGGACCCGGAGAGGAGCGGGAGGACCAGCCGGGATTTTTGTCTCAGCCCAGGGGCAGCCCGGGGCTTTTAAACAGGAAGTGGAAGCAGCTTTACCTTGAGGACCAAGGGTCCCCCGGCTGCTGGAGAGAGGAGATTGGGGTCAGGCAGGAAAGAGACAGAGCGGGGCACAGTGAGGGGGGAGGGGAGATGTCACAGGTGGCAGTGGCCTGGTGGCCTTGGGATGGAGCGTGGAGTTGTGCTCACCCAGCCCAGAGCTGGCTCCGGGAGCGCTGGCTGGGAGAGCTGTTTTGGGGACATTGGGTGGGTGGGGGAGGGCGGTGTTATGAGGTGGCTTGGGAGGTGCCCCACAGGGCCACATGGCCAGGTGCAAAGAGCCTCCCTGGCAGGAAGCAGGGGGAGGCCGGGCAGGGCTCCTGCCTGCATTCCCATAGGATCCCGGGAAGCTCCTGGATCAGGGGGGTCCCTGGGGGTGAAAGGGACAGGGAGCAGGGTCATGGGTCACGGGAGACTTGTTCTGAGATTGTTTAAACATTTATTTTAAAATAATTTCAACCTGACCAAAGTCGCAGGAAAAGCAGGAGCGGCTCCGGGTTCGGGCTCTGCTGGAGCCAGCGCGCTGCTCTGCTCACCGCCGCGGAGACCGGAGACCGGAGACCGTGGCCTTCATGGCTGCAGAGGGTTTTTTTTTTTTTGGGGGCCCCTCCCCCCGCCGCGGGGCCTGTCGTCCCCCCCCCCCCCCCCCCGTTGTGACATGTGAAGGCTGCTGGCCTCTGTGCCTAGGCCTTGAGCCTCCGAGGCTTCCTCCAGCACAGGTGGCAGAGCCGAGGTCGGTGCTCCCTTGCTGATGTCGCCTGGACACTCACTGGCCCAGTCCCTGCCAGGCCAGCTCCGGTGAGCTGCCGTCTCACACCCTGCACCCTCCTGGCTGGCTCTGCAGAACTCGCCCTGTCTGGGCGGCAGCCGGGGCTGCGGCTGGGAGGCCGGCGAGGAGCCGAGGGCCTGGCAGGCCATTAGGTCTTCCCCTGGGACTTGCTTTAAAAAGGAGTCCAGGGGCCTCTGGCTGTGAAGCCAGCCTCTGTGAGCGTCCCGGCAGGCAGGGCTGGGCCAGGCCACCTCTGGCACATCTGGGCCCCATTAGTGACCCAGAGGCTACTCACAGTGTCCCCTGCGCTGGGACAGGGGGTTCTGGCAGGCTGGAGCTGGGGTGTCCTGACTCCCCTCTGCTTTCAGCTTGCGCATTGTGTAACGTTATGGGAATTTATTTTCTCATTTAATAGAAAAATGAAAACAATCCCCAGCACCACAAAAAAAAAAAAAAAAAAGAAAGAAAAATGAAAAGATGGGATGTGGGACTCCAGTGCTGTGACCAACCTGCGCCTTCCAGCAAGATGTCACCATAAGGGCTTGGTTTGCTTGGGTGGAACCTGGGGATGGAACCAGGGCCGTGCACATGCTGGGCAGGCCCTGTCCCACGAGCCTCCCCAGCCCTTAAAGCTGCGGCTTTTAAAAAATCTGATAATGGGCCGGGAGCGGTGGCGCACGTCTGTAATCCTAGCGGCTCAGGAGGCTGAGGCAGGAGGATTGTGAGTTCAAAGCCAGCCTCAGCAACTTAGTGAGGCCCTAAGCAACTCAGTGAGACCCTGTCTCTAAATAAAATACAAAATAGGGCTGGGGGTGTGGCTCAGTGGCTGAGTGCCCCTGGGTTCAATCCCCAGTACCAAAAAAAAAAAAAAAATCTGGTAATGGGGACTAAGCCCAGGGGCCTTCACCACTAAGTAACATCCCCAGCACTTTTTAAATTTTTTTTTTTTTTAATTTTGAGACAGAGTTTCACTAAGTTGCTGAGGCTGGCCTCCACCTTGGGATCCTCTTGCCTTAGCCTCCAGAGTCACTGGCCTCCATGCCCAGCCCTTACAGCTTATTTTTTTTTTAATAATTCTTTTTTTTTTTTTTTTTGCGGAGCTGGGGATTGAACCCAGGGCCTTGTGTGTGCAAGGCAAGCTCTCTACCAACTGAGCTAGATCCCCAACCCCAAAAATATTTTATAACTATATTTAAAAAAATTAATCACTGATGGACCTTTATTATTTATTTATTTCTGTGTGGTGCTGAGGATGGAACCCAGTGCCTCACACGTGCCAGGCAAGCGCTCCCTCACTGAGCCCAGCCCAGCCCCCCTTACAGCTTCCTAAATGGAGCAGAGGTGAGTCTGGTCCTTACCCTGGCCTGCACAGCCTCTCCTGAGCTGGGGGGACCATTTTGTCCCTCAGCCTGTCTTCTAGAAACCCTGCTACGAGGCATGGAAGGCCTTCTCCAGCTAGGCAAGTGCGGGTGGCTCGGGGTGGCTTGTGCCAGGGGTCCCTGGAGGACAGGGGTATTCAGTGGCCCTTCACACTGGGAGAGCAGGACGGCCCACCAGGCAAGCTGGGGCTCAGCCACACTGCCCTCCGCTCCCTGCGCCCTGGCCGGTCCTCACTCTGGTGGTGACATGTCGGCTTCCTGGGCCTGCTCTAAAAACACCAGGAACTGGGCAGCTCTAAGCAGCGGAAGTTCATGCTCACAGTCTTGGAGGCCCAGGCCGCAGATCAAGGTGTCCCTAGGGCTCTGCTCGCCACGAGGCTGGGTGAGGCTCCTTGAAGCCTCCCTGCCTCCGGGCTGCCTCTTTGCTTTCCTGTGTGTGCCTTCTCCAGGTCCTGTGGTACCAGTCATTGGATTTGGGGCCCACCCTAATCCACGATGGCCTCATCTGAACTTGATTCCATCCACAAAGATCCTTCTTCCAAATAAGGTCACCTTTATAAATTCCTAAGATCGGGACTTGAACAGGATTTTTTTTCTTTTGGGAACAGAACCGGGTAGCTCTACCACCGAGCCACCGGACCACATCCCCAGGGCTCCCCGGGCCCCGCCTCTGGGGACTGATCCAGGAGTACTTAGCCACAGAGCCAAGTTCCTTTTTATTTAGAGACAGGGTCTCGCCAAGTTGCTTAGGGCCTCCATAAGTTGCCAAAGCTGGCTTTGAACTCTCGATCCTCCTGCCTCAGCCTCCTGAGCTGCTGGGATTACAGGCGTGCGCCACTGCTTGGGGCAGGAACAGCTCCTTCTGAGGGACACAATTAACTCACTACAGGTGCTGTGTCCAGGGGTTTAGCGTCTCTTTCTTAGGGCCTGGGACAGATCCAGGAGTTTTTTTCTAGTCACCCACCAACCCCTGAGGCCTGAGGAGACTCATGAGTCAGAACTTGCCTGCTCGGCCCTTGGAGAGAGAGGGCCTCAGGCAAAAGCTCCGCCAGCAGCGATGGCTGATCTCGGAGGTTGCAGGATGAGCAGGCACCAGGGCATGGATGAGAGAGGCCGGTCAGGACTTGGGCCAAGGCCACGGAGGCTGGGGGGAAACTGGATCCATCCTGGGGCACGGGGGAGCCATGGGAAGTGACCTGGGTGCCTTGTTCTTTGGAAAGGTCCCTCGGGAGGCTGGGGAGCAAGCCTGGCAGCCAGGAGCAGCTGAGGAGGAGGCCGCACTGGGGCGGCAGGTGAGGCAGAAAGGAGTGAGAGGGGCAAGGCCGGCCGGACTTTTTGGCAAGGGAGGGAAATGAAAGCCCCAGCCAGGCAGACAGCAGCCGGCCGGGGAATAACAACTGCGGGCAACATGCGCTGCGGCTGCTTCCAGCACGTTCTGCACAGATCCTCTCTAATCCTCCTGACAGCGCTGGAGCCGGGCTGCTGGGTCCTCTCTCTGCTCACTACCCACCTGCTGTGTGAGCTGCACAAGGTGCATAACCTCTCTGAGTGTCCACGTCCTTACTTGATGAGCAGCTGCTCCTCCAGGCATGACTGCCAAGCCAGGTAGTAATTACTTCCGAACCACTTGGCCTTGGCACCAGGCAGAGCTTCAGGGGGGGCTGGGCATGTGGGTCAGGTACAGGGCTTGCCGGGCATGAGCGGCCCAGGTTCCATCCCCAGCACTGCAACGACAGATAACAAATAGCATTTAAAAGCCTAGTGCGAGCCGGTGTAGCGGCGCACGCCTATAATCCCAGCAGCTCGGGAGGCTGAGGCAGGAGGATCAGGAGTTCAAAGTAAGCCTCAGCATGGGCAAGGTGCTAAGCAACTCAGTGAGGCCCTGTCTCTAAATAAAATACAAAATAGGGCTGGGGATGTGGCTCAGTGGCTGACTGCCCCTGGGTTCAATCCCCAGTTCCAGAAAGAAAAAAAAAAGCCTAGTGAGGGGACTGCCATCACTGAAGGCCTCCAGCTGGGGTGCCCGGTGCTCCCAAACCAGGTTCTCTTCAGCGGGTGCTTCAGCCTGAAACGAGAAAACGAGAGGCAAGAGCATCACCGAGTCAAGGAGACAGCATCGAGGAGAAGTGAAACCACGTCACTCAGGGGAGTGCCGGGGATGGGGTCCCCCAGGGAAACCCAGCTCTGCCCCAGGACACGGCCCAGGCTGGGCAGGGGGCTTTCTTTGTTCTTCCCTTGTGGGTCAAGTGCCACAAAGACCTCACTCTGTGACCCTGGAGGAGTCCCCAGGACTCACTTTGCAGGTCAGTGAAACTTCCTTGCCCTCTGACCCAGAGCAAAACAAAAAGCAGCTCAACACCTGCCCGGCACAGCACGCAGCCTGGGCCCAGCCCCAGCTGACCCTGAGGACCCCCGGGGTCCCGTGTGCTCGAGGAACTGCACAGCCATCCTGAGCGGTGGCAGGACCACAGGACAAGCTCTCCCAGACCTTCCTGGCTTTGCGTCTCTCTCTGTGGCACTGGGGACTGAACCCAGAGGGTCCCCCCCCCCCCCCGAGCTACATCCCACCCCCACCCCTTTTTAAAATTTTGAGACAGGGTCTCAAATAAGTGCTTAGGGCCTCACTGAGTTGCTGAGACTGGCCTTGAATTTGGGATCCTCCTGCCTCAGCCTCCTGGGTGGCTGGGATTACAGACATGAGCCACCACACCTGGCTTCCTGGTGGCCCTCTGAGGGCAGGTGGAGGTGCTGGGCCGAGCAGACCGGGTCTGGGGTGACTTTTACCCTCCCCAGCAAGCACCTCTTATTCACAGTCAGGCAATCAATATTTTCCTGAAAAACTAGATCTTGGCGCTTTGCCTAGAAAAGGTGCCAATGTGGCCGGGTGAGGTGGCGCAGGCCTGTAATCCCAGCACTTGGGAGGCTGAGGCAGGAGGATTGCAAGTTCAGAGCCAGCCTCAGCAACTTAGCGAGCCCCTGAGCAACTCAGTGAGACTCTGTCTCTAAATAAAATACAAAATAGGGCTGGGGATGTGGCTCAGAGGTGGAGTGTCCCTGGGTTCAATCCCTGGTATCTGCACCCCCCAAAAAGTGCCCTGTGCTGGCGTCGGAAGGTGGGGCTTGAGACTGCTTCCTGCAGTCTCACCTCATCTTTACCCATCTTTGTCCTCCGAGCGAGGGGGACATGCTTGCGGGTCAGCAGTGGCTTGGTTGCCTGGCGGGGTCACCGGGCGGATTGCCTAGAATTTCTACGATGAGCAGAAGCCCATGCCGACCATAGCGCTCAGCAGACAATGTCCGGGCGAAGAGTGTCCAGAGCCGAGCAGTGGCAACACCTGGGGTCCCCTGAGGCTGTCATTTGGGGCCCACCCCGCCCTGCGCCTCCCACGTGGCCATTATTCCGGAGAGGACGGTGCGCGCCTGCGGAGTCAGCCCTCCCGGGAGCCGGAGTGGGTGCCGCCCCGAGGGGCAGGCTGCGCTCGGGCGGGCGCTGTGGGCGCCAGGACGTTGCAGGTGGCTTTCTGGAGACCCGTCCTCCTGCCCTGGGCTCACCCCTTGGGGACACGCTTAGTGGCCTTCGGTGGCCTTCAGTGTGCTCACGACCCTGCCGCCGATCCCTCCGCGGCCCCGCGTCTCCGGCTCCCGCACCCCCGCCGCGGCCGCTCGGTGACCCTGGGTGGCCTGGACGTGGCGTCCTCTGGAGGATCACGCGTCCCTCGCCTGGCCCCGTGTTCTCGGGGCCCCTCATGTCGCCACACTGGGGCCGGGGGGCCTTCACTGCCGGGTCGGTCTGCTCCCGGTGCCGCGATCCACCGGGCCTGGCGGATGCGGGGCGAGCCGCCGCGCTACCCGGTCCCCCCGGTCCCCTGCCCGGAACTGCATCCCTCTGTGACATCTTGGTCACGTCCTCCCCGCTCTGGTGAAGAAGGTCCTGCGCTCCAGCGGCCTCTTCCAAAGCCCCCCGTGCCGGTGTCGGACCATACGCCGCCAGGAGCGCGACCAGCTGCGGGGCGTCCCCGTCAGCCCCGCGGTCCCCCCGGGTCCCCTGGCAGGGCTGGGGCGGAGCGGCCTCCGCCAGCCGCATGCGCTCTGCGGCCCAGCTGGGCCCGGCCGGCCTGGCTCTCTCCTGGGTCAGCGGTGGCCATTTATGTGACAGTTTTCTCAAGACGCAAATGACATGCAACGACCTCAGACGCAGCATGTATAAAACGGCGACACTGCCGCTCCCTTGGGAGCACAGGCGCGACCTCTGCACAGCCCTGGCTTCCTGGGGTCTGAACCTGGGCTGCCCTGCCCCAGGGCCAGGGCGACTTCTGCTGGTGGCGCCCACCCACTGCCGGCAGGTCCCAGGGGAGTCCGCCGCCCAGCCTTGCTTCAGGGCCTCTGCTCTGGCTGGAGGGCGGGCCTGAGAAGAGTGGGGGCTCCAGCCTGAGTGCCTGCGGGGTCCTGGGGTCCAGGCTGCTCGGGCACCGGCCCTGCAGCAATGAGCCCCGAGCTGAGGAGTCTGCTGGGGGCGGGGAGGTCGAGGCCAAGGTGGAGCGACTGGTTCCGGAGGCCAGGGACAGAGGTAATCACAACAGCCCTAGGGAGAAGCCCGGCACTGTTGCTGTCACACTCCCATGTGACAGATGAAGACACCCAAGTCCCAGGGGAGAGAGGCTTGCCCAAGTTCTTCCCCTGGGGATAATGGCTGAGCCGCGATTTGAACCTGTCTCTCAGGGAGGGGAACAAGGTTGCAGAGTACGGGTGGGAGAGCCGCAGGGAGGCCGCTCAGTCTGCGGAGAACTGCAGCAGAGGAGGAGGGCCAGGCAGTCAGAACAGCAAGTGCAAAGGCCCTGGGGTGGCGGTGTGTGCAGTGCAGCTGGAGTGCAAGAGGTGGGAAGAGGCTGGCCCTGCAGGGCTTTGTGGGCCACGGCCAAGCTCCAGGTGTTTGGATTTTATTCTGGGCCACGGGAAGCCACCAGGGGATTTTATGCGGAGGCATGACACAGCCTGACTTCCCTCTGGCTGTGTGTGGGAATCAGCCAGGGGACCGACAGGAAGTGGGAGAGGAGAGGAGGCACCTGCAGGCCAGGCTTCCTGGCCAGTCAGCAGAGGAAGACCGGCCGGAGGTGTCTTTGTGGCCGGGCTGGGTGGGGCTGGAGCGGAACTTCAGGGAAGGACTCGGTGCCCGCTGGGTGGGGTGGAGGGCGGGCCCTGACCCAGCTCGGCCCTGGGGAGGGACGGAGGGGCAGAGAAAGGAACCTCGGGCTATGACTCTTCCCAGGGGACCCTGCCTTCTCACCAGGCCCACCGTGGGCAGCAGCCGGACCTCTGTTGTCCACTCTGGCCCCTCACCAGGGCAACCGAGGTGGCAGGCTCGGGCTCCGCATCTCCCCCGGCCCCCAGGGCCCTCCTGTCGCCTCCTGCCAGGGAGGTCCTACCCCCCAGACTGTGAGCTCAGAGAGGCCCAGAATAGCATGGGCACAGTCTGGCATGTGGTGGGCAAGGCATAAACATTTGTGGAATTAATCCAGGAGGGTTGTGGGCGACCTTGGTGGAGACCACGGCAGGAGGGAGGCCTGGAGGGGCCTGGAGCCCGCCCTGAGCCAGGCTCCCGCTCCCTCTCCACCCTGGCCTGCAGAGGAGGTCTGCTGGGGGCCTTGCCGAGGCTTAACGGCTGGTCTGGAGCCCAGGAGTGGGGGCCGGGGACCCAGGGCTGTCACCATCACATCTACAGACCAGCAGCCTGGAGCCCAGAGCGGAGGCCGCTGCCAAAGCCCTGCCCCCGGGATTTAAAACCAGACCCTCTGAATGCACAGGCTCAACTCTTGTCCTGGAAACTGTTTTTTAGAAAAATAAAACATATGCAGGGGCCAGACGGGCAAGGAGAACAGCTCTCGGTCCTTGTGCCGCCTGGTGGCTTCTGTGGAGGAGTCCTGGGGTGGGCTCCAGGAGGAGGGAGACTGACCTGACCTGTTTCCTTTCTTTTTTTTTTTGGAACCCGGGATTGAACCCAGGACACTCCACCACTGAGCCACATCCCCAGCCCTATTTTGTATTTTATTTAGAGACAGGGTCTCACTGAGTTGCTTAGGGCCTCACTAAGTTGCTGAGGCTGGCTTTGAACTCGAGATCCTCCTGCCTCAGCCTCCCAAGTGCTGGGATCACAGGCGTGCGCCACCTTGCCCAGTTGTTTCCTTTCTGGATTCAGCTGGATTCTTCTTTTTGGCGGGGAGTGGTGTTTACAGAGGCACCTAACCACTGAGCCACATCCCCAGCCCTTTTTGATATTTTATTTTGAGACAGGGTCTCTCTGAGTTGCTGACACTGGCCTCAAACTTGCTATCCTCTTGTCTCAGCCTCCCAAGCTACCAGGATTACAGGTGTGCACCATGTGCCTGGCCACCCAAGGTCTTTTTATAAAGGGAATTCACCTGTATGACCACCACCACCATCAAAAACAGAACCCAGCCAGGCGTGGTGGAGCACAACTGTCATCCCAGTGGCTCGGGAGGCTGAGGCAGGAGGATCTCGAGTTCAAAGTCAGCCTCAGCAACTTAGTGAGGCCCTAAGCAACTCAGTAAGACCCTGTCTCTAGATAAAATACGAAATAGAGCCGGGGATGTGGCTCAGTGGTGGAGTGCCCTGGGTTCAATCCCTGCGAGTCCTAAAAAGGGCCGGGGCTCTTCTCCTGGCTAGAGCACCGCGTTCAATTCCTAGTTGCAAAGACCAGCACATGAAGAAAACCCAGAGGCTGTGAGCTGTCATCCCCAGCGCTCTGCGTGCCACCAGCAATGCCCGCAGGGCACGGGCTGATCACGTCCCCTCCAGCACTAGCGAGTCGGTTTTCATTTTTTATTCTGGACATCCTACTAGGTGAAGCAGGGGCGTCGCGGTGAGAGAGAGCGGCCTTCTCGGGTGTAACTGATGCACCATGAACCGCCGCACGTAAGGCGCGCACTTCGCACCTGTGACACCATCCCCACCGTCCCCAAGGCTCCTTCGCCCGTGGAGTCCCTCCTCCCGCCTCCTCTCCATCCGGGCCTTCGCCGTGTGAACTGGTCCCCCGCGCTGGCGCTGCGTCGGGGTGCGGCTTCTCTCCCTCCTATAATTATTTGAGATCGTCCCCATCACAGGGTGGTCTCGATAGCCCGTCCTTTTTCTTATGGCCGAGTGCCCCATGGATGGCTGGAACCTTCACCTTGGGGGACGTTGGCGCCTAGCCAGCTCTGGACCATCTCGGGTGAAACTGCGGCACCGGCCACGCGCAGGTCCGGGCGGCGTGTCCCTTCTTGGGTAAACGCGCAGGAGCGCAGGGGCTGGATGGCGCCGGCCTGCGCTCCAGTGGCAGGACCTGCCCAGCTCTGTTCCACAGCGGCCGCACCGCTGCGCACCCTCCCGGCCGGGCCGTGCTGCTCTTGGCAACGCTGGCACGGCAGCCTGGCAGCTCACGGCCGCTTGGCAGGGCGCCTCGTGGCACTTCATCATGGTTTCACTGGCATCTCCCGGTGTCTCAGGATGCCAGCTCCGGACCAGGCACTTATTTACAATTCGCATATCTTAATTGATTAGTGAAGATACACAGCATTCACACCCGGCGCCGGGGCCGGTAATCCCAGCAGCTCGGCTCGGGAGGCTGAGGCAGGAGGTTCACAAGTTCAAAGCCAGCCTCAGCAAAAGTGAGGCCCTAAGCAACTCAGTGAGACCCTGTCTTTAAATAAAATATGAAAATAGGGCTGGGGATGTGGCTCAGTGGTTGAGCATCCCGAGTTCAATCCCCGGTAACCCACCCCCACCCAAAAAAAAGAAAGAATGCATGGAGCCACCTATAGTAATTGATTCACAAATGATAGCTAAGTCTGCTCTTGCCTCAGGGCCTTTGAACATGCTGTTTCTGCTTCCTGGAACACCCCTCCTTCAGATGTTCACAGCTTCCAACCTTCCCGGGGTTCCCTGACCATCCTCCCCTCTCACCCCCTTCCCTGCCTGATCCTGCCCCCCACTATCATCTGACACTTTCAGGTGTTTATTTGCCACCGTCTGGCCCCCCACCGAGAGGCCAGCCACGGAGGACAAGGCGTTTCTTTGTTCACTGCAGTGCCAACCCGGACAGTGGGTGCTAAGGAGCTGGGCTGGGGTCAGACATGGAGTTGTCCCACTCGCTCCCGGGCGACCCTGCGACTTCTGGCGACCCGCTGACTGCCGCTCCTCTCGGGCTCCCTGGCCAGCGCGGTCCCCCACCCTCCCGCCCCGCGGCCCAGACAGCGCGCCGCCAGCCTAACCCTGCGTGGAAAATTCGGAGGTGGAGGGCGAGGCGCCGGCGGCGGGCGGCCGAAACGTGAGCCGGCGGCGGCGACGGGCCGGCAGGTGGAGCCGCGGCGCGGGCGGCCGACGGGGGAGCCAAGGGACAGGGGGGCGCGGGGTGCCCCCAGCCGCAGGTGGACGCGCGGCCCTTGGGGACGCCGAGGGCACGTGCAATTTCAGGGCGGGTCCCTGCCGCTTGGGGACCCAAGCTGCACCTGAAATCAGGACGCTCCTGAAGGTGGCAGCCAGGACCTGGGTCAGCCCGGTGGAGCGACCTCCCTCTCCTCTCCTGTCCCACACAGGATGCTGAGGGAGGGCCAGACGGGAGAGTCCAGCCTCCCACCCTGGCCTCCATCCCAGCAGGGCAGGCAACAGGCTGTTCCCCTTGCTGCGGCCTGGAAGGCCGGGTGCAGGGATGGAGAGGGGACTTCTTGGCTCATCTCCGGGTAGCTGCGGAAGCAGGGAGGCAGCTCCGGGCCTTGGTGCTGCGGATCCCATGGCGGGCAGGAGGGCAGAAGGGCAAGGGCGGAGGCTGGACTCCCAGGGGCTCACCAGCTGGAGGACCTGCGGACCTGTCTAGGCCCGCCTCCCCGCGCTGTTGCACGGGGATTGAGTTTCCCATGGGAGGACTTTGGGGGACACGTTCTACCATAGCATCCCAGAGGGATACAGAACCAAACACACTCACGCTCAGACGCACCCTGGGCCCTGGGTTGGAAGGACAGGGAGGGAGGGAAGAGAGGATGACTGGCGGAAGGGAGGCAGGGGACCTCAGGATATGGCCTGGGGGAAGAGGCCAGCAGCCTCCCCAGCCCAATTTCAAACTCAGACTCAAAGAAGGCAAAGGTGGAGCTTGGGGCCCCTGATGGCAGTGTCTGCAGTTGCTGTTCCCTCTCCCTGGAACACTGCTCCTGATGTCCCCACAGCTGTCCCCTCATCTACTCCGGGCCTCTACTTGAAGGCTGCCTCCTCGAGAGGCCCCCTCCGACCACGACTCTGTCCCTCCCGCCTCTCTCTTTGCCACGAGCCCTGATTTCTTTCCACATTGTGTGCCTTCTGCTCCCACGCCTCTTGTCTGCCTCCCCCACCTCCTGCCAACTGGATGCAGGTAGGACTTCGTTCTCGGCTGCCAAACTGGCCCATAATAGCTGCTCAGTAAATGGTGCAAGAAGAAAGGAGCGAACAGACGGAGCCAGGCCGCGCAGCCCGGAAGAAGCCTCTTTTCTTTCTGGGACTTGGTTTCTGACTGGCAGGGGACGTGTTTCTTGAGCTAGTCAGGCCAGGTCTGGTGAACAGGGGACCTGAGCAGAGGGCTCCAGAGCCCACTGGTTGTTCCCACCTCCTGGGCCCTGCAGGGGGACGCTCATGCTCAGCTTGCTGCAGAGCCCCCAGTGGGGCGGGGGGCTGGGAGCTGGGAGCCCTCTGCCCGCCACCACCCCGTGGGAATTCTCACAGGTTGTAAACAGGCCCCCGGGCTCCCTTCTGGCTGGGGCAGCTGGCTGGACCCGCCCTGGGCTGGCTGGGAAGTTTCAGCTCTCCCGTCTGGATGGAGCATGTGGTGGCACCTCTGAGACCCTGTGATCCTCTTCCAGGGACCAAACACAGGCACTGGGTTTTACCAGTCAGGAGAGCAAGAGTTCAAGGTTGAGCCAGCCCCTGGGGTTCAAATCCCAGCGACCGGGTCATTCGGAGCCATGACCCTGGGCAAGCCACCCCTTGCTGCAGTCCTTATCACCGAAAACACGTCGACAGAGAGAGGGTGTGCGGCTCACTGACTGGCCTGCCAGCGGCGGTGCCCTCTTGTACCATGGACTCCTTTTCTGTTTACATATTTCAATGCCCGGGATGATTGTGCAGTGATGGGCATCAGACCCAGGGCCTCAGGCGTGTTAGGCAAGCGCTCTACCCCTGAGCCACATCCCCAGCCCTTTCTTAAAAATGTAAAATTCTGAGACAAGGTCTGGCTAAATTGCTGAGGCTGGCTTTGAACTTTCAATCCTCCTGCTTCAGCCTCCTGAGCCTCTGGCCCAGTTTAGATTTAAGTTTATACGTGAAAATGTGCACGGTCAGAAGAAATCCAATGATGTTGGATTAGAATTATTAAAATATCTGACAGCCAGATGCCTGGCATGGTGACAACTTGTTTCTGTTGCTTGTTTGGTTTTTGCTGCTGGGCTGGAACCCAGGGCCACCAGCAGGCCAAGTGCACCCTCAGCCACAGAGCCATGTGCCCGGCCCACGGGAATTGTGGAGCTGGGGGGAGGATGACGCTCTTCAGACGTGGAGGTGACCAGGGTTCCCAGGGACAGAGCCACGTTGCACCACCGAGTCCAAGTTGTCTCCAGGTCTGCCCTCGAGGGAGGGAACACCAGACTCCCTGGAGGTTGGTGAGAGTCCAAGTTCACGGGTCCCTGAATTCCATCCCAGGACTGCAGGAGGTCTGCCTGGGGAGGGAGCCCCTGGGGGTCCCCTGGGGGCATTTGGGGAGAGCACTGGATGCAGGGTCCAGGGGGCCTGGCTCTGGGCCGCCTGCGGTGACGTGGGGAAGGAGCCTGGGGCCTGTGGTCCAGCTGCAGAGCCGAGGTGGAGGCGCAGCCCCGGGTCTGGGAGATGAGGCAGCTTCGTGGAAGGGAGGGGAGTGGCCATCCTGAGCCTTGGAGGCCAAGGCCCCTTCCCCACCAGGTGGCAACTCTGGGACCTGGGCCTGTGGCCTTCAAGTCCCTGTGTCATGCCACCTGGGACAGAGGTGTGTGCAGGTGTGCGCGGGGTCTCCTGGGGGTGCTGGTGTGTCGCGGGGTGGGGTCTGTGATAGGTCCGAGGGGGGTGTGGGGCCGTGTGTTGGGGGCTGGGTTGTGTGTGCGCGCATGCGCGCAGTGCTTGGTGCAGAAGTTGCGTGTCTGCGTCGCAGTTGGAGGTCCCGGGGCTGCAGGGGCCTCTCGCCGAGCTGGTGTGCGGATGGCGCACGAGTGTGGACTGATGTGTGTGTGCGCGTGCGCACATCAGGGTTGGTAGGGGGTGTCCTGTGTGTGTCTGTGCGCGTGTGTGGCCCTGTCACCGCCGGCTCCAGGCCCGGCCACATAAACTTCACACCCCTGCGGGCGGGCTCTGGCAGCCCCGCGGCGGCCCTGTTGGGCAATGGGAAGCAGATGGGCCAGGATGGAGGCCATATGGGGCTGGGGGCGGGCGCATTCCTCCCTCCAGAGCCGCCAGGAAGCCCCCCTGCCGGCTGGCCCCCCATCAGGGTGGGAGCTGGAACTGACGCTGTAACAAATGTCCTGCAGCCAGCGCGGAGCCAGCGCGGAGCCAGCTTGGAGGCGGCGGGGAGGCAGCGGGGAGGAGATGCTGGCGGGGGGGGATGCTGCCCTGAGAAGCCAGAGCTGAGCCCAGGGCTGTGCAGCCTTGGGCACTGCACGCACCCACTCTGGGCCTCAGTTTCCGTGGCAGGGCTGCAGCAGGGTGGCTGCTCGGGGTGGCATCCTGGGGAGTTCGGGCCACCCTGTTTCCAGGACTAGCTCAGAGGGTGGGCTCCAGCCCCAGCGCCAGCGCGGGTTCCCTGTGGGTCCTGGATCACGGTGAAGAGTTGGGCTGCAGGGCCAGGGCTGTGGCCTGATGGAGGGAGAGCTGGGCGCTGTGGCATAAGCCAGTAATCCCAGCCCTGGGGAGGCTGAGGCAGGAGGATCACAAGTTCAAAGCCAGCCTCAGCAGCTTAGGGAGACCCTGTCTCTAAATAAAACACACAGAGGGCTGGGGTGCGGCTCAGTGGTTAAGGCCCTGGGTTCAATCCCTGCTACCAAAGGAGAAGAAAGAAAGGGGACGGAGGGTGCGCTGCGGCCAGCAGGCCTGGGTCGGGAGCGCAAGGTCACTCTGCTTCCTCCTGACCCTGTGCCTCAGTTTCCCCTCTGAGAGTGGAGGGGGCTGTGATGGTGGCGGTCCCGCCCTCCAGGCGTGAGGATGAGCTCATGGGGCGGGCTCACCCAGCGACATGACGCCCGGAGGCCGCTCAGCCCGGGGCAGCAGCTGTGCCGCACAGCTGCCTGCTGACTGAGCCGCTTCCGGCAGCCGGGGAGGCTCCGGGCCGCCTGGCAGGGAGGCAGCAGCCGGCCTCACCAGCTCATGGGGACCTAAGGGGCAGAGCCGGGTGCAGCCAGGCCTCCAGCCACCAGAGCTCAGCCCGCCACCTTCCCAGGGCACAGCTTCAGCTGGCCCTGCCCGCCTGGGGTCGCTTGTGTCCAGATGACAGCAGAGCTGGGGTCCTGGGGGCCACTGGAAGGTGGCCTGGCCAGGGCCCTGCTCTCCCCTCCCTGGCCTGGCCCTGTGCTGGCAGGAGGCAGGTCCGGCTCCCTTCTCCCTGCTGTGTGCACCTGGGCACCTCAGGTGGGCTCCCTTCAGGGGGTCACCTGGGTTCAGGGGGCTGGAGGCCACAGCGAACCTCTCAGAAGCTGTCCCTGTCGTTTCCATCTCGTGCAGGCCAGCTCTGGTGGCCCCGTCGGTCAGGTCACCTCGTCTGAGCCTGCCTTCTACTCCCCACTGGGCACTTGTGGGCACCTCACCAGGACGGTGCCAGTTCAGTGCTGGGCACATGCGGGGGTCCAGCAGGCACTGCAGCTCCTCCCTGGCCCTGGCCCTGCCCTCCTGGGCCCTGCTGGGGGTCCTACTGGACTCCCTTCTCTGCCTCAATCCAGGGGTGGGGTGGGCTCTGTACTTAGGGGTGGGGCACGTGACCCAGGACTGACCAATCAGAGACTTTCCTCTCTCAGCCAATGAGAGTCAGGCCTGGGATTTGAGCGCTGCTGTGAGGAGCGAGGAGGTGTCTTTCTGTTGGGGGGCTAAGCTGGGAGGGTGGAATCCTGGTTGTGGGGTTCACCTGACTTGATGTGGGGGAAGCCTGAAGGTTCAAAGGCAGAGAAACAAGTGGGCCCTGACTATGAATTTGTTTTGAATGACACTTGTTGTGAGGCCCGGGGTTGGAACCCAGCCTTTTACCACTGAGCTACATCCACAGCCCTTTTAATTTAAAAAAAAAAAAAAAAAATTTAGTTGTGGATGAACACAGTACCTTTATTTTATTCATCTGAGAATCGAACCCAGTGCCTCACACTAGGCAAGTGCTCTACCCCTGAGCCACAATTCCAGCCCCCTCTTAATTTTTTATTATATTTGTTCTAAATTTTGAGACAAGTTCTAAGTTGCTGAGGTTTTCACTGAGTTGCTGAGGCTGGCCTCGAACTTGTGATCCTCCTGCCTCAGCCTCCAAGTCACTGGGATTAAAGCCCTGATGGTGAACTCTGAACACCTGATGCAGCCATGCCTGGGACCATTATTGATTCCTGCTCTGCTGGTGAGCAGCTGAGGCCACATCCGTGGTGGAAGAGGCAGGAAGGGAGGCACTGGGATTTGAACCCCGGCCGGCTGGCGCCAGCGGTGCCCTCAGCCTCCTGCTCAGGAGCCCTTTGGTGTCACTCCCTCCGGCAGCCTGAGCCCCTCCCACCTGGCTTCTGAGCCCAGCTATTTCTGAGCTTCCCAGGGGAGAACGTTTCCTGCCTCTGGCAGAGAAATCAGGGGAGAAAATGAGAGCCTGCGGTCTGGCTGCGGCCGCGGACCTGGGCGGACGAGAGTCAACCCTCCTCCTCCCTCCCCTCCCGCTCCCCTCGGCCACTCCCTCCCTCTCCTTCTCCCCCGCCTCAAGCCCTGGCTCCTGCTCTGGGCTCTGCCTGGGGCCCGCCTGGCCTTGTCCCTCATGCAGGGGTCCCGAGTGCCACCTGGGGAAACCCCCCGGCCCTGCACAACTGTGTGACTGGGACGGGGCGGGGCGGGGTGGGCTGGGGACCCCGCGCAGGGGCGGCTGGGCCTCGCAGGCCTCCGTTTCTGTCCCTGCACTCCACAGATAGGTACTTTGGAGTCAGGGTTTCACTCAGTTGCCCGGGCTGGCCTTGGACTTGTGATCCTCCTGCCTCAGCCTCCACAGCGTGGCCTCATTGCCTCCTACTCGTCTCACCTGCTGCCTCCTCTTCAGCCTGTTGGTGGGGATTCAATCTCAACACGAGTTTTGGTGGGGACAAGGCTATGCTCTGTCGGGGACTGGGGACCGGGAGCCCTCTGAGCTGGAAGGCCCTGGGGATGGGAGCCCCAAGGGAGGGCCTTCGCATCCTTCTGACGTTTAGAGTGCCGCCCGCCAGCTTTGCGCCCTGAGCGGCCACTGGGAGGCTCCGGTGTTCATTGGGGAAATGGAGATAAAAAGGAAAATACCCAGTGGCATCGTGCTCAGGGTCCGCCAGGCTGCATGCCCAGCCCTGCAGCTGGAGAAGTTCTC
>JAJEJO010002125.1:7334-68914 GCA_020662805.1 Glaucomys volans | reverse complement strand
TTTTTTTTTTTTTTTAATCAGGGATTGAACTCAGGGACACTCGGCCACTGAGCCACATCCCCAGCCCTATTTTGTATTTTATTTAGAGACAGGGTCTCACTGAGTTGCTCAGGGCCTCACTAAGTTGCTGAGGCTGGCTTTGAACTCTCCCCACCACCAAAGGCAGAGGCCTGGGTCTGGTCAGCAGACCCTCCACAGCGGTTTGTCGAGTGACTGAATGAGCCCTGCCTGCCGCCCACGGTCTGCGGGCTCAGCTCTGGCTCCACATCTGCTGGCCCTGCGGGGAGGGACACAGCCCTGGGGTGGTGCCCGGGTGGAGCTGGGACAGGCCTGGGCGCCCCGGTGAGGCTGGGCTGGAAACTCCTCCGGGGTCCGGGCTGGAGCTCGCCTGGCAGTCGTGGACACTGAGAGGCCACCCCCAGCTCAGACTCGGCCTGTCCTGTCACCTTCGTGGGCCTTGCTCCTTGGCTGGGGGCCGTGCCAGCCTCGCGGGGCAGCTGGTGACCACGTGGAGGCGGGCGCTGCCTGGAAGCCTGGAGACCAGCCTCCCGCAGACGCCTGCAGGGCCTGGTGAGTCACTTCCCCGGCAGCCTCGTCCCCAGCAGGCTGCCCGAGCTGAGGCAGGACAGGGAATGTTCTCGGAAGCCTGGAAGCCGGAACTTCTGAGCCACAGTGGGAAACACTGGCAGCCACGGGCGAGGCCTGCCCAGGGGCTTCCAGCCACACGCGTCCTCATCCTCGGAGGCTCCATCGAAAGCCTCTCAGCAATGCCTCTTCCCTCCCTCACCTGGCGGAGGTTGGCGAGCATGTTTCACACCAGGATCGGCAAAAATAAGGTCGAAACCAAAAGAGCCCCAGGAGCCGGGCACGGTGGCACACCTGCAATCCCAGCAACTCAGGAGGCTGAGGCAGGAGGATCACAAGTTCAAGGCCTCTGCAACCTACTGAGGCCCTAAGGGACTGAGCAAGACCTTGTCTCCAAAAAAGGGGGCGGGGGCTGGGGATGCGGCTCAGTGGTTAAGCAGCCCTGGGTTCACTCCCTGGTACCCAAACCACAAAATGACAACAGAAGCCCCCCAGAATGCCAGGGAAATGTGACCCTCAGGTAAACCGCTACTTCCTTAGTGTGAGTATACCCCCTGTCCTATCGGTGTGAGCGTACCCCAGGTCCTATCGGTGTGAGCGTACCCCTGTCCTATCGGTGTGAGCATACCCCAGGTCCTATCAGTGTGAGCGTACCCCTGTCCTATCGGTGTGAGCATACCCCAGGTCCTATCGGTGTGAGTGTACCCCAGGTCCTACCAGTGCAGGTCTATCCCGAGAGAACCTGAGGGCTGCCCGGGGCTGCCAGGGCCCCACCCCTTCCCCGCGTAGCCCTGTGAGGCAAGAGTCTCCGCCCAGGAGGCCCAGAGGCTCCGAGCTCCTGTCCCCCTGCCCAGGGCCCCATGGGCATGCCTGCTGGCTGAGGGCGGGGCTCTGGGCAGGGGCCTGGGCAGAACCTCCTGTGGCAGGGGCTGTCCCCTCTGCTCACGTCCTGATGGCAGGCGCAGGGTCTCTGCTTCCTGCCGTTTTTCTGGCCCGAGCCCACACCTGTTGGGGAACGTCCCTGTGAGTCCCCGGGGCTGGGGGCTGGGACCATCAGGACGTGTTTGGGGACTGGCGGGCTGAAGCCTAGCTGTGTGGACAGTGGGGACATCATGAAGGAGGGGACAGCTGAGGGGGCGTGCACCTGCAAGCCCAGTGACTGGGAGGCTGAGGCAGGGGAATTGCGTTCCAGGCCAGCCTGGCAGCTCAGCGAGACTGTCTCAAAAGAAAAACAGAAAGGGCTGGGGAGGCGGCTCAGGGTAGAGCACCCCTGGGGTCCATCTCCAGGACCCCCAAAACACCACGCACATGGTGAAGGAGGGGGACAGGTGGGACGGTGCCTGGCTTCCTTCCCTCCCCAGGGCTGCTCCTCACCCAGCAGGGCCTTGCTGACACCCCGGGGCCTGGGTGGCGCCCTGCCTGCGTCAGCCTGGAGCAGTCTCCTTCCTGCTGGCCTGAGCCCCGCTCTCCCTCTCCCTCTCCCTCTCCTTCTCCCCCTCTCTCACGCAGCCACGCATTTGCTAATGTGTGTTTGACTCCCGCAGACATTTCTTGAGCACCTACTGTATGCTGTGGTAACCATTCTAGGTAACCCAGAGGACAAGACAGACCGAAAGCCCAGCTCTATGGAGCGGATGGGCTGTGGGCAGATAGAGACTCATGAGGAAGACAGTGTGGGGTGGGAAAAGTATGAAGAAGGAAAGAGATCAGAAGGAGGTTACCGAGCAGGACTGTGGCCCCTGGAGACAGGCCTCCTGAGGACATGTTTGAACAAAGAGCCAAAAGGTGAGAAAGGCTGGTTCAGGGCGCAACAGGTGCAAAGGCCCTGAGGCACAGCAGGCTGGGTGCCCCCTGGTGAAGATGGTGCTGGAATTCGGTGAAGAGGGGAGTCTGGTGGGCCAGGTGGGTAGGCGTGTCACACAGGCCAGCAGGTCCCAGTTGGAGAGCCACCTGGACCCTTCCTTCCCCTCCAGACTCCTCCCCAGTCCCCGACAGAGCATAGCCTTGTCCCCCACCAAAACCCATGTTGAGCCATGTTGAATCCCCACCAACAGGCTGAAGAGGAGGGAGCAGGTGGGACGTGTAGGAAGCCATAAGGCCGCGCTGGAGGCTGAGGCAGGAGGATCACAAGACCGAGGCCAGCCTGGGGAACTCAGCGAAACTCTGTCTCTAAAGTACCTGGCCCTTCCTTCCCCTCCCTGGTGACCCCGGCTAAGCTCACCCCTGCTTCGCCCCTCACGCCCCTGCTCTGTGGGGACGTGGTCCTGCTTTCCCTACAATTACAGTGTCCCCATGGGGCTGCCAGGGTCCCCCATCGCCTCCCACAGGGTGCAGAACCGGGGGCCCCAGGACCCCGCAGGGCCCCGCGGAGGATGGCAGCGGGGGTGGGCGTGGCGCAGCCTCGGTGCCGAACCCCGAGCGTGACAGGCGCCCCTGGAACAGCGCCAGCAGTGCGGGGCTTTGGTGGCCGCTTTTCCCTCTTCGGTGAGACCCCCGCGACTTCCTGCTGCGGCCGAGTCGGTGCGCGCCGCCCCCTGGCCTCCGATGGTCGCAGCATTGCGGGACCGCGACGCTACCTGGTTCCAGAACATTCCATCCCTCCGGGAGCCCCGACCCCGCACGTCCGCCCTCCGCCCGCAGCTGGACCCGCGGGGGGCGGCTCTGCTCTTCCCATTCCGTTTTAGCGGCTGAGAAGCGGCCCGCGGGCTGTTGGGCCTCCCGACGCCCCGCGGAGGCTGCCGTGGTGTCTGTGGCCTCCCTTCCCCTGAATGTCCGTCTTCAGCTCTGCGTGGATCCGAGGCGGGGAACCGCCCGGCCTGGGGGACCTGGGGGCCTGGGGGCCGCTGTCGGGGACCGGGACTCTCCAGGGAGCATCAGGATCTTGGGCAAGTCCCCCCACGAGCCAAGAGGGAGGTGCCCCCATTCTGCAGATGAGGAAACTGAGGCTCAGGACGCACGAGCCACGCTCACGGCGGAAGAGGTGACATCGGGGACTGTGGATTCGGAGCCTGCTGACCATGCTGAACCCGAGCGAGCACCCGAGAGAGGCCAGGGTCCCTGTCCTCCAGGCAGAAGCTGTCAGCGCTCCAAGCAGACGGGAGAGGGGAGGGCCTGTGTCTCCAGCACCCTTTGGGGGACTCCAGCCCTTCCTGGCTGTGTGACAGTGGCCTGGCTGGCCCACCTCTGCAGGCCTGAGGCCCCGTGTCCTCCTCTATCCGTGTGGTTATTTTTATCCTCTGACACTCGGAGGAGCCTCCAGCTGAGACCCTGCTGCTCGGCTTGGTGGGGCTGGGGGGCAGCAGGGAGCTGGGACCCCTCCCCAAGGGCTTGGGGGGCCACAGGGCCAGGAAGCAGGAGTGGCATCCACCTTGCAAACTGCACGTCCACGCCGCAGCTGAGTGACCCGGGTCAGGAAGAGGCCCACAGTTTTCCAAACTGCTTGGACGCTGAAGAGCCGGCCGCGGAGCGTCAGTCCCCAGAACCTCACTGTGCTGTTAGGTGGTGCAGAGATTGGGACCTAACCACAAGTGGCAGGAGGGACACGGCGGCAGAGAAGTTCCACCCTCGAGCTTCCCACGTGGGCATGGCAGGTGCGTCCCTAAGCCTCTTTGCTGAGACTTAGCGCAGACCAGGCTGTATTGTGTGCAGACAGAGGCCCAGAGAGGTGCAGACACTTGCCCAAGGTGAACAGCTGAAGAGTGGTTGAGCTGGGGCTGAAACCTAGTCAGGGAGAATCCGGATGGAGCCCACTCTGAACCCCGTGTTTCTTCCTCTGGGAAGCAGAGAAGTGGTGTTCAGCCCCTGGTTGGTCTGAGGAGGTGCTCTGGAGGGAGTTGGGGGTACACGTCCCAGGAGGTGGTCTGTGTCCTGAGGCCTGGCCCGGCTCTACCTGGGGCTTGTGGGGTTGGGGTGGGTGAGGAAGGGAGACCAGCTCTGGGCTGGAGGGGTGTCGGTATCTGAGGCTGGGTCAGAGCCCCCCTGCTTCTAGGAAGTCCCCGGAAAGCACCTGGTCAGTCTGCCCAGTGAGGACTGGCCCCCAGCCTGCTGCCCTGGCCTTGCCAGCCCTGCCCTGCCACCACCAGCACCCTGTCCCCAGGGTTCTGGTTCTGGTGTGACAAGTGTCCTGCCTGTCTGAGGCTCAGTCTGCCTCCTGGAGAAGCGGGGTGACGGCCGCACAGCTGGGGCCGCTGCTCCCGTTCCTAGTGGGTGCCCACCATGCAGAGGGGGCTGCCTGCCGAGTAGGACTCCGGGCTCCAGGGTGGACGTCAGGCGAGGCTGGCTCCAGCCCAGCTGCGGAGACACGACATGGCAGGGCGGGAGGCCGCGGCCAGACTCCTGAGTCACAGCTTCCCGTTCTGTCAGGCCTGGCGGGAAGGGAGGGGAGGAGCCGGAGGGGGCTGAGGTCCCAGGGGTGGCCTCTGGGCGGGACTGACGGAGCCCTGCCCGGGTGAAGGGGGCCCTGCGGTGCCAAAGTGGGGTCCCTGCACCCCTGGGCTGCCGGTGAGAGCTCCTTACCCGCCCGCCCTCCCCCCCTCTCTCTCTCTCTCCCTCTCTCTCTCTCTCTCACACACACACACACACACACTGGGACTAAACAGTCGCTCCCTCCTTTCCTTTCTTGGTACCGGGGAGTGAACCCAGGGGTCCACCGAGCCACACCCCAGCCCTTTTCACTTTTTCATTTTGAGGCAGGGTCCTTAAGTTGCCAAGGCTGGCCTTGAAGTCACAGTCCTCCTGCCTCAGCCTCCCGCCCCTGGGATGGCACAGTGCCCCCCATGGCTCCCTCCTCAGAGCAGAGGATCAGGTTCCAGCCCCAGCACCTTTGCACTGTGCACTCCTGAGTCGTCTATCTGGACATGTCAGGGGACCCGAGCAGCCTCCCGACCGGAACCCTGAGTGGGGGCTTCCCTCCCCTCCCCGTTCCTCCAGCTCATCTGTCATCTGTCACCCAGAGGGTCCTGAGCACCGAGTGAAGTCAGGCCCTCTGGTCACATGGATGACATGGTGAGCAGAGGGCACGGCCTGCCTGCTGCCCCTGGTGGTCACCAGGGAGACAGATGTGCCCGTGGATCAGGGAGGGCTCTGGAGGGAGGGGAGCAGGGGGGACACAGGGGCCTAGGAGCCGCACTCAGGGGGCACTCAGGGAAGGATCTGGAGGCAGGGAGGCAGGGAGGGAGGCACGCCTGTGGGAAGAGCCCCAGGGAGGGGAAGGCCCGCAGGAAGGCCCGAGGGACATGGCCGAGCAGAGGAGGAGCAGAGCGGCCAGGCCAGGGGACAGGCCGCCAGGAATCCGGCCCTTGCTCTGCACAGGGGGCCGTGGAGGCAGGCGAGGAGGCGGCCATCAGCTGGACCCAGAAATGACCTGTGCCCATGACGGGTGGAGGGCCACCCAGGATCCCGGCAGGGTCCCCCACCGTGCCCTGCCCTGGGACGAGGACGGGGACAGCCTCCCAGGGCTCCCAAGGCGACGGTGGCCGTGTCCACAGGAGCTGCCCCGCCTGGGCTCCAGCTCCCTGCGGGAGGTGCCCCGTTCCCTGTCCTCATCCCACGAGCCTCACCAGGGCCTGGGTCAGGCCTGGGAGGTGACAGACAGATGAGGCAGGAGGGCTGGTGACTGGGAGAAGACAGCGCGGCCGCCCCACACGCAGACCTCCCCTCCCCCCAGCACCACCAGGCCCGGGACCCTGGTCAGAGCCGTGGCTGGTGACTCAGCAAGAGTCACCCCAGACGGGAGCAGTGCCCAGCGTCCACCCCGAAACCACCCCTGTCCAGCTGGGCAGGACCAGGGACAGGGTGGGCAGGAGAGCCCTGGGCCAGGGGAGCCAGGCCAACCTGTAGGGGACAGAGGAAGCTGCCCCCCGGCTGGAAGGCGCCCCCGGGCCTGGGCGGGCTTCGGGAGAGGTCCCGGCTGTCCTGGTGTCCACCCGTGTCACACCTGCCCAGGCTCAGTCCCTGTCTGTTCTAGAGTCTTCCATTCTTTCTCTTCCATCATGTCTCTTTTTTCCTTTGTCAGGTGTTTACTGAGCACCTGCTACATGTCAGGCAGCGTGTGTGTGTGTGTGTGTGTGTGTGTGTGTGTGTGTGTCCTGGGGAGCGAACCCAGGGACACTTACCCACTGAGCCACGTCCCCAGCCCTTTTTATGTTTTATTTTGAAACAGGGTCTTGCCAAGTTGCTGAGGCTGTTTTTGAACCTGTGATCCTCCTGCCTCAGCCTCCTGTGCCAGCACACCCCACTCAGGCAGGATTTTTTGTTGTTGTTGTGTTGAGGGGAGTTTTTTTCTATGTGGGGAGATTGAACCCAGAGCTTCGTGCACGCTGGCCAAGTGCGCCATCACTGAGCCACATCCCCAGTCCTTCAGACAGAGTTTTTATGCAACTCTGGGTCTAATTTAGGTTAAAAGGAGACCCCTAGCTGAGCATGGTGGTGCTGGCCTGTAATCCCAGCGACTCAGGAGGCTGAGGCAGGAGGATTGCAAGTTTGAGGCCAGCCTCAGCAAAATTTTGTGAGATCCTGTCTCAAAATTAAAAAAAAAAAAAGAAAAAGAGAAAGGAATTGGAGACATAGTGGTAAATTCAAATCTCAGAACCAAAAAAAAATCTGTGTCTGCCCTTCCTGACCAGGTGGCCCCGGGCCGTGCCCTCCAACCCACTGTGCCGGGCTTCCTCATCCTCTTGTGAGGACCACGTGTCTGCACACGGCCAGGACTTGGCTGCACGTCACACGGGACGCTCCTCCTGCTGTCTGCTGCCGGCCCTGGGCTGGTTCTGTGGATGGAACTGGAGCAGAGGCTGTGAGGCCCTTGCTCAGGGCCACGCAGCCAGGAAATGGCAGATCCAAGATTGGAGTTCCCCCAAAGTCCTGAGCGCCCACGAACTTACACTGAAAAATACGCAGCTGCAGAGCCACCGGGAGAAGCTGGGGTCAGACAGCAGACCCTGCAAAGGTCTGAGGGGACCATCCGTCCCTGCTGAGCATGGGAACGGCAGTGCCCCCAGGGGCTGCTCTGGGCGCCCAGGCCCCTCCCGCCCACTCCCTCCTGAAGCTCTACCAGTTGTCCTTTCCGCTGCGCTAGGCCAGGGTCAGGTGACTGCCCACCTGCAGGTGCTGAGCAGGTAGTTAAGTGAATCATAGAGGAGGCAATAGGGCATGGTGGAGACTGTGGATAGGAGAGTGGGCATCGCCATGGGGAAGCAGGGAGTCTGGATGTCGCTGGAGTCTTGTGGGTAAGGACACAGTTTCCAACCCCGTGGGATCGAGTCCACGAGTGTGACTTGGTCCGAGGGCCCCCAGACTGTCCTCTTTGCCTGTCAGCTAGGGTTGAAGGCTGGGGCTTGCCATGTGCCTGGGAAATCCTGAGTGTCCCATTCCCCACGGCTAGGCCTGGGGACACGTGGTGAAGAGTTGGGCTGCCCAGGGGAGGGATGGTCCTGTCTGCCTATATCACTTCTCACGCCTCCCACCTCCTGGTGTCTGCCAGGACCTTGCTGGAGGAACTGTCCTGGCATCGACTGGGCCCCTATCCCCAGGTGACCAGCTGGGGCCCCTGTGGGTGGAGCAGCCGCCCGGGTCGCCTAGGGCCTGGGCGTGGGGCCGATTCTGGCAGCCAGGGTCACCACGGAAGGCTTCCTGGAGGAGGGGGTTCAGGAAACAGCTCTGGAGCTGATGTTTTGGGAGTCAGAATCCCCAGACCCCGGTGAGGGCAGTGACTGTCACCTCTGTCACCTCTGTGTCCCCAGTTCGCAGATGTACAGGGATATGGCCAGCAGGCTGTTCTCTGCTGAGTTATTCCAGTTTATAAAAAAGCTGTTTGGCCCTAGGCTACTACTATGTTTTTTTTTTTGTTGTTTTTTTGTTTTTTTGAGTAGGGATTGAGTCCAGGGAGCTTTACCACCCAGCCGCGCCCCCAGTACTTCTTATTTTTTATTTTAAGGCAAGGCCTCATTAAGTTGGTTAGGGTCTGGTTAAATTGCTGAGGCTGGCCTCGAACTTGTAATCCTCCAGCCTCGGCCTCCGGAGCTGCTGGGGTTCCAGGCGTGCGCCCACAGAGCTACTCTATTTTGAGCGCGGGATAAGGCGGAATGATTTGCTAACTCGTCCCCGCAAGCAGATGGCCACCAGGTGTGCGACCTACAGAACTTCTGGAAAAGAAGGACCCCCCCCACCCCAGCGCAGTCACAGGCACAGCTGATCTGAATCGATTCTGCTGGTTTAAATCGCCACCTGAATTATCCAATGAAATCGGAGGCGCCAGGTGCGCAGGCGGCCACCCGCCCTCCCCGAACGCGAGGGGACGGGGTCCAGCAGCGCGCGGACCGGCCTCTTATCAGACCATCCAGCGAGTGCGTCACAGGGGACAGGCGACCAACTCCTGACTGTCCCTGGGGCTTCAGCCCAGCTCTATCTCCCAGAGTGACGTGGCCCATTTCGAAACTGCCTGCTGTCCAGACCCTGGCCGAGAACTGCTCTGGCCCTGACCAGTCCTTCTTGGCTGGTTGTCACCTACCCGGGCATCTGCGACACCCCTGTGGGTTTGCCGCTGCCCTCCCCTGGCTCTTGGCGGTGCCCCGCTGTGTGTGTGCATGCGCTGCAGCTGCAGCGGAGCCCAGGGCGAGGCAATGCCTCCTGCTGAGCCTCATCCCCCCCCACCTCCCTTTTTATTCTGAGGTAGGTTCTTGCTGAGTGACTGAGGCTGGCCTTGAACCTGTGATCCTCCTGCCTCAGCCTCCCAAGTTGCAGAGATTGCAGGCGTGTGTTGCTCCCCAGCTGGGAGCTGCCTCCTCAAACTCTCAGCCGCTGGGAACCTTTCTTAGACTTTCTGTGACACAATCTACCATCTCACTGCGAAGGGAGGTGTGTGGCTTGGTGTTACGGGTATTAGTAATTAAGACTGAAATGGAATAAAGGACGCTGCGATCGCCCCGCTCATGGCTACCAAGTGAACCCCGGGTGTTCGGTGAATTGATGCGGATGAACGGGATACCGCCGGGGCGGGCGCGGTGGCCACGCCTGTAATCCCAGCGGCTCGGGGAGTCCGAGGCAGGAGGATCGTGAGTTCAATGCCAGCCTCAGCAAGGGTGAGGCGCTAAGCGACTCAGTGAGACCCTGTCTCTAAATAAAATTTAACATAGGGCTGCGGCGCAGTGGTCCAGTGTCTCTGGGTTCAATCGCCAGTACTAAAGAAAGAAAGAAAGAGAAAAAAATGACACTGCTGGTGAATTCATTGTCATTCAATAAATTCTGACCTCGTGGAAGGACACAAACATCTGGTCTCTGCTGAGGGCGTGGCTCGTCAGGACCTGTGACAGAAGCTTCCAGAGCTCACTTGCTAAGAGCAGAGAACGGACCTCATACGGTAGGTGTTGTGATCATCTCCCATTTTATACACGAGGAAACTGAGAGACAGAGATGTTAGGTAACTTGCCCCGGGCTGCACAGCCAGCTCGTGACTGCTGGGGTTGAAACCCAAACCCTGTAGCGCGCGTCACTTCTTGAATGGCTCGTCACCGTCCGTCTCGCCCACGGGTAGTGGGGAGTCACAAAAGTTGGGCTTATTTGTTCATCTATTTTGGCCCAGCACATAGTAGGTGCTCAATAAGAATTTGTTGACTAAGCTACAAAAAGTTCCACAGGCTCTTCTCTCTGAGCCTGGATCCTCTGCAGTGCAATAGGCCCAGGGCAGGTCCTGAGCTCGCTGGGTTGTTTGGACAATGAAATGAAGGAATGGACGGCGGAGGGAGCACTGGGTCTGGGTAGAAAAGGCTCCAGTCTGGCAGAGCTGGGTTCCTTTCCTGCTGTGTGATCTCAGAGAAGTGTCTCCCCCTCTCTGAACCTTGCAGGGTGGTTAGGATGCTGGGAATCTGGGTTCTCTCAGGCCCCGTCTGGGTGACTGGCCCTGGGGTCTCCCTTGCCCAGAGTCTCGGGGGCACTGCCTGACCTGCGGCTTCCAGCTGAGCTCCCCTGGGCTCCCGGTGCCCTCCCAGACCAGAGCTGCGGCCCCGCCTGCTGAGCCGCACCTCCAGCCCCAGCCTCTTCCTCCGCCTGGCCCGCTGGCCCTGGCCGGGGCAGTGAGGGGGGGACCAGGAAGGTCTCCCAGAGTTGGGGGTCCGAGGACCCCACAGTGGCAGGCGGGGCAGCTCCCAGGAGCCGAAGCCCAGTTTTCAGAAGAGAAGACGGAGGCCTCCCGCCCCGCGGGCACCCTCCCTGCCCGGCCGCCCCGCCCGGGGCCTTTGCTCTGTCGTCCGAGATCACCCGTCACCGAGACGCCTCTCCTTCAGGTCCAGCTCGGTGCTCCCTCCTCAGGGGGCCCCACAGACCAGCCCCGGGCCCCTCACCGCTGCCTGCCCCGCAGAGTCTGAAGGGACCCCGTGGATCCTTCCTTGTCCCCCACTGGAAGGTCAGCTCCAGAGAGCCACTCTCTCTGATTCACACTGTGTCCCCAGACTGGCACAGGGCTCTGGCCCGTCCCTGTCCGCTTGGCAATATTTTGAAAGGGTTTGGGCTCAATGCCTGGCACCTGGTAGGTTTTCAGCAGAGATGGAAGCGATGTTGACTCCCTGAGGAGGGACGTGTTGGAGGAAGGGAAAAAATACAGACTTGGGGGTGAATCCTTCGTGCTGTGTGATCCTGGGCAAGTGTCCTGCCCTCTCTGTTTCTGGACCTCCACAGACTCGGCTAGAGCGAGGGATGAGCACAGCAACTGCTCCAGGGTTGTTGGTGAGGACAGCGGCCTCCCCAGCAGGTGTGCACCAGCTCCCCAGCTGGCCGGGAGGAGGGGGCAGCTGGAGGAGGGCGGGCCAACCCCCACCTGCCACCGCTCTGGCAGGACCCACGCCTGCACTGCCCCAGGTCACAGAGCACCCAGCAGGGGGCAGGGGGCGGAGAGCGGGCCTCCAGCCTGGAGGACAAACGGCCTCTGTGGTTGTGGGGATCAGGGGCCCAAGTGGCGGGTGAGGAGGCCGGGCAGGCGCCAGGTGGGGGTCCCTGGCATCCGCAGCAGCCCTGGGCCGAAGCCCGGACCTGCCCCGGACCGGCCTGTTGGTGGGACACCTGCGCCTGCGGCTCCTGGTCAGGGATGCAGGTGTGACCGGCAGGGCGGGGCTGCAGGGCAGGGGCCGGGGGACCAGGGGTCTGGGCAGGGGACGCTGGGGAGGCTGCTCCGGGCTGGGGCGGGCAGGTGGCCCTGGGCACCTGGTCCTCAGGCCTCCGCTCGCCCCACCCAGAGCGTCCCCGTTACTTATTGAGCGCCTGCTGTGTGCCCCAGGCTGCCAGGGGCTGGGCGCGGGCTGGGCCAGGGGGTCAGGAGGCGGCCGAGGAGGTGGCCAGCGCTGGCGGCGGGGAGGCCGTGGGAAGAGAGGCCGGTCCGCAGAGGGTCCGCCAGGGCCCCTGGCTGTTCCCGGGCCAGGCCAGGGGTCGGGCGGGGGCCAGGCCGCAGGAAGCGTCCGGGGCCCTGCAGGGGGACTCTGGGGACAGCAATATCCCAAGTGCCGGTGACGAGACGCAGCCCGGGCGGCGGGGCCTCCATAAACAGCCGGCTCGTAAAGCTGATCAAAGCGCCCGGGCTGCCGGCGGCTTCCTGCAGGGCCCGGCCCGGCTCCTGGGGACGGGACGCCACCTCGGACCCCGTCTTGGAGCTGAAATCAGAGACGTGGACTTGGAGGAGAGCTGAGGTCGCCGCCGCAGCCCTCGGGTGGCCAGGCCGGGCGGAGCCCCGACCCCGTCCGGGTGCAGCCCAGCCCCCCCTGCTCCTCTCGCGCCCTAGGCCACCAGCCTCAGGCCGTGGGACTTCATCATGATTTCAATGACAGTTTGTTGTTTAGTCGAACTGGGGTCGAACCCGGGCCCTTCACCACTGAGCCCCTTCCCGGCCCTGTTTTATAGTTTTATTTAGGGGCAGAGTCTCGCTGAGTTGCTGAGACTGGCTTTGAACTCCCGATCCTCCTGCCTCAGCCTCCTGAGCCGCGGGGATCACAGCCGTGGGCACGGTGCCCGGCCCTGAGGGGTCTTTACTAACGGCTGCACGGACGCCCCACTTGACAGCGCTGTGCACTGGGTCGCCTCACCTGGGGTTTCCGCCCCCACGAGGTGACCCAGAGCCTGCTTCCCGTTCCTGCTGGGGCATGTCCCACACCAAAGCCCCCACAGGGAAGCCAGTTGCATGCTTGGCACCTCAAAGGGACCTCCTGGTGTCTCACTTTCCCCAAGTTTCTTCAGGGTGTGGGACTCATGCCGCCCTCCAGCAGAAGTGGCAGGTGGACTCCTTCCCACTTACACTTGGGACTTCAGAGGTTCCCGGGGAGGACCTGAGGAGGCAAATGCCACACTGCTGTGTGACCTCAAGCAAGTTGCTGTGCTTCTCTGATCTAGGCTCAACCACCTTCATGGGGTTGTGGCTCTGGGCTGGGGAGTGGTGAGGACCAGTCGCAGAAGGGGTCACCTAGAGCACCAGCTTCTTGCCTGGAAGGACCCAAGGAGGGAACAGAGCCGCTGGCACCCCTGCTCCAGGCCCACCTCCCCATCCACCCTGTCCCCCACACTTCGTGGTCTGTGCACCCCCAGGAGGTGGGGTCTGGTCCTGACCACCGGCTCCCTTTCTCACCAGGAAGGAGAGTCAGTAACCAGGAGCCGCAGCTGCTGGCTGGACACCTGCTGGGGGCTCCCGGCCACCTGCCTGCCCCCCGCCCCCGCCATCCCCCCTCTGCCAGTGGATCCCGCGGTGACACAGAGGCAGCCAGCATTTGGCTCTGGTTCCTTCACGAGGGGGGACTGAGGTGAGGGAGAGCAGTGGTCCTGAGCCCAGGAAGCAGGCGCCATTGCCAGAGGCCCCTGAGTGGGAGCGAGCGGCCCGGGGACACTGTCCCCCAGTGTGCACGCAAGGGAGCGGCGCTTCAGAGGGGACAGCCACTGCCTGGTGTCGTGTCACAGCTGGAAGCCTCTCTGCCCCAGAGCCTGTGAGGGGACGTGGGGAGAGCGAGGCCCAGAGAGGGCGAAGGTCCTGCCCAAGGTCGCAGCCCCACTGAGGCTGGGAGCCCGGCGGTCCCAGCGCTTCCCATGGCCTGGTGGGGGCGGGTCTGCCTGGCATTTCCTGTCTGTTGCGGCGGGACCCACAGCGAGGCCTCGAGAGACAGGGGACTTCCCACGGCCCTGCCCTGGGGAAGGCCCACCCTGGATGCAGTGAGAGCAGCGGCCAGGAGCCCCACGTCCTGGTCCCAGGCCTGCCTCCCTTTGACTATCCTGGTGTCCCTGCCCCTGTCCCCGCCCCCACCCGAGTCTCCACATCCTTAGCTGCCCCATCCTGGGAGTGCCAGGCCGCAGGAGGCTCAAGGCCACCACCAGACACCACTTCCCCGCTCTGAGCCTCAGTTTCCTCCTCTGTTATGGGGTCACCACGAGGACCAGCTAAGAAGTTGGCTGCTCAGCACTGAAGCCACTGCCCCAAGGGTGGGGGTCACCAAGGCCCCAATGCTGACCTCACCTGCTGTTTTCCAGAAAGAGAATCAAAGTCCTAGAGGGAAGGGGACGTATATGGGGACACTCAGCTGGCTGAGGCCTCTGCACTGGCACTTCCAAGTTGTGGTCAGCCACGAGGACAGTGTCCAACACACTGCGTTCAAACCCAGTCCTGCTGCACACTGGCTGTGTCACCTTGGGAAGATCACTCTGGCTCTCTGTGCCTCCATTTTCTCATCTGTAAAATGGGAAGAAAACTAGCTTGAGGCTGTGGATGTGGTGTCACATGTCTGTGATCCTGGTGACTTGGAAGGTAAAGCAGGAGGATAGCAAGTCCAAGGCCAGCCTGGGCAACCTAAAGAGACACTGTCTTAAAATAAAAAAGAAAAAGGGCTGGGAGCTGGGTGCAGTGGTCACACCTGTAATCCCAGCGGCTTGGGAGGCTGAGTCAGGAGGATCATGAGTTCAAAGCCAGCCTCAGCAACTCAGCGAGGCCCTAAGCAACTCAGTGAGACCCTGTCTCTAAATAAAATACAAAATAGGGCTGGGGATGTGGCTCAGTGGCCGAGTGTCCCTGAGTTCAATCCCTGGTACCAGTAAAAGGTGGGGGCTGGGGATGAAGTTTCAATCCCTGGTAATCACACACGTGTGCACACACACACACACACATGCACACACACACACATGCACACACACACACACGCACACACACGCACATGCACACACACGCACACAAACATGGAAAGGCAAAAGGAAACCAACCTGACAGCAGAACCTAATGAGCTAATTAAGTGTCAGAGCCAGGCCCCCAGTTACTCCTGGTAGGTCTTCTTCCCAGTGGGGAACTTGTGGTCTGCCATCTTGAGTCCCCGGCTGGGAAGGTCTATAGTCCTGCTGGAGAGACAGGAGCCCACAGCTCTGGGAAAACAAGACCCACTCATCTCCATCCTGACCCTCCAGGCCCTGGTGCAGCCCTGCCTGTTCACACTCTGGGGCGTCTGGCCCTGGGACCGTTCCCCCCTCCCCAGCACCCTCACCCATGAGTGCTGCCACCCAGCTGCCCAGCCCCCGCTGCCCCTCCATTGTCCCGGCTCATCTGGACCTCACTCCTGCAGATCTCTCCCGGACCCCCTTCCTGAACAGATTTTATTTTGATCTGTGATTAGAGTCTGTGCCTGTGTGTGAGCGTATGTGTATGTGGAGGGCCAGGTGCGAGGTGGTGCTGGGGATCAACCCAGAACCCTGCATGCTGGGCAAGTGCTCTCCCGCAGGCTGCCTCCAGCCTATCATTAGAATCTAAAACAGGACCCGGAACAGATTATTTAACACACATTTATCCAACTAATAAGTGGATGAATTTTGATTTTTGATCCAATGTACGAGTCTGTGTCTTTTAACAGACCCATTTAAGCCGTTTACATTTATTGTAATGATGATGTCTGGTCGGGCGGCATCTCTCTGTTTTCTGCTGACTGAGGCAGAGCGCATTCCAGGTTGCTGGGCTGGGCTGGAGGCTGGGGCCTCTGCAAGCTGCCCTGGGCCATGCAGGGTACCAGATGTGGAGCTGACCTCAGGCCCCTGGTCCTTGCCCTTGGTCCCAGGGATGAGGGCTCCAGTGTCTCCCCATCTGCAGCCTTGCAGCTCCTCAACCTTCCCCCTCCCACAGGAGACGGCTTCAGCCTCCGGGCTCTGCAGTCAGATCCACCTGCCCCCCGCTCCCCATTAACTCCTGCCGTGGCCTCTCTGAGTCTTCCATCTGCCATCTGTGACCGTGGCAGGGCCCTGTGAAGCCAGGTCCAGGGCTCAGCGGTGGCCACCTAGCCTGAGCAGAGTACCTCAGTTTCCTTCCATTGTGTGTGAGGCTGCGTGTCACTTCCTGCCAAGCACTGTGTGTCCCCTGACTCAAAGTCTGGAGCTGAGGAGTCTGGGCAGCCCCTGTCCTCCCCATCCCCACCCTGTCCCAGAGAGGGGGATCTGCGGGACCCCAAGGACCCCAGGGGCTGACCTCCCTGCAGGAGAAGGGAGGGACCTGAAGACTTCCTCACGCCCACCGGCTGGCCGGGCAGCACTGTCCCCACCCCATGGATGGGGACAGAGGCTCGATGAGTCCTGGGCTCCTTGGACCCCTCCCTGGGCTCCTGCTGCGCTGGGTGACCCGAGGGAGCCATGGGGCAGGGAAGGGAAGTTCACCAAGGATGCGCTGGCCTTCCAGCCTGCCAAGTCCCCAGGGAACTTTCCGGGCCCCTGCCTGGCAGGCACCCTGTGCCCTTCCCCAAAGGAGAGAGCACGGCAGGGCGTCTCCGCCCGGCCTCCAGCTTCCAAGGGGGTGAGGGTCTTCCTGCCTCTGCCCAGCTGCCCCTGCCGGGAAGGGACGCTCTTCCTCCCGAGCTCTGGGACATGCTCCGGGGGAGCCTGGCAGGGCACGGGCGTCACTTCCTCCGGAGCCTTCCTGGCGGAGGGCGCGTGAGGCTGGACTCACCAGCACCGGGGTTTCCTCTTTCATAACCTGTGTCCTGCTCCCGCCGAAGGCCCCGTCCCCCAGACAGCTTTGTGATCTGTGCCGGGCCACCCGTGGGTCCCCGGCCCATCCGTGCGTCCCGGCCCATCAGGGTGTGAGTGGGCCGCTGCAGCGTCCCCGTGGAGACACCGCTCTGCTCCTGGTGGGGCGGCACCGAGGGACCTCCCCGCCCCCTCTGCAGCTCCCGGGGACACCTGCAGCCGTCACAGACTGCTCAGTGCCACTGGCCCCAGGAACCAGGGGCTTTGCTTTGGCAGCTGCAATGCCCTCGGTGCCTGACACATAGTAGGTGCTCAGGAACCGCCAGGAGGGAGTGGGGGCGGATAAGAACTTGCAGTTCATCTGTTCAGCTGTTCACTGGCTCATCCTGCTGACATTTACTGAGTGCCAACTGCGTACCCATCCTGGGGAGGGTGGTGGCCGTCACGACAGGATCAACTCTCTGGTCACAGAGCGATTGCACCATCCGTGGGGACGTGCCATGAGGCAGGGTGGGGCAGACCAGGGGCTGGAGCAGCCCGGAGGGGCCTGGGCTGCTGTCACTGTGGGCAGCCCCGATTGCCAAATGCCACCACAGCTGCGTCACTGGGAGGGGAGTGCCCAGAGCCGAGGGTGCTGGGAGGGCCCTCATGCCAGGCTGGCTGCAGGCCCCTGCCCACCGTGAGTCACTGCCTGATGTGGCTGCATGGCTCTTGCCATCGGGACTGCTTCCAACTTGCAAAGGTTCAGACAGGAGTGGAGCAGCTGCGGTCCCTTGTCCAAGCCCAAGAGGACGCGGAGGGCAGCGCTCCTGCCCGGTCTGCCTTCGGGTGTCCCTGGGCAGCCCACCCCCACGGTGGGCCTCAGCGCCCCTGCCTCAGATGGCCGGGCTGGAGTCCAGGTGCGTCTGCAGAAGGCGCAGAGCGGGCAGCCCCGAGGGCCAGCCCCGTCTGTCCAGCCGGGCACCCAGAACAGGGACAGCCATCAGGTGCAGCACGACACAGCTGTTAAACTGGCTTGTGTGCGCGGTGCTGGGACCCCAGGCTGACCACTGCCCGCTGACCACTGCCCGCCGCCCTGGAGCTCTGCAGCACCAGGGAGCCCGGCTGGCTCCCCGCTGTCCCCGCAGCCCCAGCCCTGGCGACAGGCAGGGCTCTGGGGGCTGCGAGTCCCACAGGCCATGGGGACGCGAGGGTCTGCGGCCCAGCGGGTGCCCTCGAGAGCCTTCCCTTTCCCTCCCGCGGTCCCCCCTCTGCTCAGCTGGGGCCCCCGGGGCCTCGCCACGCGCCCGCTCAGCAATCGTGTTTGGAGCACCCCGCGCACAGGGCCTGCTCCAAGATCGGGGACACCTCCCTCTTCAGGGAGGGGTGAGGACAGCGTGCAGTGGTCACAGCCCCAAGTGTCTCAGCTCGACGGTCACTGCCAGGTGGCACTGGCAGGAGCCTCGGCCGAGCGTCAGTCACTGCTCATCTGCAAAGCGGGGAGGAAGACCATGCGGCGCAGACCTCCTGAGGGGGTCGCCTCCCCGGACGCGTGACCGAGTCCCCAGGGTGCTCAGGACCGTGTGCTGCGTACAGCGAGCCCACACCGAGCCTGGCCCAGGCGGTGTCCCCGGCATGCCAGCCCTAGAGCCAGAAGTGGCGGGGGAGGGAGGCCACTCGCAGAGAAAGGGAGGACTGCGCGGGGCCCAAGGCACTGGCGACGTGGAGGGAGGGACCCCAGGCCCCTCTGACCCTCAGGTCGCTGCTCCTCACAGACCCAGAGCCTCGCCAGGAGACCCCGCAGGAGGTTCCTCCCTCCTCAGGGCAGGTCCCACGTCCCCAAGCTTCGCCCGGCCTGGCCTGTGTGTGGCCCAGTCCGCCACCCTGCTGGCCCCGAGCAGCTCTGAGCTGCAGCGCCCTGCAAGAAAGGGGGCTCCTCAGAGACCCCGGCGGCCCCGCTCCGGCGGCTGATGAGAAGTCCAAACGCCCCGCGCTAATGGCTTCCAGATTGGCGGGTCAGGGCCAGGGCCGCCGCCGCCGGGCTCCATAAACAGCGCCTGGCTCCAGATGGCGGCTGGCTCCAGCCTGGCGAGCAGGTTCACGGGGGACGGGGGGCGGCAGCAGGTGGAGGGACCCCGTCAGCGGCCGCAGCTGCCTCCCACCCAGGCCTCCAAGGAGGGACACTGGCCCAGGAGGGCGGGGGGTCAACCCATTGCTCAGAGAGGGAAACTGAGGCTGCAGGAGGTAGGGGCCTGGGAGGGGTCCTCCTTGGGGGTTGGCCCTGGACTTGAGTCAGCTCTGGGGTCCAGCCCACAGTGGGACAGTGGGGACCTGTTAAGTGAAGCCGAGGCAAGGGAGGGAGGCTGGAGTCGGGAGGCGTGACTGGCTGCTGGTTCAAACTCGGGCTCCCGCTCTGCTCTTCCTCCTGGGGAACAGCCGGCTCTGTCTGGGCCTCCGTTTCCTCCTCTTTAAAATGGGAGCGGCCGGAGGCAAACCTGTGGCACTGCTGGGGCCAGGACGGGCTCCAGAGGGCTGGCAGTGCGGTGGCGCGGCACAGGTGCTGTGGCCCTCGGGCTCTTCCTCTTCCCACCTGGCCTCCTCCGGGAAGCCTCCCTGACTCCCATCGGGCCACTCCTCTGTGCCTGGCACGGTGCCCGGCCAGCAGCCACTCCCAGTTTCTCTGATGCCAGAGAAACGGGGGCATGATGGCATTGTCCCCTCTGCAGACGAGGATGTGCTGCTGGTCCCCTGCCCCCAGATGAGGACACCAAGGGCCAGGGAGGCAGCAGGACACAATGGAGTTGCCACTGCTGGAGAGACGCTGCCCGGCCACACCAGGAGCTGCCCTGGCACTCGGACCCTCTGCTGCCCACCCGCCCTGGAGCCCATCTCTGGGCACAGGGAGGCGATTCGGACTGTCCTGATCCCCAGGAAGAGGGCAGGGGTCCTGGCCCGACCCCTGCACCCACCCTGCCTGCTTCCAGACGGCTGGAGCCCGGGGGCCCTGGACGTCACCGGGCTCTGGGCGGCAGCCTCACCCCAAGGCCTGCTCTCGGGTCCCCTGAGGACCCCCTCCTGCTCTTCTGCTAAGGATGCTCCCAAGGCCCCTGTTTCCCCACCTTCTCTTGTGCAGGGCAGGGAGCAGGGTCCCTCTGCCAGGGATGCGGCCACAGTCGGGAGCCCCGGGGGACACTTCCCAGAAACTTACTTGTGACAGCTCCTCTGATGTTCACATAAGCCTTGGGGCCAGAGACTGTTATGATCCCCATTTTACAGATGAGGCTCAGAGAGGTTGAGTGATTTTTCCTAAGGTCACACAGCTGGAGCTGGGATTTGAGCCCAGGCCTTGTAGCTACTGAGCGCACCCCCTTAACTCCAGCCGGGCCTCCAGTGGGTCTGCAACCGCTGGCTTGTAGTAGGTGCTTTTCCAAGGTCCCCTCTGCGCCGTCAGAGGCTGGATTCGGATTTCGGCCAGCCTGGAGGTCAGCGGCCAGCCGTTCTGCCCTGTGCCCGGGAGGAATGTTGGTGGAGGCCTCGGCCGGGGTCCGAGAAGAAAGGCAGCCTTGTGGGCGAAAGGTGAGCCGCTGGGTGGGCGCAGGCTGTTTACCCAGGGCCGGGCGTGTGGCTCCGGGTGGCGCCGCCGTCAGCCGGCTGCCCCGGCGCGCTGGCCTCCAGATGTGCGCTGGCTCCAGCCGGCCGCCCCCGCCCCCCGCACAGAGGGGCTTTATCAACAGCGGCTGGAGGAGGCCCGAGGCCGCCCGGCCGGCCCCTGGCTCCCAGCCCCGCCGCAGCCGCCAGCGAGCGCCCGGGCGCCGGGGCCGGGGAGCCAAGCCCGCGGCTGCGAGGGCGCGTCGCCAGCGGCCCTTCCCCAGCGGCAGCCCTGGGCCGAGGCGCCCCCGCCAACGCCAGCGCCTGCGCAGGGCGGCTCCTTGCGGTTCGTTGGGCCGAACTCTTTGGTCATGGCAGATAATAATCCCGAAAAGACTCACGCTCTCCTGTCCCAGGCTCAGCCCGCTCCGCTGACATGTTGACAGGGACTAAGGCTATTTTTTTTTCAAATGATCTTGAGACAGGAACCAGGTACCGAGATCCCAGCTGCTACCGAGGCTGAGGCAGGAGGATGACAAGTTCAAGGCCAGCCTCAACAACTTAGCAGGTCAAAATAAAAACAATAAAAAGGGCTGGGGGATGTGGCTCAGGGGTAGAGCAACCCTGGGTTCAAAAGCCTAGTACTGCAAAATAAATAATAATAATAATAATCATCGCACACACCCGCTGCTCTGTATCTGGCCTTTTCACTTGACAACATGCCCAACCCCCCTCCGCAGCCTCCCTCTTTTTCACAGCTGCATAATATTCTGCTGTGAGGATGCACACACTTGTTTTTCAGACCTTTGCCGATGGGTCGATGTGGCTGCCTGTGCCTCACTGCTGCGGGCCACCGATGTTCCTGTGGTCCTCTCTTTGGGGACTCAGGCAATTATTTTCTTGACTTACTTTCCTCGGTGCTGGGGATGCAGCCCAGGGCCTGGTGCCTGCTACTCTGCCTCTGAGCCGTGCCCGCAGCCCCAGTTTTGATGATCCACTCTGAGACGCAGAACTGCAGTGTAGACTTTCCTTTCCTGGGAGCCGTTGCTAATTTGCCCTCCCCAAAGTGTGCCCGGGATCCTGCCCTGGCACTGGGGCTGCCAAGGAAGCTGAGGTGCAGGGACAGAAGCTGGTGGGTGGAGCAGCTCCCCAGAATCTCTCCCCAAAGCAAGTCTGGCTTCTGTTTCTTTCTCATTGAAAAAGAGAAAGATATTCATTGAAGAAACTTTAGGAAATAAAGAAAATTGCAAAGTTAGAAAGTAAAGCCACCCACACCCATCGGGACCCGCTCCAAGGGAGGACAAAGATCAGTGTTTGGGTCCTAGAAAAAGCTGCTGTCCCTAAGCCTGACTTGCTGTGTGACCTCAGGGAAGTCAGGCAGCCTCTCTGAGCTCCTGCATCCTTCTCTGAAATTAAAGTTTCTAAGGTTGCCAGCCTGGCAGGCTGTTGTGAGAAGCCAAGGAGGTCATGTGGGTACGGTGGTGGTGCCCCCAAAACTGGTGACTTCCTAAGGGGAGGTCATGGCAAGTCCTCGCTCTACCCCACCCCTGCCTGTGCAGCCCAATCCAAGACGGCCGTCCGTGTGGACTCTGCCTGCCACGAGAGGCTCCACTGTGGCCCACAGCCCATGATCCCCAACCTCCCGCCCAGACCCTCCACCGCACAGCCTCTGCCCGCCCAGCCCAGGCAGGGTCCTCCCTGGCTCGCCCTCCTCCTGGCCCCCAGCGCCCGTCAGCTCTGCCTTGGAACCAAGTCAGAACCAGGGCTTCTCCCTGTGCCTCTCCCTGGCCGGCCACCGTGGTGGCCCTGACTGGGCTTAGCTGTGCAGCGCGATCGGATCTCACCTGGGGCCACTGTGCCCCCGGGACGTGTCCGCGTGGAGGCAGTTCTGTGGGTCGCACTGGGGGACGGTGGAGAAGCTGCTGGCCTCCAGCAGGCGGAGGCCAGGGATGCTGCACACGGCTCGGCTCTGCCCAGAACGACCCGGACCCGCATCCACAGTGCAAGTTAGATGGTCCCCTCCATGCTGGGGACCTTCCAGGGAGCAGCCACCAGGCTCTGTGGGACATGGCCCCCCATGCCTGGTCCGGCCTTGGCTCCTCCCCTTCCGTGGACTCCCTTCCCCAAGGTCCTGATGTGGCACAGTGGCTGCCCGCGCCACCCTCGCCAGGCCCTGACTGCCCAAGGGCTCCCCAGCCAACCCTGATGGCAAAGGCGGAGGGGACCCCAGGGCCATCCCCAGCCACCACCTGCATTTCGGGAGCACTGACTGCCCACCCCGCCCTGCAGCAGGCAGTGTAGACGCTGCGCCCAGGGAGCACCAGGGCTGGTGGCGCCAACATTTCCCTGTCCTTGGGGGGCCCAGGGCCGGCCATTCATGTATTCAGACATTTACGGAGCACCTACTGTGTACACGATTCATGGAGAACAGCTGCCTGCTGAGCCCTCTGGGCAGGGCGCCCTTCCCGGGGTTTCGACCCGTTTATTTTTGCAGAAAAGCCCGTGTGGGTTAATAGCATCTGACACTCCCCGCGACAGGCACCCTCTCCAAGTGGGAAGGACCCAACCTACTCTCGCCGCGCCCCTGGGAAGTTCAGGGACCGTGGGGGCCAGGGGACATCCCGGGGGGGCGAGCAGGAGCCCGCAGGCCACTGCGCAGGCCTGAGCCGCCCAGCCCAGCTCAGGCCGGGCCCCCCTGGAGCTCGTCAGCCGCCGCTGACCCTTCCCCTTGGTGTCTGTGAGGGCTGCCTCCGCCTCTCCCAGCCCAGCCTCCGGCAGGAGCTCTGGAAGGACGAAGCCTGTCCGCTTGCTTTGGTGGCCTCTGTCCCCTCTGTCCCCAGGACTGGGAGCACATGGGAGCGTCCCCTCCAAAACCCACGTCAACCTGGAACCTCGAGAGTGGCTCCCTGGAAACAGGCCTGCGGTCTAGTTAAGGGTCTCAAGGCCAGACCGCATGGTCAGGCGGTGTCCTCAGGAGGAGGGGGACACCGCGACAGGCAGGGCCGGCCCTGTGGAGGCAGATGCAGAGGCACCCGCAGGCCCAGGGCTGCAGGATGGGCCTCTTTTGATTTAAGCCAAGTTCATTCCCAGCAGGAATGACCTGGCTTCTGAGGCCGGGCCTGCCCGGGGCGCGGGGAGCCCTGGGGCTGAGCTGGGGTGCAGCTGGGATTGCACCTGGGGTGCTCGCTCGGCTGGCGGGGGACCCGAGTGTGGTTCAGGCGACAACGCTCTGGCCGTGGCAGCTGTGCAGCTGCAGCCCGAAGCCAGGAGGTTGGGAGGGAAGTCCCCCCACCTGTCTGCCCTCAGTCCTCGCTGAGCTCTGGAAATCAGGAAGGAGCAGGGTGCAGGGGAGGAGCCCGGATCCTGGCTCTGCCGAGCGATGTCCCCTGCTGCGCCTCCATTCCCCCATCTGCAGCTGGGGACGGTCACTGGTACATGGGGGACTGTCACTGCGGGTGGCAGACGGGTCGCCTGCCACAGTGGGGGGGCAGTCAGAGAAGGAGTCCCAAGGGCATCGGCTGCTGCTGGCCCAGAACCTTCCAGAGCCCCACCCCTGCCCTCGGCGGACCCGGTGGCCCGACATGGCAATCCCAGCTGGGAGCCTGATGCCCGTGGAGGGACCCCGGCTTGGATGTCACGCTGATAATGTGGCCTGGGTCAAAGCAGGGCTCTGTTAGCTCGTGGAAGGAGCACCTGAAATTCTGCTGTTTTGAGAGGCCCTGGCGGGAGGCTGGCGACACAGAGGCCCCGTCATTCTAGCTACAATCCGAATCCCAGCAAGACTCCTGGGGGAGAGTCCCAACCTTCAGAGAAGGCGGACGGTGAGAACTTGGCGCAGCCCTTTTTGCCTGTGTTGGAGGCAGAGAAACCCAGTGGGTGAATCCAACGTTTCCTTTCCCACTCTGCCATTTTACCTGCTGTGTGATGTTAGGCAGGTTGCTCACCATCTCTGTGCCTCAGTTTCTTCATCTGACAAATGGGGCAAATAATGCCTCTTCCTCAAGGTTGTGGGGATGGTGACCTGAGTGACTTGACTTCACCCCCCAGGCTTTGCAGGTGCTGGGTCGCTGGCACGGGTCCTGCTATTTTGCTGATCTATCAACACTAACATTAGTTGCGCCCTCCCTGGACTCCACCCTGCTGGATCTCCCACAGCAGCTGAAGTGGGCCACACTGTCCAGGCTGCAGTGAGGAAGTGATGATCAGAGATGTCGGGACACTTGCCTGGGGCACACAGCAGGTGAGGGGCAGGGCTGGGACTCAAACCAAGTCCTGGCTGCTGAGTGCCTGCGTCCTCCCTGCCTGAGGACTCATAGAGAGCTGAATGGGCGGGGCAAAGCCCCAGTCCTGCAGGGGACAGGACGACCTCAATGTGGGACTGACCATGGTCAGAGGTTCTGCAGCCCTTGCTTCTGCCACCAGGTGCCAACCAAAGTGTCCTCAAGCACCCCAGGGTGGAGCAGCCCCTGGGGCTGGGCTAGAGGATGGGCTTGAAGGCTGGTGGGTCTCCCTTGGGGTTTCTGCCTGAGGACCTAGAGACACAGACCTCAGAGAACAGATGGCATTTCATGGTGTGTTCTGCCTTGTCCCAGACAAACACAGCAGAAGCTGGGCGCGGTGGCACACGCCTGTAGTCCCAGCAACTCGGGAGCCTGAGGCAGGAGGATCATGAGTTCAAAGTCAGCCTCAGCAACTGAATGAGGCCCTAAGCAACTCAGTGAGACCCTGTCTCTAAATAAAATACAAAATAGGGCTGGGGATGTGGCTCAGTGGCCAAGTGTCCCTGAGTTCAATCCCTGGTTCCAAAAAAAAAAAAAAAAGAAAGAAAAAAACCCAAAACACAGCAGAGCTGGGCGTGGGGGCCACACCCATAATCCCGGCCACATGAGAGGCTGAGGCAGGAGGATCGCAGGTTCGAGGCCACGCCTCACGCCTGGGCGTGGGTGTGGGAGGGCACCTTAATGAGACCCTGTGTCGACATTTGGAAGAATTAAAAGGGTTGGGGTGTGGCTCAGTGGCAGGGACCCCGGTCCAGCTCCCAGCACCACAAAAAGCAAAGCCCAGCCACAGCCTGGCGACGCCACTCAGGCACCCAGACAGCCCGTCTTCCCAGGCAGGGGGCGCAGGGTGGGAGCGGAAAATGGGTGACCGTGGCCCCTGGCCTGGCCTGGCTGGGGAGCCCATCCCGGGTCCAGGTCCCCCTGACGCCAGGGCCTCCCTGAGGGGCTGCCAGGACCCACTGGCTTCAGGGCTGAGGGACTCTGGCCAGATGTCTCTCGGGCTGGGCGTCCTCCAGCCTATCCCACCCTGGCTGGTGGAGGCATTTTTGCCACGGTCCAGTCCGTGGGGAAGCCAAGGCGCAGAGTGTGGCTGGGATCCAGGGTCCAGGTCCAAACCCAGCGCCCCCGGAGGCCCCTCACGTCTGGGCATGGGTGTGGCGCCCGCGCTCTGGGTCAGATGGCTCCCTGTCCCTCAGGGACTGGTCAGGACCCAGAGAGGGGAAGGGGCCCAGCCCGGTGGTCCATGTGGGGAGGAGCTGGGGAGGGGAAGGGGCCGCCTGCAGCCGGCCTCTGGAGCTCTGTCCTTGGCCAAGGCCCTTCGGGGTGGGCCCGGGGTGCCCAGCCAGACCCAGCTGACAGCTCCCTCCCGTGGTCCCAGAGGCCCAGCAGGGCCAGGGTCATTCAGCTTCCTGAAGGAGGGCCCCAGGCACTGCTGGGGGCTGGGGGACAGCAGCCCAGGCGCCTGACCGCCACACACAGGTGTGAGCATGAGCACACGCCTGCGGCTGCCCCCCCAGGCTCAGGCCCCGTGGACTGTCTCCAGGGCCCACTGAGGGCTGGGGCCACCACTGCTGTGTGTCTTTGGGTGAATGGCACCCCTCTCTGGGCCTCAGAGTCCTGGCCAGCAGCAAATCTCAAGGTTGTGCTGGAGGTTCTGTGAACTTGGGCCAGGAAGGTCCCATCAGTGGTGCTGGCTCTGGGGTCCATCTGAGCAGTGGGCACAGACGGCCAGTGCTCCCGGGCCCTGTTCTGCCAGGCTCACAGCCCGGGCTCTGATTTCCTGGGAAGCTCTGGTCCTGGGTTAGGTGTCCTTTGTGTCCGCCTAATGGATTCGGGTCTGGCCAGTGGGGAGGGCTGGCATGTTCCTCCTGGGCTGTGGCACTCAGGGCTGTCCGGGTCACTGCCTGTGGTCGGGTTGAGGGGACAGAGGACAGTGACCTGCTGAAGGCGACACCAGCCTCTTCCACCTCCTTGAAGGATGGGGTCGGGGGCGCGGGAGCTGGCGGGTTCCCTGGGTTGGGGGTGCAGGTTGCCCCTCCTGTCAAGTGGGCCTGATGCTCAGGAGCCTCCGCCAGGGTCCCCAGCCCTGAGTCCCCTCACAACCCCCTGGGCCCATGGGAGCACCCTGGACAGAGCTCCTGGGCCCTGGACGCTGCCATCCTTGCTTCTGACCCAGCCCTGAGGTGGTGACACCACCTCTCTGAGCCTCGTGTCCCTTGGAAGGACAGCCAGGCGGTGGCTGCGGGCACTGGTGCCCTGGCCAGGCTGGAAGCGGCGGATGGTCTGCGGTGGGGTGGGGTGGGCAGTTGAGGTCACTGGCTCCAGGTCACACGGTCAGGGCTGAATTCCACTGTGTGGCCCAGGCTGTGTGACCAGGGCCAGCCCCTCGGCTCTCTGTGCCTCTGATTCCCCTGTTCATATCAGCAGACCCTGGGCTGTGTGGCCCAGGCCTGGGCTGTGCCAACCAGGAGAGGTGGGAGGTGCTGACTCCCAGGTCCTCTGAGGCAGGCGGCCCTTTGTCCTTCCAGCCACACCCTCCTCTGGGGAGCTCAGGTGTGGACCTCAGACTTGATTTCCCTCCCGGGCGGCTCGCAGGCACCCCATGGCCTCCCTCAAACTGGCTCTCCGAGCCCTGCCTGGGCAGGAACGCCGGCTCGGTCCTCCGGGGTCTCGGGCCAGAACTGGGCGCAGCTCCCCTGGCCCCTTGGCCCAGCCCTACCCCGACTCTGGGCTGCGTCCTGCTTTGGGAGGATTCTGTGGACTGCAGCGGAGGGTGAAGGCACAGGGAGCCGGTGCCCCCACTTCTCACCGTCTCTTCTGGGAACACCGGGCCAGCCCCACCCTCTGTCCCTTGGCCTCCTGCACTCACTTGCTGTCCTCTGCCCCCGCCCCCAGCCACCTCTCAGCTGCAGCCACACTGGCCTGCGGCTGGGGCTCCAGGTCCAGTGCGCTTCTGCCCCGGGGCCTTTGCACTAGCTGTTTCCTCTTCCCCACATGTCACATGACTCACTCCTGACCTCCTCCAGGTGTCTGCTCAAATGCCACCTTCCCGACCCCACCCCGTCGCTCCAGCTCCCTCCCCTCATCATTTTCCTCCAGAGCACAGGCCCGCCCTCCTGCACCCATTCCTGCTTCTTTGTTTATGGCCTGTCCCTGCCCCTCCGCGGGCCACCATCCTCCCCAGGGCAGGGGCTCTGCCTGTCTTGCTCCCTGCGGTGTACTCTGGGTCTCGGGCAGTGCCTGGCATGCAGTAGCTGCTCATTAAATATCCGTGGAGGGGCCGGGAGTGTGGCTAGTGGCCGAGTGCCCATCCAGCACGCGCAAGGCCCTGCTCCTTCTCCAGCACCAAGGGACAACAACATAAAAACACGGCAGAACAAGTGAACATGGACGTGTGGGTTGGGCAGCAGCTGCGTGTCTAGAATTGCCGTGGAAACCGTGCGGGGCAGTGTCCTTTGGGGGCCACAGCTGGGTCAGCATGTTCTGAGTTGGGGTTTGCAGGCAGCTGAGGGTCCTGGGTGTTTACGGTCGGATTCTTGGAGCTGCGCACGGATCAAGGGGTCAGGGAGGGAGGGGAGGCTGGGTCTGGCTTTTGGCCTCTGACTGCAGCAGCGTCAAGTTTGTGAAGGATGGGGCACGGGGGCAGGGGCAGTGTGGCCGGAAGTGGCCAGCCCCTCTCCTGGCCTGAATTATCTGGGAAGAAAAATAATTACATTCCAAGGAACCCATAGTTTGAGGGCCAGAGCCCATGGGGGCGGGGAGGGGCCCGGGGGGCAGGGCTGGCCGCGGCAGATGGTGGCCCTGCCTGAGGGTCAGAGCGGTCCACACAGCTCAGGGTGAGCCAGGAGAGCATAGGGTGGACCCGCCCAGGAGCCGGTGGGAATGGGGCACAGCAGCCAGGGGGAGGGGGAGGAGAGACCGTTCTCTGGTTGGGTGCAGCAGGAGGATGCGGGGGCCACGGAGGCTGAGCCTCTGCCTCCCACCAGTGTCCACTCCCCCTGGGCCCTGGCCAGAGCAACTGAGTCAGCAGAGGAGGCTGCGGAGCACTGGGCCTGTCCCCTGCCCCTTTTTTACAGTCCCAGAGACTGAACCCACGGGCTTTTCTATTTTATTTAGAGACAGGGTCTCACTGAGTTGTTTAGCGCCTCGCCGTCGCTGAGGCTGGCTTTGAACTCGCCATCCTCCTTCCTGGGCCTCCGGAGCCGCTGGGCCCACAGGTGTGCGCCCCGCAGGGAGCTTCCTCTCAGCCGTTCCCTGCTGTTTCTGGCGCTGGGCTTGGCATACAATGGGCACTCAATAAATGCTCAGGGGACCAATGAATGTAGGCTCCTGGGGAGGCTGGGGATGGGGCCGGCTCCCAACCCAGACCGTGGAGGCTCTGCGGAGGAGGACGAGCCGCCGAGGCTGCCGGCGGGAGGCGGGGTAGTGGTGGCCTCGCTTCCCAACACGGTCCCGCAAGGCGGCGGCTGGGATCCCGGATCCGAAGCCTCGTGGCCCCGCCGCCACGGAAGCGGCCGCACCACACGTGCCCGGGTGGCGGGCTCTCCGGGCCCAGCGGAGGTCGCCGCGCTCCGGGGGCCAGGGTGGTGGCTTTCCTGCGAGGCCCCGCTGCCAGGCCTCGAGGGCGCGACCCGCCGCGTGCACCGCCGGTGGCCCTGGTGCCCCGGGGCGGCGGATGCGCGGGGAGACCGCGCGCGGCGACGCAGGCGCGGGGTCCGCACTCCCCCGCGCGCCCCAGGCACCCCTGGCGCTGTCCGCCCGGCGGCCGCATCGCCGGTCGGTCCCCGCCTCCTGCGGGGGCCCGAGGGACGCGTGGCCCGCATCCGTGCGCAGCGCGCCGGCGCCCCCCGCTGGCCTCCGCGCGGGCGCCGCAGCCCGGTGTCCCCTTGCGCGCAGTGGGTCATCTGCGGTGGGTGAGACAAAGACCGCGGGAAGGCCTCCACCTAAAATACCGCCTAGTGCCTGCGACACCTCGGCGGACGGCGACAGGCACAGAGAGGGTCAGGAACCTGCCCAGGGTCGCACAGCGGGGAAAGCAGGGCAGGTCCCGGGCTGCACTGGCATCGGGTGAGGTGGAGGCCGATGACCTCCCCTGCCCGCGGACAGCGCAGACCCCGCTACTCGGTCCGTGCTGAGGCCACTGTCGGTGGACGCCAGAGCCCGCAGGGACGCAGGGACCAGCACACAGGCCCTTCCCTGCCCTCGCAGCTGACCACGCTCCAGCGGGGTAGGGAGGGGCAGATGAGATGCGTAAAAGTCGCTATCGTGGTGACAGGGACTAGGCGGCACGTGTGCAGGTCCCCCTCTCAGCCACACCCACCTCAACGTGGATTCTGGCCACACCTGGGCGCTATCACTTTAAGCGCATTTAGGAAGGGGCCTCCTTCGCCACCACCCAGGACTGATCTTCGTCGCCTGGTGACCTGCCTGAGGTGGGGATGGTGGCGTCACTACCGCGGTCTTTGCTGTCCTTGGCGCCCCGCCCCTGGAAGCCCCGGATGGAGGCAGCAGGTGCCCTCCTGGCTGAGGGCCGGCGGCCCACCCTTTACCCACTGGCTGGTGATGCCCAGGAGTGCGGGGCGGGCCCTCCTGGCCCCTCAGGGCAGCACTGGCTCCTGCCACCATCTGGCCCTGCTGGTGGCCGGCAAGGGGCCTGAGGGCGACTTGCCAGAATTGCAGCTGAGCGTCTGTGCGGCTCCACCCAGGTCCCTGCCCCTGGCCAGGCCTGGCAGGAGAGGGCGGCCATCCTTCCATCAGCGGCTGGACGTGGGCGCGCTGTTCCCAGCCCTGGGTTTGGGCCCAGAAGGGGGCAGGGACAGGGGGGCAGAGCAAAGTGTGGACCCCAGGCCAGCGCCACACAGCAGGCTGGGCCGCCCTCAGCCAGGAGTGCCCAGCGCCTGCTGTGGGCGAGGCTGAGCTGGCCCAGGGAGATGACAGCTACGTGGGCTTGGGGGGCCACGGTGGCGCCGTCTGGAGGTGCGGTGCTTCTTGGCACTGGACTGGCCAGGAGGGAGAGGCCTGCCCCAGCCTGCATGGGCCACCTGCTGGCCACATGCTCCATTCTCAGCACCTCCTCCCCTGGGGAGGGTGGAGGCCACTTTCCAGTCTTCCAAGGGAGGAGCTGAAAATGTCCCCTCTGGCTACCAGGCAGGCGCGTCCCCCAGAGGCTTGCCTGTAGTGACCCCATGCCCAGCACGGCCAGAGACAGTGGCCACCAGCACCCAGTCTGTCAGGTCACCGGAGCGACTTCCTGGTCCAAAGGGAGCCAGAGGACGCTTGCAGATCAGTGAAGAGAAGGGCAGGCGAGCAGGGGACCCGCGGGCCCCACGGGGGAACACCCTGTCCAGCCCAGGAAAGGCAGGCACTGGGGACAGGGTCGTGGCAGCACCTGGTGGGAGGGTGAGCCCACACTAGAGCAGGCCAACTGAAAATGCCACTCGCGCCCCCGGGGGAGACTCCACTCCCCGGGATTATCTGAGAGCCCCAGGCATGTGCCCGTAGCAGGGAGCAGGCCAGACGCAGGGAGGCCTGGCCTCGGCCGGGGAGGCGCTGCGGCCCTGTGCGCGCTGTGGCCGGCCCTGTGCGCTGTGGCCCTGCAGAACCACGGGACAGAGTCCCAGCACCGCGCTACAGCTCCCGGGAGACACTTCCTGGGCAGGAGCCAAGTGAAGCTGCAGCCCCCTGCATGAACGGAAGGGGAGGGAAGGAGCAGGAGCCCCGTGGAGCTCAGGAGGGGACGTCCCCCCACCCTGCTTCCCGCCCTGGGCAGCACTTCCTAGCTTCCTGGAGCCTCTAGTGACAATAGAAATGGAGTCTCCAGCTCAGGGTAAGGGGCCGATCCACCTTGTTGGCTGGGTTTTATGTTTTCGGCACTGGGGACTGAACCCAAGGGACTTCACCATGGAGCCACACCCCCAGCCCTTTTAGTTTTTGAGCCAGGATCTTGTTAAGTGGCTGAGGCTGACCTTGAACTTGCTGTCCTCCCCTCTCAGCCTCTGGAGTCACTGGCATTACAGGTCTGTGCCACCAGGCCTGGCTCACCTGAGGTTTTAGTGTGCTCTGTCCCTCCCCAGCCGTGTGGCTGCCACCTCTCACTTCCTATCACAGCTGGCAGACACCCCCTGCTTTCTGACTCAGGACAGACTCCTGGCTTCTTAACACCTTGGGATTACGACCAGCAGCTTGACACTCACAGTGGGCACTGTGGCTTCAAGGTGGGACACAGGCTGACACATCTCACATCCTTTCAGTGAGCTGTGGTCCCCTCCCCAAGTCTGTCACAAACACAGGCACTTCCAAAACCGCAGACCCCCCTGAAGGTCAAAGGGTACCACACCGGCCATCTATGGAGGGCAAGGGGCAGCTGGAGGGCCACACAGAGGCCCCGCTGTGGTCACGGGCCAGGATGTTCGCTCTGGCCTACAGGGTGGAAGTCTGTACTTGACACACACGTTGGGAACTTTATATAAAAACTCGGCACAGCGTCTCTGCCACATCAGAGCTCTGGTCTCTGCGCGTCCTTGGCCTGAGCAACATCTGCACGCCACCGGCTCAGGGCCTGCTCCCTCAGCGACCCCCCAGTGGTGAGGCATGAGGACCTCCCTCCCGGCCCCCGTCTGTGGCAGTGCGCCTGCCTGCACAGCAGGGCCCCACGAGGCCCTCAGGAGGAAGCCCAGAGTGGCACCAGGCCCCCCGGGCTCTGGCATCTAACTGGGAGGAGGAAGCTGCTCCCAGGCCCCTCTCTTTAAGACTTCCCCTGCTGAATAAAGACAAGAAACCCCGGAGCTGAATCCTAAACTTCCTGGCAGTGATGAGGCAGTGAGCAGGCTCAGGTCATGGCAAGGACCCTGGGCCTCCTGAGGGGAAGGGCAAGAGACCACTCAGGACCTGCTGGCAGGGCAGGAAGCCCAGCAAAGCCCAGGGACAGCTGAGATGCAGCGCAAGGGCCTCGGCCTCATCCCAGGATCGGGAAGCTGGTCTCAGACCACCGGGCAGAGGCCTGTTGGTGGTCCACTGTGGGCCCACCAGAGGGCGCCTTTTTCTCTTATTTTGTGGTGCTGGGGACGGAACCAGGGTCTTGAGAATGCTAGGCAAGTGCTCTACCACTGAACTGCGTCCCCAGTCATTTTATTTTTGAGACAGGGTCTTGCTAAGTTACCCAGGCTGGCCTCGAGCTTGTGATCCTCCTGCCTCAGTCTCCTGAGTTGCTGGGATGAGAGGCATGTGCCACTGCACCCTGGGAAAGAATGTTCTTTTTAACTACCACCTTCTGGGCCAGGGGCTGGCAAATTATGGCCCACAGGCCCAATGTAGCCCATTGCCTGTTTGGGTTCTTGAAGGGCAATTTTTATAGACAAGCATTTGCAACTTATTACTGAGAATTGCAATTGGTTATTGAGAACATGAACTTCGAACCTCAATTAAGCAAGGTGCTTAATTTAGCAAAAGAAACGATCATGTTAGTAGGAGAGTAACATTACAAAAATATTGTGCTCGGCGGAAACTTGCTTTCTGTTATATATAATTAAGCACGTCCATCAGGACCCTGACTTTTGCCCGTTGGCTCAAAAATCCTAAATATTCCTAGGAGGGGCCAATGAATCCCAAAGCCCCTGAAGCACTAAAACCTGCCAAGCTAATATGCCAGGAGGAAGAACAGCACAGCCTGTTAAATATTAATGCACACTTTTTATTATATTAAAATCAGGCAATGGTCTGACAATAAAAAGGCTGCGTATGGAACACTGTTGTTAACTTCACTCATAGGACGTCCAATCCTCAGAACTAAGGCTTCCCCCAGAGAGAGATCAATGGGAACATCAATTGCTTTTCAGACTTGATAGTTGCTGCTTCAAAAGGTGGTTTTATACAAAGGAAAAAAAAAAAACCCTTCAGAACACCATGAATCGCCTTTATTTCGGTGTGCATCCACATTCAGCATTTAGTGGTCCTGAACAGGAAGTGGGAGACCAGCAACGTGCCGGGAGGCCAGGCCCGCAGGTTCCGGGATCTGCCGTGCACACCGGCTCCTTCTCAGTCCCTGCTGAGACCCGGGAAGCAGCGGCACCAAAACCAGCGTATGCACTGGGTCCAGTTGTCAGATTCCACACCAGACCCACGTGGATGGCAGGGGACCCCAACAGGAGCCCCGCTCACCCTTCTCCACTGCCTGAAAGCCAGGTCATTACAGGAGGAGACACCCCAGGGGGACCCTGTGTGCTTACAAGTGTCTTCATGCGGCCTTCCTGCCGGTCTAACCAGCAGGGACTAGGAGGGCTGGCAGGTTTCTGGAACCCTGGTGGCTGCCCCGTTCACCTGAGGACCTGGGCCATAGATGCATCAGCTTAGGGTGACAGCAGAGTGGCAGGGCCCAGGACCCAAAGCTCATTTCCCAGGCTGGTAGAGAGGGAAAGATCGTGGTTCAAGTGTGGAGGAGGGAGGTCAGGGGCTTTCCAACCTGACTGATGGCTTCTGGCCAAGGTCAGGGAGGGTGAGGACAGTGCGGGTGGTGCCAGTGGACAGGGAGTTGAGGAGAGAAAAGCAGCACCCCTCGATCAAGGTGGGGGAGTGGTGGGGGAGCCCTGAATTCCTCGTGAAGGCCAATTTCAAAGGGGGTGGAGGGTTACAATCTATACTTCGGCCAAGGAGGGGAGCAGAGGAGTGGGGGGGGACAATGGCTTGGAAGGGGAGCGTTTAAGACTTAAAGGTGACCAGGGTGCAGGCAAAGCAGCTGGCCCAGCGCAGTCCCCAGGTGCCACCACCACCATTGCTCTGCTCTAGTGGGCCTCTTCCGGGGGCTGTCCCGGGACAGGCAGAGGCATGGGAGGGAGAAGGCAGAGCCCCCCGGCCGAGTCATCAGCAGCAAGGTGATTGTGATGTGTCTTTTCACAGTTGAGTTAGATGTGCCCACCGGTCATGATGGGAATCGATTTAAATAGACTTTCTTGATCCCAGAAGTTCAACTACATGGACAGTGGTTACACTTGACAGGAGGGTTTGTTATAGCACAACTTATATATTTCAAATGGACAAAAAATTAGTATCATTTACAGTATCTTAAGATAAATTGCCTTTGAACGGGAGCTTCCTTCCAGTACTTTGAGGTCTACAAGACGAATCTAGAAAATTGACTACGGTGGAAAATGAAGACTGCCTAGATCGAGTGGGGCGTGTGGTTTCTTTTGATTAATTGCTGTAACACTGTCCTTCCGGCGGCTGGGGGAGTTTCATGTTTTCTTTAGACATCATTAAGCGCCGCAGCTCCTGCAGAACGACTTTGATGCTATATGAATTCTGCCATTTTGCTAGCACGGATATGGCTCTTGGGTCCACCTGCAGAGAGGGGAACAAAACCAAATTACTCTCAGCTTCGCAAAGAAGACAGCTGCATGGCTGGGCTAAGCTGCAGTGTGAGCGGGTGAAAGCGCCATTCTCAAGCTGAACATGCTGATCACAAATGACACCTGACGTGCAGAAGGCCCCGTGCAGGGTCCCCTCCTCCATCACCGTTTTTCCTCTGTGTCCCAATCTGGGAGAAGGCAAGTGTTAAGCTGGCACTTGGAGGGGCTCAACCCCACCCAACTTGGCTGGGCAAGAATGACCTGCGGAGGGCCAGCTGTGGCCATGCCTGGGCCTGGGGCGCTACACCCAGGCAGGAGAGGAGGAGGAAGTGCAGCGCCCTCGGGGCGGAAAGGCAGCGCGACCTGGAAGCCGCGTCTGCGCAGTGCAGCGCTCCCCAAAGGCCCGGCGGCCCAGGCCCCGGCCCCTTCACGCTGCACCAAAAGCACGAGGCTTGTCCCTCATTCTTTCAAGTTTTCTGAATGTGCTAAGGACACAGGTGTAGCCTGATCTCAGTAAAGGTCAGAACGGGCCACGCGGCCTCTGAGCCTCGGGGCTCAGGCCTCTGCCGGCAGCGGGAGGTGCGGGCGGCAGCGGGAGGTGCGCCAAGGCCCGGATCCATCCAGCACAGAGGATGGGAGCGCTGTGGATCTCAGATTGATGAATCAGGTGTCAAAATAAGTTTAAAAAGCAAGGTTACTGGGAGATAAAAACATCATCCCAGGGGCGAGGCTCCGGGCTCCCGCCTCGCGGCCCTGAATGAAGCTCTCAGCGCCCAGCAGCGCCGGCCACAGGAAGCGGGACGGGGTGACAGGGAAGCACGGCTGGGAACAGTCCCGCTCCCGGCTGCACCCAGACACTGACATGACTGCAAAGGACAAAGCAGTTCTCAGCCCAGAGGGTCGGTGGGGACAGGAAACACAACTTACCACTCCATTAGAACTATTAACTCCATTCATATTAATTTTTGTTACAAATCTTACAAAGGGGGGCGCTTCTGGGTATTTAGGTCCACATTCTATTTTAAGGCTGTATATTCGGTTTTCATAAATTGTCTGGAAAGAAAGGGTACAAAGATGTCAGGCAGTTACCAACAAGGAACCGGGACAGACAGACTCACTAAACACCATTCAATCCTGACGGGAAAACGCAAGTGCTCTGCTCAGTTGCAGCCACTGTCCCCAGGCTCCGGGAGGATAAAAAGACAACACCGAAGCTGGCATCGCTGGGGTTTCCAGTTGGTGTGGTCACCAAGCCCCATGGGGCTGCGCTGCGCCTCTCCCTGACCACCGCCCGCTCTCCCTCGGCACCAGGAGCACTTCCTCCAGGAGGCCGCCTGCTGCGCACCCACCCCAGGCTCAGGGCCGGGACAGGCCACTGACTGCTCCAGGGAGCTTCAGATGAGGCCCAGGGTGGGGCCAGGCCCGAGCCACGCTCCCCCGCCACGTCACTGCGGGGCCGGGCTCTGCCTATGGTAGGTGTCCCCTGGCCTGTGTGGTCTTCCCTCAGTGTCTCCTCCCCCTGGCAGGCACAGTCACCTGAGCGGCTACGGCATGCAGTGGGTGGGTTGGAGGCCGAGGGTCCCAGGCCTGCCCAGGAAACACCAGTCCTTTAAAAAGGCCAACTACACCCTTGATGAGAAACGCAGAAGAGTCCAGCTGCCACACCAAGGACCTTCCTGGTGGGCGAGGAAACTGCTGCCCAAGCCAGGCTGTCCCTAACTTACCGGAGTGTCCCCCCTGGTCTACCACACAACCCCGAAGGCCCAGTTTAGGATCTGCCCAACCCTTACTCTCTGTCCTGTTCTAAGCCACACTGGTGTCACTGTGTCTGAAGGCCATGCTGAGGGGCGTCTCCCACTGCGCGGGCAGGCCCCCAGCATCCCCTCTCAGTAGCCGTGCTGTGCAAGCGACTGCTCCTATGAACAGCGACATCTAGTGGTCCCTGGGGGAACCAAGCACAGAGGCCTCTTCTTCCTGGATTGAACACAGGGCACCCTGCAGGCCAGGCGAGCCCCCAGAGGACGTTCCTCACACCCTCCAACACGCTGTGTCACGTGCCCTGACAGAAACCCAGAATGCATTTTAAGATTTCGATGTCCTTGTGTTGTACCATCAAAGCCATCGGCGTCCGGGGATCCCGAACTAACGAAACCAAAACTCCAATGTGGCTGCCTCACTGTCGGCCAGCTCCTCTCTGCCCTCCTGGAAGCGCTGCCGCCATGCACCCTACCCGGTTAGTGCAGGCAAGCGCCCCACAGCTGCCGGGTGCGGCGACCACGCCTGTTATCCCAGCCACTCAGGAGGCTGAGGCAGGGGGATTCCAAGTGTGAGGCCAGCTTCAGCAACTTAGCAAGACCCCGTCTCAAAAAATAAAAAGGACTGGGGATGTGGCTCAGTGGGAAAGCAACCCTGGGTTCAATCCTCAGCACCAAGACAAACCAAAACAGAAACCCCAAAGACCCTATGGTCCGCCAAGCCCTCCCCCGGGCCCACTGCTTCCCCTCCCAAGCGCCACACCTGCCACCTCCCCACCACCAGCCCCTCATTGGAACCAACCCAGCCTCAGGTTCCTGGAGAGCCAGGACGGAGCCGGCTCCTGCGGGGCCTCTGGCCTCCTCATTCCTTTTGGTCATGCCAAGCTCTCTCCACCTGGGGGCCCACCACGGCCGCTCAGTCACCTGCGAGACCCCGGAGAAAAGCGCCGTGGGCGCGGAGACCAGCACCCTGCCTACTCGGCTGGAGCGCATGCGCGCCACTCTGGCACTTCCACCCGAGGAGCGCCTTCCTGCACCTCCTGTGCTTCCTCAAGGAAAGGCTCCCTCAGGAGGCAGGAGTAAAGTAGGGCGCAAGGGGCACGACGACCGGGCCCCCTTCAGCTCCGTGGACACGGATGACACCAATCTGTCACCTGCCAGCACGTGCTGCGGCTGTCCTGCTGATTCCGAGGCTCATTCACCCACGTGTTCAATGGCGAAGGCAGCAGCTCGGCTGCAGGACGCTGGTTATTACGGAGACCAGGGCTGGATTCGAGGGGGTAGAACTTCAAACCGCCTTGCGGGGCTCGTCAAAAGGAAGGGACTGCCGAGCCTCCGGCGGCTGGAGCCCAGCGGGCTCTGCCTGGACAGCGATGCCTCCCGTCCAGCGGCCGCGCCGCAGGGTCTCTAAGAGGCCCGTGCGCGCGCGGCTCCTCAGGGCTTCGGATTCTATCCTCCTGTCTCGGTCACGGTCACGGGGCACCGCAGCCTGCTCTAGGGGGTCAGGCACCAAGGCCGGGCCTGAAGGAAACTCCCTGCCACGCTCCTCTTCTGTGAGGAACACTGCCCTTGATTTGTTATTCAAGGAGATGGAAATGCTAATTATCCTGATTTGACCATCACACATCAATGCATGTGTCTATCACATGGAGCCCCACAAACGTACAATTATGTCAACAAAATGTACCTAAAAAAAGATTCCTTGATCGCGAAACACTACTGCCCATTTGGATGACATGGATCAAACTTCAAGGCGCCACCCGGCAGAGCCCGCTGACACAGAGGTGGGGTCAGAGCAGCAAGTCACTCCCTGCCACCTCCTGCAGGTGGACGCCTACTGCTTCAGAAAAATGCAAGGCCCTGCCTGTCACAGCAACAGAGACTGCACACAATCTAAGTCCCCTGCAAAGGACTAACTACATGACCTGGACTGGTCCACAGGCTTGCAGATGCACACCGACTGCCAGGACACAGCAGATGACACACCCAGAAAAGCAGGCACACCTCCCTCCAGGTTGGGGCGGATCTGTGCACACAGCTGTGCGCGTGCTGGGACCCGCTGTTCCGCACTCGTCCATGCGCACAGTGTGACAGTATCACTTGGTTAGTATCACCCCCCAGCTGCTCCCCTTCCCTTTCCTCTTCCTTCCCCATACAGTCTAATTTACCCATGAGGCACTGCAGGTCCAGGGCCTAGAAATTATAAGCTTTACCTGGGCCTAAGCCGCGTCCGTGAGAGCCCAGCTGACCACGGGAAAACACCAGCCCAACGTCAGTGCGCACTTTCTACAAAACACTTGACCAGTGCCGCTCCAGTCAGGGGCCTCAAAAAACCCTGAGAGCCAGGCGTGGTGGCGCCCACCTGTAATCCCAGTGGCTCGGGAGGCTGAGGCAGGAGTTCGAAGCAAGCCTCAGCAAAAGCCAGGCGCTAAGCCACTCAGTGAGACCCTGTCTCTAAATAAAATACAAAACAGGGCTGGGGATGTGGCTCAGTGGCCGAGTGCCCGGAGTTCAATCCTGGACCCAAAACAAACAAAAACTCCCAAGAACGTTGGAGCCCAAGGAGCCTGAGACAGAATGGTGAGTGCACGTGGCATACCGCATGGACTCCAGGACAAAAGACAAAGGTGACCAGGAAGCACTGCCAGCACAGCTTCACTTCACAATGACGCATGGACGCTGGCTCAGTGTCGGGAGGAACTGTGCCACCAGAATAAAATGCTAACGACAGGGGAAGGTGTCGGAAGCACCTTCTGCACCACCTTTACTACTTTTCTGAACCCTAAAAGCATTAAAAATAAAATTTCTTTTAAATGTATGAAGTCAAGCACGGTGGCCCCTGCCTGGAGTTCTAGCTACTTGGGAGACTGAGGCAGGAGAGCTGCAGATTCCAGCCAGCCTGGGCAACTTGATGAGACTCTGCCTCAAAATAAAATTTCAGTGGGACTGGGAATGTACCTTCGTGGCAGAGCATTGCCCAGTGCGCCCCGTGGGCCCTGGGTTCAATCCCTAATATGCAGTAAAAGAAAAAAATAACAAAGTATGAGATATAAGAAAAATAAGGTATTTGCTATAAAAATATGCAAAAAAAAAAAAAAATCTAAAACCTAAACATACAAAAAGGTAACCTTAGGGGCTGGGCTGTGGCTCAGTGTTGGAGCCTTGCCTTGCATGGGTGAGGCCCTGAGTTTGATTCTCAGCACCACATAAATAAATAAAGGCATTGAGTCCATCTACAACTAAGAACATATTAAAAAAAAATCCATTTTAAAAAAAAGGTAACATTAGGTCAACCAGTCAATGGCTACTCAATCCTAAATCTGCATAGTTACGTATATAAATTACGTGTGTGTGTGTGTGTGTGTGTGTGTGTGTACATGCACGCCCACTGGGGAGCAAACCCTGGGTCTTAAGCATGCTCAGCACACACCCTACCAATGAGCTACACCCATAGCCCTATAAATCATATTTAACGTACACATGGTGTGTTAGAATGGAGGGTGGACCTTGCAGAGACATTCTACAGAGCCTAAGAAGATCTGCTGGGCTCAGTGGCACATGTCTATAATCCCAGCTACAAGGGAGGCTGAGGGAGGAGGATAGGAAGTTTGAGGCCAGCCTCAGTAACTTAGTGAGGCCCTATCTCAAAAAAAAAAAAAAAAAAAAAAAAAAAAAAAAAGGCCATGGTACAGCGCCCATGGGTTCAATCCCCATGTCTAAATAAATAAACAAATAAGACCTGAGTGGCTCAGCATGCAGGCTGTAGGCAAGTGCACAGAGGGGCAGCAGAGATGTGCCACACTGCAGATCCGTTACCCTGGGGACCAGTGGTGGGGACCACAGGGTGGTGGTCACTTCTCCAGCGTAGCCCGAGTGCCCCGCTGATGTTCTACCACCTGAAGCTCACACTGCCCAACTGCCCCACGAGCCTGGCAGGAAGTGGAAGGGGACGGGGCCTCCTGCTGCTTCCCACTGCTGCTCCTGCCAGTGGCGCCCGGCGCGAGCCTGCCTCCAGCTCTCCCAGCCAGCCAGCCTGGCCCTGGCCCGGCCTCACAGCTCCAGCAGCAGCAGGAAGAGCCTCCGCGCAGGGGCCAGGGGCTTCCAGGCCTGCTTTCTGCTCTGGCCCCCTGCCCCAGCCCCGCCCCAGCGGGTGGCCACCCTTCCTGCAGTGTGCCTTCACTGCACCTCTCTGACCAGCTGCCTGTGTGAACCGACCTCAGGGAGACACCAGCAGGGGTTCACATCCAAGAACCGGCAGCAGCACCCCAAAGAGCACTGTGTGCCACCGCAGCGTCACTCAACAGCCAAGATGGGGAAGCAGGTGACTTAAGTGCCCACTGAAGGAGGAATGGATATGGGGGGGTGCGATGAACACCCAACTCTGTCCACACACACACACACACACACACACACACGAGTCTTAGCCACGAAGAAAGAAGTCCCGCCACCTGCAATGGTAGGGACAAATGTGGAGGGCAGCGTACTGAGTGGAATGAGTCAGACACGAACAAATACCGTACAACCTTACTAACACGTGGAATCCAAATGCTGAATTTCATAGAAGCAGAGAACAGCATGGGAGCTGCCCTGAGCAGGTATGTGGGGAAAGGGTCAAAGGGCACAAAATTTCAGTGATGAACAAATTCCGAGGCTTTAACGTTCAGGCTGTGACTATAGCTGACAACACTGGCTGTTTACTTGACACTTGCTAGGAGTCCACCTTTTTTCCTTTGCAGACACGTGACTGAACCCAGCACGCCACTGCACGACACCCCCGCTGCTCTCCAACTTGTGATCCTCCTGCCTCAGTCTCCCCAGCAGCTGGGGTTAGAGTGTGGCCACCCCGCCTGGTGAAAGCACATCTTAGATGTCTTCACCACGGACAGACAGATGTGCACGTGCGTGCACACAGAAACTGTGTGGTGATGGTTGTGTCGATGAACTTGAACGTGGAGATACCACACAGTGGGTATGCAGACCAAATCACCAAGTGACATTCGCTGTGAATACGCACAACTCTTACTGGTCAATCACACCGCAAAGCTGGGCGGGAGGAAATATCTGACCCAAGCTCTCTCTTCTTGAGCGAGGCAGAGTTAGAGAGGACCGAGGGAACTTCTCCGGCTACCGACTCAGAGCTGCTGGGACGTTCCTACAGTGCACTGGGCATCAGCCACAGAGCGGCGAGCTTCTTAACGGCGGGTCGATGTGCAGAAGTGGAAGCCGTCCGCCCCTGCGAGGAAGAAACCCCACCGCGCAAAGCACTGCGCCTCGCGTCCCCTTCCTCTTCCAGAGGACCCGCGCCTGCGCACCCGCAGAAGCAGCAGCAGCAGGAGCAGGAGCAGGAGCGCTGAAGCAGCTTCACTCTGCGGGGCCCACCAGACAGGGAGCGCCTTCCTTTTCCTCTCGTGCCCGGGAATCACGCGCTGCTCCTCTGGACATGAGTTCAGCCCTGCGGCGAGCGGTGCACTGACGCACCTCGGCTCTCACCTGCACCCGAGGCCTCCTGGTGCTTCTTATCCAGGGCCATTTCTGCCCCCGTGCGGGGACATGGGGAATGCAGCACCGTCCGAAGACATTTATGGCTGTCACAATGGGGGCGGGTGTTATGGCATCCAGTGAGTGGAGGTCAGGGATGCGCTAAGCCTGACGTAATGCCCAGGACAGCCCCAGAACCACCACAGAAAGATCCGGTGCAGGGTGCCAGCCACGCTGGGCCGTGTGAACTAACTACTGCGAGCAACTCTGTGGTCAGGGGACAGCGCACACCCCACGCGTGCACACTCAGATGTGTGCCAGCGTCCTGCAAGGAGATAGGAAGCTTTGCTTTGAGGTTCAGAGGACTCTTCCAAAAGGAAAAGAAAAAAGAAGTATGTGTGAGATGTGAGACGTGTGTGTTATTCAAAGACGAGATTAAAACAGTGCAAAGAGGTGGAACGAGTTTCCTCCCCATCCTGGCCGAGCTGACCACTGCCTACCGAAGAGGCCCACCCATGTCACCAGCTCCTTGTGTTTTTAAAAGACCCCTAAGCACACAGCACCAGCATACACGTGTGACCTCTTGCTCCCTGACCCAGGGGCCCCACTCCAAACTGCAGGCTGCTCCGTGTATGGCTTTGGAACTTTTTTCACTTAAATGTCACAGACAGACCATTATATCTCAGTGACATACATGTCTCTTCATCCCAATAGCTAAGTGGTATAGAAGAAGGTCTACCAAAAGACACGAGGTCACGTCCAGCATCTTGGTGGTCCTGGCAACACAGTATGAAGTGACTCTCCACACTGCCTTTGAGCAATATGAAAGAAAGACTGGCGAGTGAGTTCCTAGCAGAGTTACTGGATCACATGGTATATGCCTTCACAGAAGTGTCACTGGGGTGCTGGGATTGAACCGAGGGCCTCATGCATGCTAGGCAAGCCCTCTGCCACTGATCACTCCTCCAGCCTGTGTCTTTTGTGGTCCTGGGGACTGAGCACGGGCTCACATGTGCTACACCCTCAGGCTGCCCCTCCACCCCGCTACAGTGCTGGGGACCGAATCCGCAACTCCTCCTTACCACTAAGCTATACTCTCAGTATCAGGGATCAAACCCAGGGGCACTTAGTCACTGAGCCATAGCTCCAGCACTTTTTTATTTTGAGACAGGGTCTAAGTTGCCCAGGTTGGCCTTGAATTTGTGATCCTCCTGTTTCAGCCTCCTGAGTAGCTGGGATTACAGGTGTGTGCCACTGTGCCCAGTTCCTGCCTTTTAAAATTTAATGGAAGACTTTCTCTTAGGTAAAACAATTAAAAAAATAAATAAATAAATAGAAAGATGAATTACTCAGGTGTTCTATTTAGAAGCTTTAATTATGTCAATATTCCAACTACAGAGCAAGTTATCTTTACACCGATTATAAAATTTACTGGTTACAGGAAACATCTAGAAGCAGAGAGTTCTTTTTATGATGGTTTTAACCTTGAAGAACTAGGTTAATCAAAATTATAGGGGTACAAAGACAGACAGTAAGGCAAACAGTAGGGTGAGGAGGTGGAGAAATGCAAACCCCCACACAGCACCCACAGGCATGTAAAATGGCGCAGCAGCTTTGGGAAACAGTCTGGAACTTCCCCAAAATGCAAAACACCGCCAAGATCCAGCAATTCTATCCTAGATTCATACCCAAGAGAACTGAAAATACACACTCACGCAAAAGCCTGTACACAAACATTCTTAGCATCATTATTGAAAATAGCCAAAAGGTAGAACCAATTCAAATGTTAATCAACGAATGAATGAATAAACAAAATATGGCTGTCCACACAACAGAGCATTCAGTGTTAAAAAGAGCTGTAACAGGCTACGGAAAGCCGGACACAGGGGGCGACTCTCAGTACCCACTAATGTGCAACGTCCCGAAGACGCAAATCTAGAACTTGAAAGCAGTTTAATGTCTGTCAAGGTTTGCAAGTAGGGGGTAGTGAGTGACTGCTGATGAGCAGGGGGCTTCTCTTTGGGGCGATGAAAGTAGTGACGGCTGCACAACTCAATGGGATCAAAATCCGTGAATTATACACTTTAACAAGGTGAATTCTATAATATGGGAATTTATATCTCAATAAAGCTCCAACTAAATAGACACATGGAAAGCACCTGGCACATACAGCTACTCAAACTCATTCCCCTTTGGAAACAGATAAATTGAAATTAGGGTAACCCAAGCTGCTTTAGGTGGAATAGAACATTCCCAATAGAAGTTACTGCTTGCTGCACACCCGCCACCACCACTAGGGATTGAATCCAGGGACACTCTACCACTGAGCCGCACACTCCCCCAGTCCCTTTTATTTCTTAAGTTGAGACAGCTCTGGTTAAGTTGCTGCGGCTAGCCTTGAACTGGTGATCCTCTTGCCTCAGCCTCCTGAGTGGCTGGGATCACAGGCACGTGCCCCCCTGCTGGCGTGTTTTTCCTTTCATGTGCAATTCGGTGGTGCCGAGTGTAATCGCAGTGCTGCACACTAGCTCACTCTTACTGTGGGAACTATAAATGAGTGAACTGGTGAAGAAACCGACTGAACAGCCACCGCATTCTGAGTCGTTTCGGGGAGTCAGGAGGAAGAGTCTCACCCTCAACAATCCCACACCTGTCCTAAGAGAAGAAACGCAGGAAGGAAGCAAAAGCACACAATGAACTTTCAGAGCAGCAAAGAAAATCACCTCGATGGAGAAACAAGACTTCACAGGAAAAAAGAGGATCAAGAGATGAGTAATGTATCACCCGCCCCCACAAAAAAACTAAAGGGTCACAAAAATGACTTAAAGAGCCACGAGGGCTGGGCTGTGGCTCAGTGGTAGGGTGCTTGCTTAGCATGTGTGAAGCACTGGGTTTGATCCTCAGCACCACATAATATTAAATAAATAAAATAAAGGTATGTGTCCAGCTGGGACTAAAAATATTAAAAAAAAAAAAAAAAAAAAAAACATGAAGGGGCTTTTATGTGTCATGCACCATGAGTGCCAGTGATCAAGGTGACCGTCAAGCGTCCCAACAGGGAGCTGTGGCTCTTGCCTGTGGGGTTGGTGCCACGCCCACACGCTCCTACCCACCGTGCAAACACGGCTGGCAGCAGTTAGAAGGGACGGTGTCCGCGTCCTTAAGCACGTTCAGGTGGAGGCCCCATAGCCTGTCTGAAGTGAGCGTCACGTCACAGCATCTATTTCTTGGCTTCTATGTCACGTTCCTACATACAGGGCACTCCGGGTGATTCTACAATGTAACAAATAAACTCTCAAAATATAAACACAGCGAGACAGCGTGGCAGAGCGGTTAGGAAGGAGCACTCCCGTCCCACAGACCTGGCTGGCAGTCATCAGCTACACGACTTTGGGCAAGTGACTCTGCTCCTGATCTGTGTCCTCATCTGTGAAATGGAATGCAACCACACCACGGAGGTCTACCAACAGGGTCTGGGGAGACCAAGGAGCAGCTCTCGAGGGTTCACTACATGTCCTCAATAAAGGTGAGCTGGCGTTAGGAACGCCGGCAACTCACAAACCACAAAGCTCTGAGAGAGGTCACCTCCCCCCCTGCTTCTTGGGGTCCTTCTTTGGAAAGGTCTCTGGATCTAACAAGGCCTGGAACAGAGCAGAGCTGAGAGGCAGAGGCCAAACCTTTGCTGACTGGCCCAGTCAGTCAGGGTACAGGTGCGGCCGACCTGAGAAACCGTAAGCGGAAGCCACAGCCCGCAGGCTTCCCCGGCTTCCTCTGGGCCTGGCTTCAGGGCTGCTGGCTAGACCTGCAGTCTGGTTATTGGACAGTTGGCTCTGAAGTACGTGTGGGGGTTCAAGGACCTCCAGCCTCCCTGGCCATACGACATGTAATTCGCACTGAGTCTCAACAGGCTTCTGCTTACCATTCAGAGGGATTACACAGCATCAGAGGAGGGTCACATATATAAACTGAAACCGGTCAAAAAAGAACAGCCACATTTCAGAAAATATACCATTGGTGAGCTTTTTCCGCGATCAGGCTAGTGGGTTTTTAAAAGGAGGCACAGTGAATGTAAGACATTGACATTTATAGCCGTAGCTCGACGCTTACTCTTGGAGGCCCAATTATCATCCCTGTCCATCTCGTAAGTGTCATGTCTTCGTCATCTTCTAGACCCCAGCTAACTGTGCCATCTCCTACTCCTTTCTGGCCTTCTTCGAGTTCTTCCAACAGTCGGAAATTGCGAGGGACTTTTACTCCTAAAATAAATGGAAAGAGATTCAAGATACTAGCAACTACAGGGGACCTGCCAGCCCAGAGCCGCTGCTTGTTATCAGCACCTGGCCGCGCGGGGTACCATGCACGCGCTCCTGAGGGCCGCCCGCCTCGGACCAGCCGCGAGCGCACACTGACATGAACCAGCACGACCAGAGGGAAGGAGCGTGTGTTCTGCGACAGGTGACATGATCAGGGTTAGAAAAGCAAACTTCAGGCACCCCAACCCCAGCCTTCTGACCAACTCCATCAGTTTTTACACGCCCAATACCCACGTGCCGATCCCTGTGGGTCCACTAGACAGGAACCACCGATACCAAGTGCCAGCCAAAGAATCCTGACAGGGACTTTTTTTTGTTTTGCTTTTATGACATCTCTCTTCTTTTTTTGATACTGGGGATTGAACCCAGGGGTGTAGTTGGAGATAGATTTTCATGAAGTTGCCAAGGCTGGTCTTTAACTCGTCGTCCTCCTGCTCAGCCTCCTAAGTCACTGGTGTGTGCCACTGTGCCTGGTCTCAGTACATACTTTTGAGGCAAGGGTATGCTCATTTATTGGAATGACTTTCAAATGACATTAGGAGGAAAAGCTGCCATAGATATATCAAATAAAAATGGTGTTTTCTTAATCAACTGAGAGTTAGTGGAGGTGCCATGGATACAATTTTCAATTATTTTTCAATTATGTAAGCTGCAGTTTCTCTCCCGATTTGTGAAAAAGGTACAAGGCAGCAGCTGGGACCCTAATTACTTGTTTCCAAAAATCCCAGTCTTGGCTAGTAGCTCATAAAAGCAGCTCTCACTCACACTGCACAGGTCCAAGCCACAGCTCCCAGCCCAGGGCCTCGGTGCTTAGATGTCTCGAGGCGGGACGTCTCTCCCAGGGCTGCTCTCCAGCCACCTGCCGGCCTCTCCGTCCTCCCCCATCTCCTCCGGTTTTTGCACTATTTTCTTTGGGGAAAAATTTAGAATCTAGACAAACTACAAGCTGCTCTGCCGGGAATTCGGACACCCCTCTGGTCAGACTCTCAGGGGCCAGCAGGACGCACTCCGAGACTGTGAAGAGTGGCCCTCCGAGGGACCCACGACATGGGGCTCCCAGGGCAGGGCACAGGCCATGCCAGCTCAACCCGAGTGCACATCACGCAGTGCCTGCCTCCATGGTCTCGTCTAGGGACGCTCTGGGACGGACACAGTGATGTGACATATGGTACAGGAGCTCAGGGACTCTGCATCAGGTGACGGAGGACAGGGCCACTGCTTAAATTATTGTCATCGGGGTCACGACCAAAGACCTGAAGGAAGCGAGGGACTGTGACCTCTGGAATGTTGAGGGTGCGTCTGGAGGCAGAAGGAAGAGCAAGCGGAAGGCTCCAGGGAGGCTCGGGAGAGAACAGAACAGCGTGGCAGGAAGTGAGGCCGAGAGGGCGGCCGGAGCTGTCCACCAGAGCCCCTCCAGTGCTGATGAAGAATGCAGGAAGGCAGCAGGGCGGGAGCAGCCAGGAGGCTCCTGTGACCACTCCGCACAAGGCACCAGTGACTGCCCGAGGGGGTGACAGCTGTGACATGATGCTGGGTACCAGAGATCTGAGCCCACACTGTGGTCAGGTGGCCTGTGATGGGTTTAGGTCTGAACAACTGGAGTGGAGGACAGAGCTGTGAATGGCACATTAGGTGACTTCAGGTGTGTGGCCACAAGCTTCATCTTCAGTAATGCGTTTTTTAAAATATTTTTTTTTAGTTGTCGATGGACCTTTATTTTACTTATTTATATCTGGTGCTGAGAATCGAACCCAGTGCCTCACACATGCAAGGCACGCGCTCTACCACTGAGCCCCAGCCCAGCCCAGTAAAGCATTTTTAAGAATAACTGATTCAGGGGCTGGGGGAGTAGGTCAGTGGTACAGCTCTGGTCGAGGAGAGTGAGACTGTGAGATCCTGGGTTCCATCCCTGCCACTGAAGAAAAAAAAGAAAAAGAAAAAGAAAAAAACTTACTTAGGGCGAATAATAGTATCCTAACACCCCAATTATTCCTTTTGTTTTTGGTACTAGGATTTAATCCAGGGGTATTTAACCACTGAACCACCTCCCAGCCTTTTTTCTTTTTTACCGTGAGGCAGGGTCTTGCTAAGTTGCAGAGGCTGACCTTGAACTTGTGATCCTCCAGCCTCAGATTCCCAAGCCACTGGGATTACAGGCATTTACCCCTGCACATGGCTAAATTATTCTTTTAAAAATAAATATGAGTACCTGACTGAAGAAAAAAATATTAACTATCCTATACAGTACTTGAAAGTAAACAGCAAAAACCAGGCTTGGTGCTGGTTTGGAAAACACTAGCAAGCACGTCTCATCTGCAGCACAGCTGAGCGGATTATCCGGCTACACTGGATGAAGTCCCCCTCAAAGACACAACACTGAGATATGTTTCTGATGTTACAAACACCAAGCCAGACAACGCGATTAACTTTATTCAGAAAGAGTTAAACTTAAATCTTTAATAATCCTAATTTGGCTAAGAAAAAAAAAAAAATCACTGTGCATTCTACTCCTCTCACTGTCCTGGTGACCTGCAATTGCTAGGAAGGCTGACGACCGCCTGAGGCTCTGCTGAGGGACAGTGCTGTGGAGGCTGTGGAGGGCTGGGCTAGAGCTGGACTCCAGGGTGCCTGCCTAGCATGTGAGCCCTGGGCTCCAACCCCAGCTCGGGGGTGGGGGGTTCCACATGTTGAAGCCCTAACTCTCCAACCTCAAAATGTGAATGTAAAAGGCCTTTAAAGAGGTGACTGGGTGTGTTGATATGCACCTCTATTTCCAGATACTTGGGAGGATCACAAGTTCAAGGCCAGTCTGGGCAACCTGGGGAGATCCTGACTCAAAAAACAAAAAACAAACAAACAAAAAGGCTATAGCTCAGTAGTACAGCACCTGCCCAGCAGGCCAGAGGCCCCGGGTTCCCTCCCAGCACTGCCTCTCCCCACCCCTGCAACACAGCAAAAAAAAAGAAAGAAAAAAGAAAAAGGTGAGCGAACTAAAATTAGGCTCTTAGGGAGGACCCTAACCTAATCTAGGACACAGAAAAAGGCGCCGCGCTGAATGTATACAGAGGAAAGACCACATGAGGACACAACAAGAAGGCAGTCTGGAGGCCCACGGGAGAGGCTCCGAGAGGCAAGCCTGCTCCCGGCTTATGTTGGGGCTGAGAAATAAATTTCTGTTGTGAAGTCACTCAGTAGGTGGCATTTTGTTACAGTGGCCCGAGCAAACCAACACGGAAGGTAAGAGACATCTCCGGAAGCTTAAGAACATTGGAAGGCTACAGACCAAGGTGTTAATGATTATCTCTGTGTGCAAGGATTATGGGTGATTTTTCCCCTAAATCAGAAATTTCCTGATTTTGCTTTCTTTTTCTTCCTTTTTCTGAAGACAGGGTCTTGCTATGTGCCTAGGCTCACCTTGAACTCTTGGGCTTAAGCAATCCTCCTGACTCGGCCTCCAGAGTAGAGGGGACTACCACAGGCACGTGCCTAGCTGGAACTACTGGCCGGCACCAGGTTCTGATTTCTTTTACCATAATAAAGCAAAAGAAAAAAAATTAGGAATTAAGCCAACTGTACTCTAGGCAAGATCCCTACCTCGGGGCCTCTGAAGTTCCTCTCCTCTCCTAGAAGACTATTCCTTCTAGATTGCCATAAGCCACGCTCCCCCTCAGTTACATGACACCTGACCTCAACGTGTTACTTTCTGTGTCAGTTATTTAAAAGTCAGATAGGACTATTTCTAGTAGTACTATTCATCTTGTAAACTTTAGCAAAGAACATCCTGTGGCTCAAATGATACCTTCTCATCTAACAACCAGACCTGATTAAGAAGTTCTAACATCCAAATGTCACAAGATCATTGCTATTAGTTTCAAAATAGATGATGAATTAGTTACATTTTTTTGGATGTTTAATTTTAATCTGTAGGACAAAATATCATACTGGTAATTAATCCTATACTCCCAACACACACTTTCATTGGATTAGATATTTAATTACTTAAAAAAGTGTGCAAAATCCCATATACGATTGAACTAAAGAAATACGGAGATTAGCTGGGTGCTATGGTGCATGCCTGTAATCCCAGCAGCTCAGGAGGCTGAGGCAGGAGGATCAAGTTCAAAGTCAGCTTCAGCAATTTAGTGAGACCCTGTCTCTAAATAAAATGTAAAAAGTGCTGGGGATGTGGCTCAGTGTTAAGGACCCCTGTGTTCGATCCTCGGTACCAAAGAGAAAAGAAAAGAAAAGAAATATGGAGGTCAGTTCACTGTGACTGAAGTCAGCACTTGGAAGAGTAACTGAGAATCAAGGAGGGCAAGGCCAGTGTTCTGTCGTGCCTGCAATCCTGGAATCCTGGAACATCGCACACCAAATCACGCTCAAGGTGCTGGGGATCCAGCTAGGCAAGTGCTCTAGCCCAGGCAATTCAAGTTTGATTCAAGTTGTAAAAGAGGCACCAGAAACAGTTTAAGAAATCAAAACCTTTGTATTGGTCAGTATCTATTAGGCAGTGTAGAAATATTTCAAGCAGGAGTTGGAACAGACACATGAATATCAGCTAAGTACACTACATGCTAAATAATGACAATAAACATTCATTCTATTTGAATAGTAGTCCTCAAACTTGGTCTCAGGACCCCTTCACATCCTTAAAATTTAACAAAGACTTCTAAAAGTTTTTGTTTATGTGAGTTTTACAGCTACTGATATTTGCCAAATTAGATTACAACTGAGAAATTTTTTAAAAATGTTCACTCATCTAAAACTAACTGCAACAAATGATTATGTTAAGGTATATACTATATCTTATGAAATAACTATATCTCCCAAAGAACAAGGGAATGGGTGAGAGGATGGCGTGGCTTTGTAACTTTCTTTACTATCTGGCTCAAAATCACAGGGGTGCCAAGACCTGAGCTGAGTCCTGCTGGAAGGGGACAGTCACCCCTGTACCCTGGACAAGTCGGCGGTCACACTCTGTTCCTGGAGCACCATTTTGCACCTAATTGGGTCAAAAATTCCTCTGAGCAGGGCTGGGCATGGCTCAGTGGTGGAGTGCTGGCCTGCCGGCCCCTGTGTCCCATCCCATCATCTGAGGTGACACATTCCTTGAGCTCAAACATCCCACACTCGGCTTAGATCCTATGCTGGCGTCTGGCAGTGAAGTACTGTGCTGACCCTCATTTAGCCCAATCTTCAAGACCCCGCCCACAAACTGGAAAGCACCTGAAGAAGGCTCTTAATTCTTAGTTCACTTTTTTAAGCCACAAACTTTTTAAACTCAAAAGTGGATTAAAAGCAAAATTTGGAGAGGAGCAACAGCTAGCAGAAATCAAGTCACTGCACTCTCCCACACTAAGGACATGAGCTGCTGCCGAGGAGCCACGGCGGGCTCGGCATGTTCAGTGTGTGTCAAGCTGGACACCACATTCACAAGCCAAAAAACCAAACACCCCAAAACAACCTACACTTTCCAGGACTGCAAATTTAGGCTTTTCACCTGCTCCAAAAAAAAAATTGCCCTATACATAATCAGTGACACAAATGCACACACATCTTCTTTCAGTGTGCTGATTACCCAACACTCCGCAGCTCCGCGCCAGACCACGTAGTGCTACGGAAGAAATAAGAACAGGAGCCTCCCTGACAGCACATCATACCTCAGTGTAGACAAAAGACACGGACACACGCATGCAGGAATGTGCCCCCCCCACACACACACATACACAGGGCCAGTGAAACCAAACGGTATAGAAATGTAAGCCTGCCATGGGACAGCATTTCTTTGCTTTTGAGGGCTCACACCTGTATAAAGAGCACACACCCCTGAAGAGGCTGAGGTCATGTTACTAAAGACCGCACTTTATCCTTGGGGTGATGGTGGGGAGCTGCACACAGCTCTGAGTAGGAGCAGGGAACAGGCAGCGCACAGCTCCCGGGAATGCTCAGGACAGGCTGGAAGGTCAGAGGCCGGCCTGGCATGGCTACTGCTAATGTTTCAGGGTACAAAGTCAGAAGCATTTACTTAAAACCAATTCTGTGACAAAACTGGTTATGGAACTTCTCACAGGCCTGGCTGCTGGGAAGCAGAGGGGTGCTTGAGAGATTCCCCACGGCCTGATCAATGCGCATGAGTGCGGGGAAGTTCCTGGTTTCACAATGTGATAAACAAAACCAAACAACCACCTGGCCTGCATACAGAAGGTCTCAGATGAACATTTGTTGAAAAATTTAAAAAACAGAGCATAAAAGAATATAAATGTCTGCAAACTCCGCTTTATTAAGGGCAAAGTCGACCCACGTCTCCCTGCGTGAGCAGACTCGCCGCATCCAGCTCTGACACCACAGGACAGCAAGGCCGTCGCGTCTACCACTCTATTTCAAAAGAGCAGGTCGGAGTGCTGGCTACGCTCACTCCACAAACAAGAATCAGAACATACTCCAGTGAGCACTCGACACATCTGAAGCAGAGGGTTAGACCTGGCATCAAGTTCTCACTGCCCGACTTTGGTTTTCTTGGTACTGCTGGAAAATCAGTCCCAGGGCCTTCATGCAGCCAGGCAAGCGCTCTACCACTGAGCCCAGCCTCAGTGCTGACTCCACAACCCTCCAGCAATGTAGCTACACGTTACCTGGAGCCCCGGCAAAGCAGGAGTCGCAAGGTTCCTGCCTGAATGTGGCGGGGAGACCAAGTTAAGACCTGGAAAGCACCTGTGAGCACAAGACCTGGCACACTCTAAGTGCGCTACTGAATCACCTCCCCCAGCACACTTCCATCCGCCATAAAAAAACAAGCAACCCAAACCCCTCGCCCCACCCATCTCCCCTCTGGCTACCATCCTCTGTGTTCCTTAGCAGCAAAATCAATCTCGAAGGGTCGTCTAGACTCCTTGTCTGTGCTTCTTCACACAGGCATCTAGTCCATCAGGCCTCTCCTACCCAGTCACTCATGCTGGGGGCTCCGTGCCCCTCTAAATCCCGCGGTCAAAGCCCGGAGTCAATTCCCAGCCCCCACCCTAACTTGCTGGTGCTCTGGGCAGCACCTGAGAGCGTGCTTGCCTCCCTCAGCCTGCGTTCCTTCCCCTCACTGGCTCCTGGGTCTCAGGCAGGGTCCCTCAATCTCTGCTCTTTGAGGTCTTGACTTGTTCCATCCCCCAAGTCACTCTACCCAGATCAAGGATCCAAGGAAGGAGTGTCCAATTTATACTTCCTGCTCGCTGCCTCCCACCTGTCCCCCACCTGTCCCCATCCACACACCCAGCAGGCCTGCCACACTCAGACGCCTCCGAAACGGAGCCCTTGCTCTCCTCCTCCAAGCACACTACCCACGCCCCAGTCTCAGTGTGTGTGGCATAAACATTTCTCCTGACCCCTAAACTCTGTAGTCCTGGCAAGAAACCTTCCCCATCCACATCCAACCCATGTGCAAACCTACTCACTCTTTACTGTCTCCACTGTGATCACTCTGATCTCTGTCACCAGATTCCTAACTGCCTCCACCTAGTCTGTTTTCCAGAATGATCCTTTTAAAGGTAAGCTGGGTGTGATCCCTGCCCTTCCCCAAGCCCATCACCGGCTTCCTGCCAGCACTCCCAACTCCTGCCCGGGCCTGCACAGCCTGCCATCCACCACCACCGGGCCCTGCCACTTGTTGCTTGGTCCCTTCCCCTCAGCCACACCAGCGCTCCATACTAGGGAGGAGGTGACCTTCCTTCTCCTTTGCACTTGTCACCTGGAATTCTGTTCCAGAGCCCTGAGTGGCTGACTTGATCCCTTTTTCCTCAACCTAACAACCAACCTCTCCATTTTCTCCTCTAGATTTATTCATCAAAATTTTTGGGGTACTGGGGATTGAACCCAGCGGTGCTTTTCCACGGGATGAGTCACATCCCAGCTCTTCTTTTCATTTTAAGACAGGGTGTAGCTAAGTTGCCAAGGCTGAGCTTGAATTTGACATCCTCCTGCCTCAGCCTCCCAAGTGACTGAGTTTAAGGGCATGCACCAGGCTGATCTGCATTTTTCTTTATAGGACTTGTTGCCACTCAGCATTGATTCATTTCCACCTCACTGGCTGTCGTCATGGGAATGAATCTGTTCACCACTGATCTCTGATGCCCGCAGTGTGCTGGGGGCACCAGTGCTCTGCCCTCTAGAAAAGGCTCTCTGGAGCTTGCGGAATGATGAACGAACCAATGGCTGAGCGCTAGTGAGGGAGTGTTTTGGAATGAGTAACTCTCAGTGTCACAAAATTTTAACTCTGCTTTATTTCTGAAAATACAACCAGCAAACGGCACCACTAACAGGGAGTCTAGGACTGGGGATGTGGTTCAGCAGTGGAGGCCGGGTTCAGTCCTCAGGACCGCGCACACACCAAAGGGGAGTCCAACATCATGAAGGTCATCCAGGGGGTGGTATGGATTTTAAGGTCCAAGAAAAATCATCCTTCCTATTTTTAATGTAATGATCTTAAAAACTATCAATCTTACAAGGCCGCCAACTGCAGAGGGCCTCCCGCCCTTCCCCACACCCTAACCTCCACCAGGCCTGTGCTGAGCTTTTCCTTTCTCTTTCCATTTCCTTTTCTTTCTTTCTATTGTCTGACTCACTCCTGGAGCGTCTCAGGGCAGAGCTCTGACTCTTCAGGCCGCCTGCCCAGAAGCGGCTGCTACCTGGCTCACAGTGGTGCTCGGTCCATGTTTCCTGGTTGAAGAAACAGCAGGCTCTCCTGTTCCGACTGTAAGCTCCTGTTCTCCTGTGGCCCAGCCGCTGGACTCCAACACCACACAGCTGAGATGCTAAGGTTTTTAAATTCTGAGATAAGTAAAACTGATACGACTTTTATTTTTCAGTGATTGAGAGTTTTAGGGAAGTACATTATTTTTTTCTTTAATGAGGGGAAATTGTTTTCTCACTCAAACCACACAGGGAAAGGATGGTTCACTTCTGTAAAATGAACTTTGTTTCATATAATCTGTATGAAAGTGTGTTATTAATATTCCAAACACTGCATATAAAGTTAATGTCAATACTTTCTGCAAAACAAAAGAGCATTTAAATCCAAATGGCCTAACTACACCCTAGTCCTAGAATTTCAGGGGCTAATTCAGGTATATAAATCTAAATACAGGTGGACTTGAGAGCCTGAAGTCTTAAGGATGTATTTGGCAAAGCGAGGAGCTCACTCTACCCACGTGGAAAGTGTAAGTTCAAAATCATGATTTAAACAAAACATTTCAGTGAATAAATGAAAAAACAAAGTCCACATTGCCAAAGAACAGATGCATAACTGATCAGAAAACCCAATATTCAGACATGTTTTACTCCTACCGCACTTTAATCACGTGAATCAAACTAAATTTTAAGATTTCCAGTATTTCTTGGTCAATCTGACATCTAAAATGCAGCTAGAAAAACAGCATCAAGTGATGGTACAGAGGATATGAACATGAGCTCGTGTTAATCCTGCAAAACCTAGAGAACTACAGGCTCTACAAGAACTAGACACAGACAAAGGGAATGCACATCAAGTCCGTATAATGAAGTGGCCTGTAACTCTTAGAAAGTTAACTATGACGTGTTAAGATAATCTCACCAAGGCGCTAAGACATCCCAGCAATCCAAGACCTTAGATAAGAAAATATTTGTTCCTACTACTTCAGAATTCTTTCCAGGCGATTTTTCCTGGACGTGTGTCAGTATCAAAAGTCAGCCAGTTATTCTCTTGGCTAAATATAAACTTAAAAGTCAGCAGCAGCAGGAAACTACAAAGAAAACACAACAAGGAGGCTGAAGAGCACGAGTGTCTGAAAGTCTGAGAGTCAGAGCAGGAATCAGAAGCACAGCAACACATGGAACTGTCTACACAGAAAAGCCGCAGCCCCTGACGGTGGAAAGCCGGCCTGGCCCAGGACCTGGGTGGTGGCAGCAGAGCCTCCAGGCGCTCCTGAGAAGAAAGCTGCCGGCTCTGAGGGGTTGCTCATTCACGAAAATGCTAAACTGAGCAAGGACTGTGGGAAAACGTGAAGGCCTGGCCCAGAAGGCACTGGGTTCAATGCTCCTGAGAGCTGAGGACAAAGTGGAGCAAGCAGCTGGTCTGGCTGCTGCCTAAGAGGCGCCTGCCCAGAGCAGCGGACCTCTCCCCTCCAGAGCAATGCTCATCCACTGTGGTCCCCAGGGACCTCGGCTGGGAACATGCTGCACCGGAACTCCAGGACGGGAACTCTGAGAGTGGTCCCAGCAAGGTGACAGGCCCTCCAGCCATCAAGACTCTCCCTACTTTGCTCTAGAGGGAAGAAGCTGCAGCAAACCACCAGTGCCAGAAGGCAAGACCTTGAGCTCTGGGCAGGGTCAGCAAGGAAGGCCAAGGATCAGATTTTCTTGTAAGGGGTGGAGACCAAGGGTAAGCTGTTAAGTGAGTCAGGACACGGGGAGGCAAGGACACAGCTAATTCTATGATAAAGCACCTGCCAGGGTGAAGGTGTTCCTTGTGGAAGGCTGAAGGGTCACTTTGCTTCTGTCCTATCAGATACACTGTTCCTCCACATGCCAAATTTACATAGTTGGTGACATCAAAGTAAGACCCTGGATTAATCACTGCCATATTCAACAAATATTTATGGAACACTACCTACAATGCCAGGGACTCTGCTGGACGCGGGAAACAGAGCAGAGAACAAGACAGAATCCTGCCTAATGAAGGATGTGGCTCAGTGGTTAAGTGCCCCTGGGTTCAATCCCTGGTACCAAAAAAGAAAACTATGCCATGAGGTGGTCAGGGGTGAACTTTCTGGGGAGTGCTGCAACCCCAAGAATGAGAAGCAGCTGGGCACATGAGGACTGGGGACACAGCACACCCAGCAGGGGAAGAGTGAGAGCAGAAGTATGAGCGCCACCATGTGGGGAGAGCGGGGGACCACTCAGGGCCTGGTGGGCCATGGGAAAAAACAGCTTATTCAACGACTACAACGGGAAGGGCTTTCTGAGGGAAAATGACAGTTTCTGACATTCTGCCTCCTACATAGAAAATGTGCTGGAAAAGGGCAAGACAAAGCAGGTTTCCCTGACTTCCACGCGAGAGAAAGAGGGTGTTCTGGTGACAGGAAGACAACAGCGGAGACAAGAACATGTGGGGTGGCGCCTGCTGGACTTGCCACAGGGTGGACGTGAGGCGAGGAGAGACCCTGCTGTTCACTCGCTCTATCTACTTGAAGGCAACTGCTTGGCCGAGGCAGAATTGTCAATGGACAGCCAAGGGCCCAGGTGCCTACAAGGTCAACGCTGGAGAACAGGCAACGGGGTGGGAGAGCACCTGTCCTGGGGGAAGAACGCCCCTGTTCTGCACCCTGGTTCAGACAAGCCACGCCTCCCGAGCTCTGCTCCTCACCTTCACCACCTGGGTGCTGTGGAAAGTGACATGTGCATTTACTGCAGCAATCACCACGCCGTGCAGCCCGCAAAGGCAGGCGAGGGCCGACTTTGCACACGATACGCAGGGCCCGAGCCGGCAGGCGAGGGTAGACGCAAGCACTTCCCTAAAAATGGTCCCAACTCTCACTACCCAGGAGGGATAACAGTGGAGAGGGACGCTACAAAAAGGGTTCCGGAAGGGGTGGCAGACACTTCTCATTGAAGTCCTTTCTTTCCCCCAAATCACAAACATGCCAAGACTCAGGAAGAGCATGTCAACAGCCCTGCCTTTCCCGCTCTGTCCTAAGGAACTGGAGCCGGCTGGGGTGGGGGCCCTGCAGCCACATGCCTGGGCTCCAGTCGGGCATCGCCGCCTCTCAGCCAGCCACTCAACTCCCTCAACTCTTAGTTCTTCCCAGCAACACCATGGGGCTCCCACTTCCCTGGTTAGCTGGTTGGGCTGTGGAGAGCTAAGAGGAGACGACAGGAAAGGCCCAGCGAAGTCCCTGGAATGCTCCAAGGCGCTACATGTACCGTTTTACAACATTTACTTCACCAAAGGTGAAGGTGCTGCTCTGTACCTCGCCGTGGCCATTCAGAATCAGGCAGGGGAGTCAGTGTGTCCTCTACTTGATCAACTACTGCAGAGTCGCAATTCAAAATGGCGGAGGAACAAGGAGGAGGAGGAGGAAGGGGGAGAGGGAAGGTGGAGGGGAATGGGGCGATTTTAAAGTCAATGTGAAACGCACGCTGGCAGTCCTTAACTGAACCACAGCTGGCACCGGCACAGCAAAGGCAGCCCCATCACCAGAGCAGACGCAGGTTCTCTGGCTGAGCCAGTAGAGAGCTCCTTCCCTGAAGGCAGGGCCACACTGTGTGAGTCACTAACTACAACTGACTCAAGATGGCTCACAGCGAGACACTCGGAACGCAGACCTACTAAAGGACTGTGGGTTCTCATCGCCATCTCCAGCTGTCCTAGAGCACCCTCGAACAGGAGGGAAAACTACTTAATCTCTACTGCCCACAGGGTTAACTTCCTAAGCCAGATGTGCTCGAGGCCACGCCCACGTATGCAAATACGAAGTCACGCCCAGCAAGGGCTCACCCCTCTGGCTCCCGGTTTCTGGTTTCTGGTTCACCGTCAGGGAAGTCTTTGGGCTGCAGGGTGACAGCAAAGACCACAGGGCAGGAGGGAGTCACCTGCAAAGTGTGGCATCCTGGGGGTGGGGGGCTCCACAGTTCTACTCTCTAGGATCTGTGCAGAAACCACATATCACAGACCCAAGGGGAATGAGAAGGTGGTGTAGCCAAGTGCTGACCATAAAAACCAAGTTCAGTCTTTGCAGGAACTCAAAGCTTCACAGCTATTTCCTGGCATCGAGGGCAGATTAATCAAAAGGTTTACTTTAAACCTGAGCACAGGCTCCTAACACACCTGAGGGACTTCTCAGGGTGAGAAAGCCTGTCCATTCGTTTTAGTTTAATTCAGTCAAGGTCCTTCTGATTCTGCTCAACACTATGCAATCTTTTCACTACCTGCGGACACAGGTCACATGTCATTCATTCATTCAACAAACATTTACTGAATGCCTATTTCATATCATATACTTGTTCAATAGCTTCCCCTTGTACTTCGTGAAATCCAAAGCCACGTCTCCAGGAGTCAATTCCTTGACAGTCTCCCTCAAACACTGAGGACTTTTATTTTGTTCTTTCAACATGTAAGCCTGGTCCCATATCAGGACCTTTGCATGGCAGTCCTCCCTATGGTGCAAACTGCAGGGCTGGCTCTTTCCACCATCTGTCTCAGGTCCAATGCCACTTTCCCAGAGTAGCCTACTTGGACCGTCAATCCAGACACCATCACATCCGGCAATTTCCTTCAAAGCACTCACTGCTATCTGAAAATATTCCTGTTTGTTTTTGGTACCGGGCACTGAACCCAGAAGTGCTTAACCACTGAGTCACATCCCCAGCCCTTTTTATTTTTTTTATTTTATTTTTTTGAAACCAGGGATTGAACTCAGGGACACTTGGCCACTGAGCCACATCCCCAGTCCTATTTGGTATTTTATTTAGAGACAGGGTCTCACTGAGTTGCTTAGGGCCTCGCTAAGTTGCTGAAAGTGGCTTTGAACTCGAGATCCTCCTGACTCAGCCTCCCAAGTCGCTTGGATTACAGGCGTGCGCCACCACGCCCAGCCCTTTTTATTTTTTGAGACAGGGTCTAAGTTGCTTAGGGCCTTACTATATTGCTGGAGGCTGGCTTTGACCTTGGGATCCTCCTGCCTCAGCCTTCCAAACTGCTGGGATTATAGGCACACACCACCACACATGACTGAAAAGGTTCTTTATTTACTCCCTTAATAGCCTTCTCCCTGATTTGAATGGGAACTCAAGGACAGGGGCTACATCCATCTTGTTTGCTCTCCATAATAGGACACAGAGGTCCTAGTAGCTATCCATTTTGGGAAGCCAAGTATAGGGTGCTCAAAGTCTGTTCTCCATGTAAACCCTGCTCTGTGCTCTTGCAGCCCACTGGACAGCAGCTGCGAATGCTTTCTCCCACTGCCCAGTATCTATGAAGCACTCTCACTCTGGCAGGGCCTCAGGAAGTTAGAATCAAGGAGCTGTTAAACTGGACTGCAGGCAGCCAATCTCAAGCGACTGCAACAGGGCTGAGGTGCACCGTAACAATGGCTGCCGCGGACACACCGCCTTCTCCAGCTCATAGCAACCTGGCAGGGATGGTATGCTGGTGAGATGATTCCCCCAGCTGCCTGCCCTGACTCAGCCTGTCTTCTGGGAGTGCCTGTGGTAGTGTTTTGGTAAATGAACTGACTCAGCAATGTACTAGCTGAAACCAAAATCTAGTTAAAGGATGTGCCGGCTCCTCCACGCTCCAGGAAGACCCTGTCGCTTTTATCAGATCCCCAGCATCCACTTCTTCTAGTTCCCACCCTCGGTCACACTTGGATACTAGAAGAGCAATGTCCTGAAAAAGCTCCCCTTAGTCGCTCTCCTAACCCTCCTTTGCTTTACACCCAAGGACTTCAGTACCCAGGCTGGTGTGGCGGGGTGGGGGAGGTCTGTTTGCTTCCTCTATCAGAGATCATCCACCTTCACCCCATCTGGGAGAACCTCCTGGGCTGAGGGTGCAGCCTCCTCATCAAAAGGAAGACAGAGCGCTGGGGATATAGCTCAGTTGGTAGAGTGCTTGCCTCGCAAAAAAAAAAAAAAAGGAAGACAGAGTCTCCCCCAAATCCTGCACCTCCTGGCTCTCTCTTCCCCCATCATGCACTCTGAGGGATCTTCCCCAGCCAATGACCAACCCACCTCCGACCCCATGAGTCCATCCCTGGTTGTTCAAGTGAGGAATACTAATGCTCCAACAGCCCCCTTGGGTGTCATCTTCTGGCCCCTCTTAAGTGTGCATAGCAGGGAATCAGTCTCCAAGTGCTGCTTCCCTTAACCTACCAGGGACCACCAAACCAGAGTCCCTTCCTCCAGTATTCCCTCCTGTCACCCAGGAGTTCCCGTCTGATCTGTCCCATCCGGCCAATGGGGAACCTTCTGATCTCAACCCACCAATCTGTCCCAATGATCCAAAGGAGTGGAAAGGAGTGATGGCCTCCACCAGACACTTCCAGGCCCACCTGCCTCACCCAGAGCAGGGACGGGAGGATTCCTCCTCTAAGGAATGGCCTCTGGACCCCTGCGGGGGCTTGCCACGCTTGCCACCCTCGGTGCACCTCTTCCGCTCCACTCGCGGCTGGCCTCCCGAGCTTGACTTGGAGGAGTCACTGCCCCCTCACAGAGGGCCTGGCCATGCCGGGGTGGCCCTGGGTCGCCCCGACCCGATCCCCTCCCACCCGCCTCGAGGAGATGCCCTGCCTCCCCCCCAGT
>JAJEJO010002124.1:24153-192300 GCA_020662805.1 Glaucomys volans | reverse complement strand
CTGATGGGTAAGCTGAGAGTGTATGAGAGATAACTTGAAATCTCAAACTAGGTACACTGAAAAAATGGGAAAGTTGGTGGCCAAAGAGGAAATCACAGAGAATGCCAGGTTTGGGAATTCAGGATAGGGGTGGTGAGATGGAGAACATTAGCTATGAATGGTTGTGTTAAATCAAACCCCCGGGTGTTTCTGGATTTAATAGAAGTGTTCTCTTCTGAAAAAAAAAAAAAAAAAAAAACTGAAAAGGGAAAGTTTTTAAGTGGGCATTGTACCGAATGGTAAAGAAAAATACAGGAGTAATGCTTTTAAAGGCATGTCTGACTCAAAAGAAAAATCTTTCAACCATTTATTGCATGATATTTTCCCATGGAGATAATTTTTAAAAGCTTTGGCTCACTTCGAAGAGAAATACTGAGCCCTTTTTGTTATTACTTTAACTTGTCCAATCTCTAAACCACAGATATACCTCAGAGGTTCATTAGAAATTCCCCAACCCAGAAATAGGAAAGTCCCAATAAAAACAAACTAACCAGATCCTTTAGGAGTTGAATTTTGGAGTTTTGACTTCCTGATTCTAAGGAAGGGTCATATTTTAGTTGCAGAATAATAGTAAGTGTAGCATAAAAAGCACCAGAGTTAAAATAATGAATCCCGTCCATGCCTGTCTATAGATTTGGCATGCACAAGTATCAAGCATGATTCTAATACAAATTGTGGACAAAGCAAGTCCTATTTCTAACCCAGACCCTTAACACAGAAGCCTTTTTTTTATCACAGATGATATTTTTGCTTGTCCATTATAATTATCTTTCTGTTATTTCATTTAATGTAGTTAATGGCCTAAGTTATATTAACAATGAGACCATATCTTGTCTTTCCTCCACAAATCAATGAGGAAACAATGGTTTGGAAAATTTTTTCCACTGTTAGACTGGGTTCAATTATTAACAGTTAGGGCTTATACTTTATACTTCTCTTTTTCTATGTCCTACTTTTGAAGTAGTCATTGCCTGTTACCAAGTCAAGAAGATATCATTGCTTGTCATTGCTAGATAGGGAGGAAGACACCCAGTGAACGATTCAACCTCATGCCCATATGCTATGTCTCCTTAGAAAACAAATTGAAAAGCACTCTGGTACCTAACTTTTAAAAGCACAACTGTGAGATAATATAGGTAGAACTGTCCAGTCATCTGTTATGACAAAGGTACATTTTAGAAGACAATGAATTTCAAGAACCATGAGTATATCCATTGTGACAAGGTCAGAATTTCTTTAGTACTCACTATGTTTGGAAGGTTTTAGTAGCACAGTGTAAACCCTAAAACAGCTGCCTAGAGAATGGTTAATTGTATGACTCATGAGCCAACTCTTCCAGCTCTCGCTGTTTTTCCTTGCATTTGGATTCTTTTAAGGAATACTTCATTATAAATATCACTTTACCAACTATTACATCTCTTTCATATTTTTTAAATTTTACAAAGGACACGTTCGGTGTTGTATTCAGAATAACAAAACCTCAAGATCAAACATTATCTTCTTTTCAAACATCAATACAATAAAATGTATTTTACCCACCAAAACATTATTTCAAAACTTTTGTGAATTATTACCTTCACTTGTTTTAAATGTTCTGCTTATTAATATCTTCATTTCTTTCCCCCTATACAACTGTTCATTTACTAACCTGAAAAATGTTTGGTCCAGTCCTCCTAATCCTACCCTGTCACCAATTTCCTTTCTCTAGGAGAAACATTTTAGCAATCTATTATTTAGGATCTGGTAAAGGAACACAACTGAAACTCAATCCTGGGCTACCGAGGTACTCACCAGTAATTGCTAGTTTGCAAAAGAAAACCCATGTTCTATCTTTTTTAACTTCTTCTGCTAGCTCCCAGCCTTTCTCCAGTTCTAGAGACGATTTGTTTTTTCATTCCATGTAGCAATCTTCCTGTATTCTTTCAAATCACAAGTTCAAAAAACAGAGAAGTGAGAATACAACAAATTAAATATATTTCATACATTGGAATGTCACTTTTTATATAGAAAAAATTAGCAAATTCCTGTAGGATTTGAACATTAGTAATTTGTACAAATCTCTCTTTGGTACCTGAAACTAACAAGAAGAAATGTAATCTACATAACTCCTTAGAGCTAATATTATAAATTGTGTTACAGTGCATAAAGCATGGAGAAATTATACTTCAAGAAGTGAATTAAAAATTGTTCTAAGAAACTTTTTAAAAAGCATTAATACAACAGAATGCCCACAGAATGCATCTCTTACCTTAGTGTGTTTACAAGAGGAAAAAAAACAATTTCTGTTAATTATTTATTCATATTAAAATATTGATGAGTTTTATCTAAGAGTAATGGGCTTCCAGCTGGTGTACTGGGTTGAACTGTGCTGAAATTTAGCCAGCATAAGGGGTGTGTATCAAAAGAGCAGAACAAATAACTTAACAGGGGTCTAAAAGCAGCAATCAGAAAAGGTTCATTTAACATAGAGATGGCACAAGCTTCGAGCAATTGCCTCTACTTAAGTAAGTGTGGAATTACAAAAGGTTATTTATTACAGTCCAACAGGGGCCTGCAGCTTGCTCAAAGGCCTTTGAAGTATTTCAACAGTTATAAAGTCTTGCTTAGTGCACAAGCAGTAAAACTTGGGCAGACCCCCAAAACAGTCTGCAAAGCTTTTATTAAAAGGTTAATACACCCCTGTCACAAATGTTGTTTGAAAGGAATTATTTTCTCTCTCCCCTTTTTTAAAGGAGAGATATCATACCTTTTCTTCCCCCACATCCTTGAAATGTATTTTAATGATTTTGAAAAATAAACCAGTTTCATGAGGGTATGGAATTAAATGTAGGACTTCATGGATTTAAAAGGAAAGTGTTCCAATACAAAGCTTCTTTGAAACGCTCTGCAAGCACACATCAAAAGTCATTCTACTAATGGATTTGCTTCAGCAGAAAAATGAGTGGAACTTCTCCATTGTTTGTAAAGGAAGGAAAATTTTGTTCCAAGGATATTGGTGACTTCAATTTTCTCATTAGCAATTGGATAATGAATTGATTTTTCTAAGTATATACCTAGAAAATTCAATGATATAATGTGAAAATAGCTTATCTTTTGCTTTGAATCAACTTTAGAGCAGCAAACAACAGGGATGGGGATGAGACCAATTTGCGAATTAGAATAGTATTGAGTAGATGAAGAGTAGACATGAAAGGTAAATGACTTTAGTTGGCATAAGAGGATAGTAATTGCTAAAATGACAATAAGAAAGTAAATTAAAAAGGAAAATAAAATAAATGTACTTTCCACCAGAAAAACACAACCTACATTTTATTTTTTTGGCAAAAGATTAAATCCTCATTCCCATACCATTAGGATAAGAACATTTTAATCAGAAAAGTGTTCATAGCAGTATCGCACAAATAGGAACAGATGGATGGGAAATTTATTGAAATAGATTTCAACAAGTGACACAAATCACAACAAATCACAATGATGAACAAAAACTTTAAAGTGACACATAAAGGTAAAAAGCATTTATACATAGGAACAGCTTGAAAGGTTCAATGTAAAATTATCATGTCATAATCATAGAAAGATGAAATCAACAAATATGGAACCTGTACTGTTAGCTCTTTAAAGATTATGAATACATAGTGTTCAAATATGCTTGATTTGCAAAAAAATGTGTTACATAATGGGTTTTCAACCAATTAAAACAATTCAATAGTTAATTATGAAAATTCCTGAGCTTTTTCTTGTGTTTGTAATTTGGTTTGCTATATTCTGTTAGGGTCAAGTGTTGCTTTACTCCTGTAAGGCATTTCACTTGACTGGTAACCAAGATTGAGATTCAAAACCCAAAGTACATAGATAGCACGCATTTTTCTTTTTAATGGAAGAATTGGAAATAGAACTCACCTAAAACATACTTTAGTTTTAAATGAAGATGACCCTGTTATATCTGATCTAACTTGCTGCTTTCTATTCATATTCCATATTTTTTATAATATACAACAAAAGATAGCAAATACAGTCACTATCAAATATCTCAAAATATATTTAGATATCTGTAACACACAGCAGTTATTTCCTTGAATTTCTTGTCAAATGTTTTTAAGAAATTAAAATTCAAAAATATAAAATTATTTTATTGAAATGAATTTTTATTCATGAGAGATTTTTGTCAGAATTCAAGATCTACAGTAATATGTCCTAAATCATATCTATTTCACAATACACTAAATATTATTATTACCTATGGATACCATGGGACTCCTTGTGTATAATGGATTCCAGTCCTCTTACAGAGTTGCATATGAAAATGTTATCAATGAGCTGAGGAATCTGGCATTAATAACTTTGCAACATTATAACAAATAGGTAGTCCTAATGTTTTGTTCTTTTTTTAATATATCAAATATATTTCATTGCTTACATTATAGTAGCAGATTGAAAACATCTGCTCTCTTGCCACTAGTCAACCAGCAGCAGAAAATCTCAGCTCATTTTCCATAGGCTTGAATGCACTAGGGCTATAATCCAGCTGCTGGGGCTGGATATGGGGCTGGATATGGGGCCAGATTAATACTCAGGGGTCTTGGAAATGGAAATAGTGCTTTCTTGCCAAAGATTAGACCAATGATAGACTCCATTTGCTGGTTCCCTTCTCCCTCTCTGCTCTTATTCACCACGCCTTCTAACCCATAAACTTGCTTTCTCCCACTTTTCCTCCCTTCCTCTCTTTACAGCTCCATCACCTGTCATGATAATCAAGAAAGATCGGACATCCAGAAATAGCATCTCTTTATCCTGGCAAGAACCTGAACACCCTAATGGGATCATCTTGGACTATGAAGTCAAATACTATGAAAAGGTGGGAAGCAATGTTATGTGATTGAGTTGTGTAGGGAATGAGCCTATTTTCTCATTAGCTGTGCTCTTGAAAAGAAAGCAGCGACATTGCTAGTAAGAGCTGTTTAGTTTCCCTGTCATATGAGCCCCTTAATTTATAGGTAGACGGGCATTTAGAAACCACCTTGTCAAATACCCTCTACTGTATAGCAATAAACATCATCAAAGATATCACTACCAAACATAATCCAATTAATTGTGACTATAGACAGGGCATTTGTGTTCTTTTACACGGAGAATCTTTGTTCCACTAAAAACTTTGCAGTGATTCTTTAGTCTCCTGATAAAGTATTCCTTAGTTAATTGACTCAAGCCTCATTTTATGACCTCCACATTGACATGTTTTCATTTAATACAGAGGGTAACATTGGAATGAATAACACTGACACCACATTATTTAACTCATGATGAAAAGGTTTCCTGACTCTGCAGAGGAAAATAGAGAAAATGGAGTGGAAGAATACATATGCCCACATCATAAAACAGTGATACAACAGTGCAATTATGAAAGATGAGCACAGGGTTATTATACATAGAATTTAGATAGTGACATTTCATCACTTAAACATTTATTTCTCCCTAGTTTTAAAATATGGGTAAGTTTGAAAGCAAGATGTATTTAAACTTTATCAGCAAAGCTGGTTCACTTCATAGGGGCTAATAAGGAACAGAACACACTTGTGTATCTGCTGCCCTTTCTAAAGTACTTTAAAGTGAATTAAAAACAAGTTGGGCAATTATGTAGCTATACATATGTAGATGCTGCTTATGTATACTGGATGCTTCTGCATGCATTATTTAAATTTCAACAGTATGATCACTTAATGAAAGTTGGTAAATAGGAATTTTTATAAAAGGAATAATTGAGAGTAGTAACATTACATGAATTTCCCACAGTCCCTGCCAAAATATATCAGGTTTATGTTTTTAATCTTGACACTCACGATTCCTTGTTTAGCATGTTTTCCTGATCGTGTACCTACTTCAGCGTGAGAATGGGTAGTTAGAAGTATGAGTGTCATTAAAACATCCCGTTGTCAAAGAGGCATAATGCATAAACATACTTTGTGTTAGGTGGTTATTTCCTTTAATGAAGTCAAGGTAGTTCACAAACATGATGTTATTCTATGTACACTCCTCTCTACAGGAAAAAGGTATTCCCTTTTCATCAAAATGAAGTGAGGCCTAAGAAATTTCATTTTGCCATAAGCACAGTATAGTCATCCACTATGTTAAAGCCCATCACTTTTGTGACTTTGATCTTCTCTTTTTAAAAGGGTAACAAGATAGAGTGAGCAGATATAAGAATCCATGTTTTATTGATGATCCAAGGAAATTAATTTTGTGCCTCAATTCAGACTGGATAACCAAACTAGGAGGACACCTTTAAATCTATGATGCTAATTCCAAAATGCAATTGACTTATGTTTACGTTTTTTGCCTACAAAAAAATTAACTTCTTTCAAACTCTACCAAAAAAATAAAATACACATTATGAGATGAATGCAGGATGAAAATCATTGAATCTATTGATTATTTCTTAAGCTTTTTAAAACATGATGCTTGCATACAAGTGATGTTACTTTAAATATGTGTATATAAATACTTATTTTTAGCACAGAAACATGAATTTAAAAATTATTCCCAAATTCACATGTGGGGCTTGGAAATATTTTGAATGCTTTACTGGAATTTTATTTTCTGAAGATCTATATTTCTTGACTGCTTAATTGAATTGTCTCAAAATGATGAACAGAGTCTGCTTCTGGGTACTTGTTCAATCATTTTTTAAATGAATAAAATAATTATTTATGCATAAGAAATGCATTCAATACTTTGCATTATTTAATGTAGTAACTCAAATGCTATCTAATATATAACAAGCATCTCTAGCTAAAAAGTGCAATTAATTATCATTTTCATGTAAGTTAGAGAAAAAATAAATTCAGTGCAAATTCAATTTTTGTAAGCAGGACTTGACACAAAAGAAACTTTACTATTAATGTGGAATGTGAATCTCCCAGAGCAGATCCTTTTGGGGAACTATTTCTAGAATTTGCTCAGATGATATTTGTCTCTACTAAATGACAATGACTTATATAAAATACAAAGCCAACATAGATATACTGAGGAAATTAGAACCACATATAAAATCTTGACTTCTCTTTTTATATTTTTAGATTAATAGACATATTTTCTATTTGACATTCAGTAGGATGTTCTTATTAAGTTTAATTCAAAGGGCTATTTTCTTCATTGTAAGCTTATTCTTGGAATTAGTTTGAAGCTCTCAGCTTTGACTTTCAGTAACCAGGAAGAATGAAAGCTAACTTTTCCAGCTTTATGTGGAGAGCATAAATCATAACCTCCAAATTAGGAAGTCTATAAATATTTTCATTTGAAAAATTTCCCTTCTTGCACCCAGCAAGTGAAATAGTGTACATAACTTTTTTTATGCTTCATGTGCTCTATTTTAAAGAATCAACTTCGAGTGTTTCATGTTTATCATGCAATAGCTTTATAATGAAGATTTGATATTAACATGATTTATTTTCTTACTTCAAAGCAAGAACAAGAGACAAGTTATACCATTTTGAGGGCAAGAGTCACAAATGTGACCATCAGTAGCCTCAAGCCTGATACTACATATGTATTCCAAATTCGAGCCCGAACAGCAGCTGGATATGGGACCAACAGCCGCAAGTTCGAGTTTGAAACTAGCCCAGACTGTATGTATTATTTCAATTTCATATAAGAGGAAGGACTATTACCAAAAATGTTTGATGTTTTATTCTCACTTTCTAAATGTTAATTTAGAATGATAAACTGAATGTTTTGCTTGTGACTTCAGGAATTTGCAGAGCTGTGTGTTTGTATTTGTGTGGGTATGCATCTGTGTTCTTGTTCTCTTTTACAAATCAAACTTATTTTAATGTGTGCAATGATTCTGGTTTTCTGTTAGCCATAAATTCCTCTGAAAGAACATTATTTAATATGGTAACATACTTCCAGCACCTATCAATCCAGATGTTTGAAGTTCATTGCATGTTTCAGTTAACCACAAACAGGAAACTTGATGATACATGAGGATCTTAATTTTGTTTTTACCCTTAACACATCCACTCATGTGTAACTTAGGGAATAAGGATTTTCTAAAATGTGTTTTATTGTTTCATTCATAGTCACAAGAAATTGGGGTAGCCTGTTCAATTGATCCCAAATTTGACTAATATCAGCTTAGACTCGGCAGACATTTTTTTAAAAAAACAAATATTTCCTTCCTTTAAATGAATTTACTCAATATTGAAAAAGCAATCTGTTAAAATATAATTTTCAGAAGGCAATTTCATAACTATGCAGATAGTATAAAATAAATACAAGCTAAATATTTTATTTAACTAATTAGTTAATGAGGAGACTAGTAAGAGATTAAGACTGATTTAAAGGAAAATTAGAACAGACACATACAAACATACATGTATATTTGTGCAGGTGTATGTGTGTTTAGGAATAAATTATATCTCTAGTGAACAAGTGTTATTTTTATTGTAATAAGAAAAATCATATACAGAACTAACGGTTTTCTTCAACTGTAATTCATAGTTATAACCTAGCCTAGAGAAAAGATCCTTTAGAATCAGATTATCCTAGAAAGGTCTAGGAATGCCCAAAACTTAGAAAAATCTAGTCTTGTCTTTTGTCCATTCTAACTTGCAATTTTTCTGGTACCTATATTTTCTATTTTCTAAATATTTTGTTCCCAACATAAAATCACATTATTATTGGTAATAATGACATATATACTGGAACTGACCATAAATGTAAAAACGACTTGTTAATAAAATATTTTATGAACTCCGCTTTGTCAAGTAAGAATGCTGCTTAGAGTAAAGAGCTGTAACTTCTGCAAGGTTCTGAGGTTCTAATGTTTTTATACATCTTCAGTTCACAGCAGAACTATGACCAATCTACTTAGAGGACAGCAGCCATTCATAGACACACATATCTACCCTTAAAGACCTCTCCCAATTCCTGGGACGAATAAACAGAGAGAAATAACTCTGGAGACACCAAATACAAAATGCAATATGGTGTAGAAATACAAGACAAGGTTCAAAATAAGTTAAAAATTTTAGATGACTGGATAATAAAATGTAATTGCAATGTGACATTCGTCTTTCTAAGTCTTTTTGCAACTTTTAAGTGATGTGAAGAAAGTTTCTCCTTTTGAAATGACTATAAGTTGACTTTTCAAACCTGTAAATGAATAGTTGAATTAACAGTAACAATCAAATCCACATTTGATTTACTGGAAAATATCCCAAATCACAGTAGTAGGAAAAGCAAATATTTCTGATATCTAATGATATAAATTATACATATTGAGGGGTAAGAGAGTCAGATCACCATTACATAAATATTTAGTATATTCATGAATATTTTGGAGCATCCATCTAATTTTGTATGATGTTAATTAGCCCTCAACCCTATCTGATAACTAGATTTGCAAAATCGACAACAAATTCCAATATAATTCCATATTTGCCACAAACATTTCTGAGTAGCATTTATGCATAGAAGACTTCTTTTGAGGCTTAGTGTCTGAAGTTTAAGAAATTGACAATTTTTACAGACTTGGGATGTGGCTCAGTAGTACAGCACTTCCATAGGATGTGAAAAACTCTGGGTTTACTCCCCAGCACTGAAGAAAGAAAAGTAGCTGATTTAGGGCTGTAAGATTTTTACCAAGTTTTATTCTTGAAATACTTGTATTGATTGAGAGAGAGAGAAGGGAAAAGAGGATAGAAAGAAAAACATGAAGTCTTCATCTTCACTCCTCTATTTATAAAAATAACTGTGTGCTGTATGGTTGATTTTTTTTTTTCCTTCCAAGTGCTGAGGATTGAACCCAGGGGCTTACTCGCTCTGGGCAAGTGCACTACCTCTGAATTGCATCCTTAGCTCTATAATTTGATTTTTTTAAACAAATTGAACTTACTTTTACTGCTTCACAATAGAATTCTTCCAGACTTTGAACATCAATGAATGTGGGGAAAAGTCTTTAGTCTTAGTGGAAGAAAAACAAAAATTCAGCTTCACTTCCTTTTTTTAAAAAAATCAAAGTGAAAAGATTCATAAAAAACTCTAAAGAGTTGTTTTATTTGTAATATGTCAATAATTTAAAAATATAATAATATGGATTTCTTTAGCAATTTGTTCTTTTTTCCCCTCTTGCTTTTATTTTTAAAAATTATGTGAAAAGTTCTCATATATAACACAATTATTCCTTAGTAGACCATAGTGTATTTTGAGCTAGTATCTAGATAACATTTTCTGACCTTGGTGTATTGGAAAGATATGGAGGAACATTTAAGTGCTTTAAAATATCTTATTTGTTAACTGTCAGTGCTTATCATCAATCATCTTTACACAGATGAGGAAACTGAGGCATAACTAAGTTAAGTAAGCCTCCCACAGTCTCACGGTTGGTGGGCAATTGGTCTGCTTCTAGAGCCCGTGCATTTATATGGCAGGATATGAACCGTTTTCATAAACATTTCATTTGATCCTGTTCTGTAAACTATTCAGATACTGTTCTTTCCCTTTATGCATGATGTAAGACAGAGTTGTGTGTTTTTCCAAGCTTGCATAGCTAGTAAATGGGGGCAATGAAACTAAAGTCTCCATGTTTGGAGTCCTGATCCAGTGCTACTATTACACCCTCACAAGCTAAGTAAAAAAGCAACAATAAGACTCACAAAAAGCATGGATTTCAGAAGCATAAAAGGATTTTCCTAGAATGAAGACAGCTCCTGCCAAAGGAAGAACAGTATAACATGTAGAAAACCAGACAGACCAATTGTCTAAAAACCCTCAGTGGGCAGAACCTGAATCCAAGGTGTGTGATTTATACCCAAGAAAGTTAGGAACAAGGTAGAAGCTGTTAGGAGCAAACATTTTGGAGGTAATTTGCACTTATTATGATGACCACGAAAAATCACTTCCAAAGTGCACCTTGTATTAGTTTTCCTATTTGGAAATTGGGGGAAATCATATGTGCAACTCAATGAGGTTTAAATGTTGGTTAAATTAATTATCACTTATAAAGTGACTAAAATATTGCCTGATAAAGTGATGTCTCAGTGTGCATATGAAGTGTGTATGAGAATGAGAGAGTTCAGTTTTTGCTGCTACAACAGAATACTTATGGTTTGGTAATTTATAAAGAATAGGATTTTATTTCTCACAGTTCTTGAAACTGAAAGTGCAAGATCAAGACACTGAATCTGGAGCCTGGTGAAGGCTGTCTTGTTTCACATTGCTGAGGGTGGAAGGGCAACAAAAGATCAAATCCTTATAATAAGTACCTTAATCCAACCATGGAGGCAGAGCACTTGTGATCTAAGCACCTTCCATTAGGCCCAACTCCCAGTGCTGCTGAATTAGAGATTAAGCTCCTAACATAAGTGTTTGGAGGGGACTCCACAGCAGTGTGTATGTGAATGTTTTGTGTTTCTGTAAGTAATCCATAACCTGAAAACTCAAAGAATTAAAGAACTGTGTGGGATAAAGTTGAGCCTTAGAATTGGAAGATTCTATTGGATGTTATTTTTCAAGAAGATGAGCACCCCAAGGACAATTAGGACTCCTGAATCCCTCACCCCTCCTTTTCATTGTTTATAAAGAATGAACATGCATCAACTTTAATCTCTTGGAGCCTGTTATCACAGGACATTAAGGCAGCCTGACAAAGAGACAATAGAATCTTTATATAGAGGGTTTTATATACTAAAATATAGAATTTTATAGGAAATAGAGTACTGTTCTAAATTTTTCAGGTAAATTACATAATAAAAATACATAAGTTATTAAGTACTTCCTATGTGTCTGGCACTGGTCTAAATATTTTAGTTGTATTCATTCATCTAATCCTCAATCAAATCATGCCACATAGCAAACAACTACCAATTTAGGCGTTTAGAATGAATTGCAACCACTGTTCCTGAGGGAGAGAAAGACAGCAATATATCCTACATAGAATAGATTAAAATGAGAAGAGAGCAGGGTGCAATGGCACATGCCTGAATCCCAGCAACTCGGAAGGCTGAGACAGGCAAGTTCAAAGGCAGCTTCAGAAACTTAACAGGGCCCTCAGCAACTAAGCAATACCTTGCCCAAAATAAAAACAAAACAAAAAAGGGCTGGGGATGTGGCTCAGTGAGTAGTTAAGTGCCCCTGATTATCCAAATTGCTTATTCTCCAGCCTCAGCCTTCCAAGTAGCTGGGATTACAGGCATGCACCACCATGCCCAGTTAACACTTACTAATTTTTAGAAATTGTTAGAGTATACAAAATAAAAAGCGTGAGTTAAAGTAATCATTATATGTTCATGAAGTCTGTTTGAAATACTGATATAAGCTATTTTACAAACTATTCACACATCTATATCCAACAGAAGGGGATGTATAGGTCAGATCCTCTGGGGAACAGATTCTTTAATGGAATTTCAAGAGCAAGGGTTCTATGGGAGATGCCTGAGAGGTTACAAGGGGTGGGGGGTGGACAAAGAGTCTCATACTGCAGTGTATGTCTGTCATCTATGAAAATAAAGAGGAAGAGAACCATAAATTTTAGGTCATCCCAGGCAACTGAGCAAGATTCTGTCTCAAAAACAAAATTTTAAAAGAGCTGGGGATGTAGCTCAGTGCTAGAGCGCTTGCCTAGCATGCATAAGGTCCTGAGTTAAACCCCTAGCACTGCGGAATTAGAGAAAAAGAAAGAGTGAAGGAAGGAAGAGCTTCAGGCTGACTGCAGAGCAGCTCTTAGAGTCTCAGTCACCAATGGGGAGCCCCCGAGTGTAGATCACCCATTTGAGGAGTCCTGCACTGGGCAAGAATGGCTGGATTCCAGTACTTTGCACTTGCCCTGTCCATCTTGGAGAAAGACAGGACCAGTTCATGAAGGGCACAGTGGATCCTGAAGTGCAGCAGCTGGAGGCTGTCTACTCACTGCACTCTTGGCAGCAGGGATATCTGAGCAGACACTCTCCTGACTGCCACATTGGTATAAACAAGAGTTTGCTAGTAGGACAGAATAAAGTGCTTGCAACAGTTTATATTATGGTGTGCCATCCTGTCACACTCTGAGCTCTTTTCTCAGATGCTTAGGACATTTCTAACCACCTCTCCACCCCATTTATTTTCTTGTATCATTTAATTACTTCTAAAACCACCTGTTTGGAGAAAATCTTCCAAATTTGGATGTGATCCAGTTAAAGATGCAGGGATGGTTCGTTTTGATGTGACAATATTCAAGTAACTAACTCCTCTGCTTTTCTTTTGAGCACAATGTGTTCACATGTTCAATTGGCTTTTACCACAAAGACAACGCATGTGAGTTTGAACTTATGAAAGAGGGAGTCCCAGAAACTGCTTGTATTGTAGAAAGTCTATAGAGATTAGGATGCTTATTGAGCTTGTAGCAGATGTGGCTAGGAATTTAGACGAAGAACTGAACCTAAATGGCTTTATATGCCTTGCTATAGAATTTCATCTAAAATTGATAGAGAATCATGCAGAGATTTTATGCACAGGAATGACATGGTCAAATTCGTGGTTGAGAAGGAGCACTTAGGTGACAAAGTAAAAGAAAAAAGATATGCAAATAGAGACCAATTGGAAATTTTTAATTATCATCCAGGAGAGAAATGGAGGCTAAACTGAATATTTAAGAGGATTTTGTGATTAACTTCCGTAGAAGGATGAGAAGAGGGAGAGGACAAGGTTACTTCCTATTTTACGGTCTAGATCTTTTCTACCGAAATGTGGTCTGGCACAGATATCATCAGTATCACCAGACACATTATAAGAAATGCAGTCTCAGTCCCCATTCCAGACTGAACCAAAAACTGTTTTTTCAAAAAGATTCCTGAATGGTTTATGTGTACATTAAAGTATTGTTCTGGCTGAGGGGTCAGTTAACATTTTCCATGATGGGCAAGAAAAATATTTTAGTCCTTGAGCACATAAGTCTCTGTTGCTGCTGCTCACTCTAGCATAAAATCAGTCATGCACAAAAAATCATGTGGTTGTGTATCAGGAAAACTTATAGACACTGAAATTTGGATTTCAAAGAATTTTCAGGTCACAAAATTTTGTTCTTTCCACTTTTCACAACGATTGAAAAATGTAACATCATTCTAAGTTTGTGGCTATCCAAAAACTGATGGTGGGTCAGATTTGACTCCTGAGCTGTTTCTGCTGAGTTCTCTGGGTGAATGAATGAGTGATGGGGTCATTTAAAAAGCTAGACATATGGGAGAGCTTCTTGGTAATAGGTGTTGAGGTCCTTGAGACAGGTATTACATCAATCTTTTTTCCTTTTTCAATTTAACTTCTATTTACAACTGACAATATTTTATAGTTATGGAGCACAATGTTATGTTTTGATTAGCATACACACTGTGAAATGATTATATCAATCCAGTTAGCATGCCTATCAGTTTACATAGTTGTCACTTTTTGCAGTGAGAGCATTTAAAATCTTGAAATACACAATAAGCTTTTATTAACTGTAGTCACTTTGCTCTGCAACAGATTTTTGAAAACTTAATCCTTCTACCTAACTGGAACTTTGTATCCTTTGGTCAATTTCTCTCCATTCCCACCACCCCTACCTTCCCAACTTCAGATATCCATGGATCCTCTCTACAAGTCTGACTTTTTTTTTTTTTTTTTTTGATTCCTTACATAGATGAGATGTGAAGCATTTGTTTTCTGTGCCTAATTGATTTCAATTAGCACAGTGTCCCCTAGGCTCATCCATATTGCTGCCAAGGAAGCGCCACTTTTTAAAACATCACTTTTTATTGGGGTCAAAACAAGATTAATTAGAAGGCTTTTATAATTTTCTATTGGGACATCTTTACCTGTTCTCTGTGTTCCTCTGATACCTTCTGGCTTATCCAATGAGTTTTTGCCAATGTGGACAGAGAAAAGCAGTCTAGCACATTCCACACAGTAGGCATTCAAGTGGTGTTGATTGATGATGAAAGAGAGTATTTAATTCATTATTCAATGCTAATTTTGTTTATTAATGAGGTAGAAAAATTTCAATCCAAATATTGGGAAATTTTTGTTTTTTTTTTTTTTTTTTTACTCTAAATGAACAATTCAGAAGTATCAAACAAACATTAAATCACATTTCAGGTAAAAGAATACAGGGCTTCGTTGACAAGCTCTGCTGTCCGGATGCCAGACATCACATGGTAATGCTTGTCTATTTCTTCTTTTATTCTCTTCACCTTTCAGCTTTCTCCATCTCTGGTGAAAATAGCCAAGTGGTAATGATCGCCATTTCAGCGGCAGTAGCCATTATTCTCCTCACTGTTGTAATATATGTTTTGATTGGAAGGTGAGTTCTTGTCTCATTTACCAGATTCTTTTCTTGCTGCCCTTGATTGCTTTGAAATTTTGGTTTGGCAATAAAGTCTTTTATCAAATAACAACGTTAGCACTTGTATTTTGGGTCCTACTTTCTCTGCTCACTTCCTTCTTTCTTCTCTCCTTAGTTTTGATTTTTCTTTCTCCATTAATTCCTATCCCCACTCTCCAAAGCATACTGGTTCTCTCTTTTGACCTCACTCCCAGTCTCTGCTTTCTTTTTCCAATTATCCCCTCCCACTTCAATAACTCTAGATTTCCTTGACACTTTCTCACCCCAAACACTGGCAGCACTGCATGGCACTAATCATTACCATTGGAGACTTCACCCTTCATTCATTCTAACAGTAGTTGTTAAAAAATACTATAAACACATTCTAAGGCCATTATAAAAACTGAGCTGGAGGGGTCTGCACAGCAGGGAAGCCACTCTCCATATCTCCTCATTAGGCAGTTTTCCAGGGTCCCCAGGAAAAGAGGCTTTCTACCAAGGATTTGGAGAATGTGAAGTCAATAAACTTTCACTAAAGCATTTAATTGTTTGAGGAAAAAGCTTTAATTTTTTTGTGCCTTGCATATTCTGATCAGAGATAATCATTTTAAGTATTTTTTCCTTATGTGTTCTCTTCCCTTGATTTACCTCTAGGTTCTGTGGCTATAACAAATCAAAACACGGTGCGGATGAAAAAAGACTTCATTTTGGGAATGGGCACTGTAAGTTTCTAAACTTGGTTTTGTTTTAGCATTTCAGTTTTAACAGTTGTTGATTTATAATTGGATAGCTTCCCCTTGACAAAGAGAATTCAAAAGTAGTTTTATGGAAAAATGGAGTAAATTAAATTTATTTTAGAAGAAGGAAATTCATGGCTTTGCATTAAGCAATTTTTACATGGCTACATTTCAGCATACTTAAGTTAAAGTGAAGGGTAACCTGTGGTTTATGCTCAAATATGCACATGATGAGCAGTAAGAGCTGCGTGGCTAAAATGCAAAGCGTATCTTTAATTTCCTCATTACTAGTCTTTTGCTAAAATCTAAATGGGATACTTTTCTCTTCCTAACTGCCAAGTAAATATAAACAACCTCTGTTTATGTGAAATGCTTTCCCCATTTTAATCAACCAACCAGGAAAGAGCTTGAAAATAAACTATTTATTTTGGAGTTACATGATATCCAACTGGTAGAAAAGCCAGCACTTTTCCTCCTCATTTTAAACCAACCAATTTTGCCTCTTAATATTCTCTAAAAGAAATACGCTTTTAGGTAACAAAGTGTTTACATCTAAGAAAAAGACTCATTTTTTTTTTCTTCTGGTGAAACAAATTCTTCCAGGTGTTTTGCTTTTCAGAACTATGGCTCGGCTTAGTGTGGCAATTACTAATCAGTGTCCTTAAAAGGAATAACATGTTCTTATAGCAGGAAATTAATACAGACTACACTCGTGCTCAGGTGCCCTAAAATATCTCAATACAGCTAATGGAGTCTTCTTATAAGCATTACTTTCTCTGGCTTTCACTATTGCCCTCTAAAATTACTTGCAGATCAACATGGTACTTCCTGTAAGCCTTTGGATTCATATCTAAAAAATGGTAACTTTGGTTATAAATTAAGTTAAAATTGACTATTTGTTGCTAATATCTAGGAGGCACACAATAGCTTAGAAAAAAATGTATTTTCTAAAATGTAAAGTCCTGTGAGATGGAAAAATACAAGAGTTTGCAGAAGCATTGTTTGTTTTGTCTGTCCATCTCTTGCAGAGTCATTATGGGAAAATCCACAAAAACGCCAAAGTGTTATTTTCTTAATATCAATGACACATCAATCCAGATTAGTTACATTACCAGCACAGAAGTCTTACAAGAGTGCATAAACAATTTATAGAATACTTGTTCTCCTTTTTTCTTTCCACTGGCCCACAAGAAGCTGTCACAATCTCCATGCATAAATTAGTCAGAGCAATTACATTCTTTGGAATTAAATCCCTCTTAGTGTGAGTTGGACAACTGATGAACATATATCATTACAGCAAGACCATGCTGGTTATTTAATTTTATGAGAATTATAAGTCTTCTGAATATGGAGTTTTGAGAAATTCCTGCAGGGCAATTGTGAACAGGTTCCTATGTCTTCTGGTCTATTTTACTGTTGGTTTTTATCGTGCATTTAGTTTGAAACTTTAATTTTTTTTTTCCAAATGCAGAATATTCTCATGATAGACAAGCAACAACAAAAGGAAATGCATTTTATCCTGGCTTCAAAAACATTAAGTAACTTATATGCATTTATAAACTTTCTGCCTCTCGATACTACAGCTGGTTTATTTCAGACCATTTATTTGGTATTACTTTAAAAAGCTCTAGCTATGAACTATTCCCTCCAGCCTTGTTACAAATCCTATAATATTGCTTCAAAAGGAACAAAATGTGTTTCACCTCCTAAGATCCTGTCCCCTTGCCCTCTCTGGCTGGACCTTTTTACATTTTTGCTATCCTTGGGGCAACGCATGCTGGTAAAATGGAAATGTAAATTATTGTGTTTGCACAGAACGAGCTGTAAAGTAGTGCAGCTTAACACGTGTGCATGTGTTTATTATCTGGGTTTCATGACAGAGCCCAGCTACTCTGTATGCTGCCCTTAATTATTGGTGTGAAGGGATTATGTGCCTCGCAGCCTCAATCTCCTGAGTCCCGGAACCTCTGGGGCGAGCAGTTAAAAATCAGCAGCCAAGCTCCTACAGTGAACAGACCATTTTACTTGGGGTATGTGTGTTTGTATTTGCACCCCCCACCACCACCACCACACACTCAATGTCATCTGGATGGAAAAGCAATTTACCTTATTTTAATTAATAGAAGTGAATATGACTGACTTGGGGGAGGTGAATATATACTTTTAAAATTAGTAATACAGATATTCTCTAGGGCTGACTGTTACTGAAGAATAACTCTAACACCCATTTGATGGCGTTGTAAAGTGCTTTTTAAAAATGTCTAAGATGTTGCAGTCAACTCATTTCATATACTTTGTAAATTCTGAAGCCAACAAATCTCCCCTAAATTGATTTTCTTAAGTTCTGCAAGGTAATTATTTTGGTGATTGTTTACCAAAAAAATTTAATTTTACTTAGGTGGTTAAAGGGTCACTTTTTTTTTTCTTGGAAGAGGACTGCTAGATTTTCTTTTTAACCTTACTTTAAAATAAGTAGAAGCATATCAAAATATAACATAGCCTCATGTGTCTTTATTACCCTGTAACCAAAATGAGTAAACAAAAGGATTCTAACATCACTTCCTAACATATTTTAGTAATTCTGTGGTTAATTGTACATTTTTTCTTACCCAAAAGCAAGAAACATGTGATAGCTTTCCTTAATCTGTCTTGCTTTAAGAATAAAGTATTTTATTCTAGATAAATAATTAGAAGTCATTTTAGTATAATAATAAAGTATAATAGACTTCTGTGTTAGATGATGATTCTGCTGTCTGTTTTCATAGAAAAGAGTAAGGTTGACATGGGCTTAGTCAACTTTCTGTTGCTAAGTACATGAGAAAATCAACTTAGAGGATGAAGGATTTACATTGGCTTAGTTTCAGAGGTTCCAACCCATGGTCACCTAACTCTGCTGATTTGGGGTCTGAGGTGAAGGCATAATGTCATGGCAGGAGGATATGCTGCTGCGACATAGTTGCCTGTTTCTTCATGGCTGTTGGGGGAGAGGGAGGGAGGGGACGGGAGCGGGGAGAGGGAAGGGAAGGGCAAAATGGGCTGGGGACAAGATACACCCCTACCCAGTGACCTCCCTCTCCTAACTAGGCCCATGTCCTAAAATTTCCATCACCTCCCAACAGCATCAGCAATTGGGGAACAAGCCTTCCACACATGAGTCTTTGGGAGACATTTGTGATTAAAATTATAACAACACAAAAAAGTAGGCAAATTAACCCGTCAACTTAAAATAAATGACATTTCTGAGCCCAAACTCTAAAACTGAGAAACCTCAATAACAATAATTCTAAATAGGACTGGGGATGTGACCCAGTGGTAGAGCATTTGACTAGCATGTGCCAGGCCCTGAGTTCCATCCCAAGCACCAACGAGGAAAAATGCAAATAAATGTTCCTAACAATGAAAATACTAAATAGGGAAATAATCACCATTATTTATTGAGCATTAACTACTTGACAAGCATTTGCATAGTACATTTTCTCCTTGCCCTTTGAACTGAGCTATTCAAGCCTGAAAAACTCCTCAAAGTGGAGTTCTCATTTTCAAAGCTCCACCATTTGTACTTTGCCCAAAGCAGAAGCCAGTACATCATTTTCTCCATTCCTGTGGGATGCTGACTTACTAGATAGTGGTGTCTTTTCCAATTATCCACACCCTGCCTCAGGCTGGAGGGTGCTACTCTCCTAGAGCAGCAGCCTCAGCACCAGAAGCTGCAGTGCACATCATTGGCCTTTGTTCTGCTTCCCAGTGTGCTCCCAAACCTTTCCCTTCCTGTTCTGCTGCCTCAAAATCATCTGCTGAAGGAGCTGAGGAAAACAGGTTTCACCTTCTGTCCCTGCCAGTCACTTGTTCTTTTATTGTGCTGAAGCCTGTTCAGGACAAGTACAGGCACTGGTTTAGTACAGAAGGCAAACCTGACTCAGAGAAGTCATTGGCCAATAGTGTTCCCTTGCCATTCTGCTCATGAGATAATCTTCCATTCCAAAGCAATATTGGAAACTATAATGTCTGATTTTATTTGTTGAGTTAAAAGAAAAAAAATTCTTCAATAACTTACTGCAATGAATGAAAAATATATAACTATTAAGCATAGATGTCCCCTGCTAAAGCATTATTATCAATGTAACCAAGATTGAAAGTATAATCAGTGTTATTAGTAGATATACTATAAAACTTAAATTGTGGTTTTCTTTAGGGATAGTCTGTTTATGAAATTTAACTGATCTCATGTTCTTTTTTAAAGGTTAATTTTGCTTTCAGAAAAAACTCCAAATTGTGATTTTTCTAAATGATAGCAAGTTCACCTGTATCACTTTTCTTTAATATTTTAATTACAGAACATCATGAAAAATCTCACCTTCAGAAAATTGAATAAATAAATATAAAATAAGGGAGATTGGTATCCAATAAATTATATACATGATTTATTTTTTTAACTTTGCTTCTTATCATAGTTATTAAGCTTATAAACAATGCTTATATTGCCTTTATGTTGTAAACCTACACAAGATTTCAGCTGATTGATAGTGTATTGGTGTGTCTATATTACACATGCCCATACTCACAGATTAAACTTGATCAACAATACCAGTGGAGAATTTTGGTTGAGACTGTTAATAAACGCTACATAGTATCAAACAGTTGATATGCCTTTTTAAGATCCGCTCTTTTGTTTGTCAATTTTCCTTCTAGTTTCTTTGCAGAGAAAATTCCTCATTGTGGCTCTTTATCTTTCACTATGAACAAGTTTTCTTATATTTTAAATATGTAAGCCAAAATCTCAGTCAATTTCTATTATATCACAGATAACTAAAGATTGGTGTACCTTACTGGGATGGAGAATATTTTAGTCAATATTTTTATCATAAAATTTGCTCAGTTAAGAGTTTTATAAATTTCACTACAATAATGCCTTTTCCCTTAAACAGTAAAACTTCCAGGTCTCAGAACTTATGTTGACCCACATACATATGAAGACCCAACACAAGCAGTTCATGAGTTCGCTAAGGAATTGGATGCCACCAACATATCGATTGATAAAGTTGTTGGAGCAGGTAAGTACCTCAATAACCCCACTGCTGACCTAGGATGCTAATCACAGGTTTACAGTAAGAATGCTACCTGAGATTGATCAGTTTTTGTTGCCTAAGTATATTGCAATGGAAAGTGGCATTTTCTGATTTCATGATCAAAGACAGGCAACAAATAAAAGGGGTATTTAATGGCAAGTAATGATTTCAAAGGTGCCAGACTTACAGACTCTCAGACCTGGCTGCCTTTTATTTATTGAATTTCAGAGGCGGCAGCAGCCTCGACTCAGTCTTCTCACGGCCACGCTGATCATGTGTCATAAAGCTATTTGACTAAATAGGGGTAACACGATAAAAGTGTGTCTCACTTTAAACAAATCCAGCAATTGAAATTTAATTTTGAATTTCAATATCTCCTTTGGAATTAAAAGAGCAAACAACAAAAAATAAAATACTGGCATGCTTTGCATAAATTTCATCACAGCAATTTTGAAAAGGATATTTTAAGCAACATGAACTACTTCATTTTAATACTTTCTTGACTTTATATAGTAAATTTATTTGGATTGAAGTTGTCTTTAGCACACTTTTTGTTCTAATCATTAATCATAAGTTCATTAAGTCAATCATAAATTTAATTAACTCAATTATAAATTTACTAAGAAAAATCTATGGAGTGATTATTAGTAAAAGTTGCATTTTTCTAATAAAAATTTCAGATATGTAATTTAATAACAGTATTTTATATATTTACACTTAACACATGGATAGCCATAATTTATGGCAGCATACATAAAAATAAAATACTATACAAAAGTAAAAATGAACTATGCTCAACAATAAAAAGATCTGCGCCATCATCTCATCCTTTAATATTGCTCTCAAAACAAAACTAGTAAGGTTGATAAAGTGAGAGTCTGAGAAATTAACTCATTGAATTATGCATAACCTATTAGATCACATTTTCTGCAAGTACTGTATTTATATATTTATGACTGGTGCTTCTTTACACAAATGTGCATGTAATTGCCTCTTTGTTTTCTGTATACCAAAATGATATTGAAAATTCAAGGAGTAGTTAGTATGCAAAAGGGAAAATTTGAGCAATTCGTAGTACCTAAATAAAATGATAATTTTCTAAAGCTGCTTTTCTGATTTTCTTCATGTCTCATTCTCTTAAAAACTCACAGTACAGGTAATATTAAAATATGAAACCAATGCTCAAGAAAAGGAAACTAGAGGAGGTGCTTCTTTCTTCATCATGTAAGACCGCATACACTCACCAAGCTTCTACTTCTATACAAAGCAGACATATGACAATAAGATATATGACAAATCATTGTTTCACTGCTGCAGTCCTGCTTTGTGCTCTGGGATGTAGAAGGTTTTGTCTGGCCGGTTTTAATGCTGCCCCACAAGAGTGCACTGTTCTCCAGCATGGAAACAAATTAGCACAAATTGCATGAGGTCTTTGCACCCTTAACTGGGGTCTGACAGAACAGGAAAATCTCACTTATACTCAACCAGTGTCCAGAAGGCCAGACAGACATCACTACGACCTTGGCATCTGAGGCTCTTTGAACTGGTAGATTTATGCAAAGATGTATTGACAGAGTTAGATAGCCAGAACAGAGTTGTGAGACAAAGCACATTCATGAAAAATGCTATCTGATAAATGACAAATGTGATAAGGAGAGGTCCACTTATACTGAATTACTTAATAATCCCCAATGCTCATTAAGAATCAGAACAGATCTACTTTGTCCCTTCTTTCTTTAGAAAGAATTTGTGAATTATTTTTTGTGAATTCTATATTTATGAATAATTAGACACATGGTCCATATTTAGGCTTTTGCAGACAATATTTGCATTTGCCACACTCAGAGCAATAAATTTATGCCTATAGGATTGGCAAATTGGTGTATTTTTAAGATTAGTTAACTATAATGCAATATATAACACACACACACAACTCTAGACTGCTTGGATTAGCCTAGGGAGAGTTTGCCATTACAAGATACAATATGGAATTGAAACTTTAAAAAGTTACCAATCTTTTTAACATTTTTTTGGTAAAACTTCTAATATATACAAAAATAGATAAAAGCACATAATAATATAATGAATGTAGGTATACCAATTTTTATAACAATAGCTTCAAGAAAAATCAACTCATCACAATCTTTCTAATTTATTTTGGGGTTTTTTTGTGGTACCAGGGATGAAACCAGGGTCTCCCACATGCTAGGTAAGGGATCTGTCAGTGAGCTACATCACAGCCTGTCCTGCAAAACTTGTTTTATGAATATTTACCTATTTTTATACCTTTTAGTTTTAAAAAACAAATTTATGTATGTTATTCATAAAAATTTAACAATTAAGTTAAATTGATTAGCAACCACCTTCCATTCTTAGAAAGGATATTTCAGAGAGTGACAGTAATTTCACAGTTAATTAAATGTATAGAATAATATGTGTGTGGCGGGGTATATTATGTATGGGGGTTGATTCCTCAATTTTCTGTCAGAAATTTTATATATAGATTAAAAAGCATTACAAAAACTCTCACTTATGTGTCTGATCTTCAGAAAAATTATACCCATATTGCATATGATAAAGTAAAATTGAGCCATGAATTAACTATCTTAAAGTAGCAACTTTGTAATAGTGAGGAATTAATAACGATTAAAATTGCTGGTTTTATTCCTTAGTTCAACCACTTTTTCAAGTTTAAACACTGAATTTCTGAAGAAAGAATATATTTATTATGCCATTAATTTATCTGATATTCAACTTTATTAGCCCTTTTAACTAGGTATTGTTATCTCCATTTCAACAGATGAGAAAAAAATAACCGAAAATTGGAATGGCTAAGGTCACACAAAAATGAGAAACCATAACTTGATCTGATATTTTTATATTCCAAGCCCAGTCTGTTTACTAAAGACCACAGCAGTGCCTTCTTAGGATTTTAGTGAGGATTAAATGAGATAGTTTATGAGCAACACTCCCCTAACACATGAACAGTGTTCAGTGGATATTTTTATTATGCTTCTCTCAGTAAAGTAGTAAAAGAATGGGCTCTGAGGCTAGTGTGAATGGGAGTCATTCTACTTAAACATTAGTAGGATATTTTTTCTATTTTAAATAAATATGGGAACTTTTATTGTGAATAACTTTTATATTGTGCATCTTAAATCAAAATATGTTACCCATTCCCACAAAGCATACCTATTTCTAAGGACAAATAAAAATGTTCTACATGTACATTACTAAAGTAAAATAAAATAAAATAAATAAAATAAAATAAAATAAACAAATAAAAAGACACAATATCTGGTACCTGTGATCTTAGTTAGAAATGATAGAATCTAAATTTTCTTTCTTATAAGTGCAAAGTTAATTGAAAAAATATATGAACCTTTGCTAGAAGGAAATATTGGAAATTATGTTTACCCAGTCTTTGTAAACTTTCTCAACACTGCGTTTTAAAATTATTGTAAAGATAATTAAATTGATATTTAACATATCTATATTTTATATTGGTGACCTTTTCTGGTATGTATCTGATGAAGCAATCATTTACTAATTTTTTTTTTAAATTAGCATTACTGAAACACCATTTTGTGAGTTTTGAAGTAGGTATGCATACATCATCTCTAGGTACTTCACTTCAAATCTATAATTGATTCACTTGAAATTCAAGCTCCTGCCCTTTATCTCTCTAGTGAGGAGACAGTTACAAAATGCTCTCCTTTATAGATACTTGTGCAATGTGACATGAAACTTGTCATCACCACCATCACCATAACCACCATAACTATCTCTTCTACCAATATAGAATTTGACATTTTTAAAAGCACTTTTGTATTCATTTGTCCATTCTACCTAAACAGAAACTCTTAAGAGGTAGACAGGCAATTTAATCTTCTTAAGGTGGGTCTGAACTCTGAGAAGTAAATACTGAGTAGTACTCAGATATCACTTACTGCATGTTTGGCACTGTTCCAAGTGCTCTACATGCATTGATTCCTTTAATGTACAACTGTCATTTGAGGTAGACACAACTGGTGTACTCATTATAGATAAGAAAGTGGAGGCACAGAGAGGTTGAGGCATCCACTTAAAATCACAAAGCTAGTAGATAACAGAGAACTAGACCCTAGGCAATTTGGCTCCAGGATTCATGCTCTTAACCACACCTTTGTACTCTCTCTTCTGTAAACTGACAAGTGATGTGTCAGTAAATATTGATGACATGCAAATTCAAAACAGTTCTTTTTACCAGGTTGACTCATAATAATGACAGAACTTTAGTTAAAAATTAGAATTCATTGTGGATATCTTTTCATGGTCTTCTCAGTGTTTGCACAAAGTGAACTGGAGCTCTCTGTCAATGTTCAGATAACCCTGTGTAAGGAAAGAAACTATTGCTCTTGCTTATTGATTCTGACAATGACTTCCTGTGCATGGTAACTCCTCCTTCTCACAGTATTTCCACAACTGTAATACATATTCTCTCTTGGAATTAGCAAAGTCAGTAAACTTTTGCAAGTTCTGCTCCCCACTTCTCTCCATAATCCTATAGAACAGGATAGCCAGCAAATGGTTATCTTCTCTCTACTCCTTTAAAGAGAGGAAGCTAGTGATGCTTTGTGGACAATTCTCTCTCTGTTTTCCACACTGACAGCCACATTGTTGTCAGCTGGTGGGTGTTTGTTACAAGTGTGCTTCAGTGTGTGCTTTTGGACTTTAAGAAACTTTGCCAAGTTGCAGCATAAGTCATAGCTTTGGAAACAGTGGCAAGACTGGGTTCCCAAGAAAGGGTTGAGGGAGGGGGATTTTCCTGAAGAGAGGAACGTCATTTGTACTCATGTAGTTGGTAAAGCCACAGGACAGCCTGCTGCTTTTGTGAATCAAACCACATAGTCAAATGAAAAAAAGTTGGGGAGAATCATTTTACTTCTCTCTAGCTGAAACATAGGGTAAGAAGCTCATAGAAAACTCATAGTGAGGCTAGACATAGTGACACATGCCTGTAATCCCAGTGGCTCTGGAGGCTGAGGCAGGGAGATTGCAAGTTCAAAGCCAGCCTCAGCAAAAGTGAGGCGCTATGCAACTCAGTGAGATCCTGTCTCTAAATAAAAAACAAAATAGGGCTGGGGGTGTGGCTCGGTGCTTGAGTTCAATTCCTGATAACCACCCTTCCCCTGAAAAAAGAAACCTCACAGTGAGCAGATGAAATCAAGAAAAATATTTTTAGTTCTAGACATCCAAAAAGTTGATTATGCAGTTAACCTAGCATATTTCAGGAAAAGTACTCTCACTCAATACTGGAAGTCATTTTTAATGCGGTGCACAGGGGATCTAATAATCTACATAATATTAAGAGTTGTGAACAAGAAGTATTATATGGGTGGCATTACAGAACTTTGTGGCCATCACTAAGGCAGCTAGGGGACAGAAATGAATGTGAAAAATCTCTGCTCTGTGGAAGCTCAAAAATCTAGTGACAGAGTGACTAGCAAATCTCAATAGCAATGTTCTGGCAATTTATATCATAAGGGATTAGGATATTTAAAAATCAGTGATACCACATATTCAACCCAGTCTGGGTTAATTGTACGTTTAGGACATCTTTCTCATGGAGGACACAGAATCTAAAAAACATTTCTACAGTGATTCTTTCTATTAAGACATGCCATGTTTTATTTGATTCTGTTATATTATTGTTCTCCCAGAAGCCCAGATAACTTTATAGCTGCTATGACCATAATGTAATCCACCAATAGTCCAATAAAATGAATTGATAGCAGATGCTTTCATTCTCATTTTCACAGAACTCGAGTGTATAGAGAAATTGGACATCTTGGTAAAAACAGAATAGTTAGAAACACAAGTTCAGTCCAATGTTTAACACATAATTTATCTGTGCTGGCCTATTGATTATTCTGGAGTATTGTTAGCTGTCACAACAAAGGGTGAAGAGTCTGATGCACGACAAGTTTTCAACTTTCCTCTTGTTTTTCTGTATCGCATTTTTCATAGTGTGGCACTTAAAAATACATGGAGCTCCTTACAAGGTCCATTTTCCCACTAGGATATGGATGTCCTGGCATTTCCAAGGCAGTCTCATATTACTAACTTCCAGAATAATTTGGAGGTCTATAGTATACATCTTTTAAGTTAAAACATAAGCATGTCAATGGAATTATTTAAAGCACACAATTGTTCTATAGTGATCATTTTTAATTATATATTTCCTTACGTTTTGCTTTCCTTCTGCATTTGAACAGGTGAATTTGGTGAGGTGTGCAGTGGTCGCTTAAAACTTCCTTCCAAAAAAGAGATTTCAGTGGCCATCAAGACCCTGAAAGTGGGCTATACAGAGAAGCAGAGGAGAGACTTCCTGGGAGAAGCAAGCATCATGGGACAGTTTGACCATCCAAACATCATTCGACTGGAAGGAGTTGTTACTAAAAGTAAGAAAATCAGAAGATCTGTTTTTGTGTATGTTGAGCAGAGGTGGTTTAAGCCCCAATTCAATCATTTAAATTTTTTGATTTGTCTTTTCACATCTTTAGTTCTGGGACTGGGGTATAGCTCAGTGATAGAACACATGCTCAGCATATGTGAAACCCTTGGTTCAAAATCCAACACCACCAAAACCAAAACAAAACAGAAAGTATCTTTAGTTCTAACAAAAACATCAATTTAGGATTAAAATGCCTTTCTTTGACGATACAGCAAAAGTATTTAATTGGTAATGTATTGGCAATACTGGTCTAGATCTTAAAAGTCTTTAAAAATGTATACAAGAATGGGAGGTTTAGCTATTTAAATATGCTGATCCAAAGAGAGTCAAAGAGAGGATTGTGAGAATGTATAGTAGGGAGGAATAAAATGACTCAGTTTCCACAGAACTTCTAGCTACCTCAGCTGCATTGTCTTTTACTGTTCACCAGCTTCATTTCAGTTTCCAGATCTTTACCCCCTTAACCCTCTGCATTTAAGAAAATTATAGGAGTCTTGGGAATGCTTCTGACTGTAAAGATTGGAATCACTATAGACCCAACATCTTTTTTTGGTTCTCTGTAGATTTCAAACTGTTCTGATCTAGAGTCCCAGGTGGATTCTTGACTGCTCTGGGGAAGCTCTGGCTCAAAGCCTGTGATAGAGATCTGAATTTATTTCCATGATGGTTTCTCCAGCCAAGCTCAAAAGGGATCCCGTGAGGCAGATCTGTGATTTTTGGATCTAATCCCAATGGAAACCTCTTGAGAATGCTCTGGGACTTTTTTCCTCATGATTTTTGGAGCACAGGATGAAGAATAAGTGAAATTGGCAGCAGACTCCTTACAGTGAAAGACAACATATGGCAGGGAAGTTGGCATCCTTTAGGGGATAATTCATTGGCACCATATTTATATACTCTATGGTTACCAACAGACATTACTCATTATATTTTTCACAATGTTATTTTTCTTTAATATTACATACAGCACTTTCCAAATGGCACTATTACCTATTTTCACTTTAGTGTGACTAAAAAGGCATTTCCTTCTTCACAAGGGCCTGGTATAATTGAAATATACTTAGATTTCCTTGTGAGTTCTCATATAAAATGAATAGAATAAGGAACAACAATGGGGGAATGATTTAACTGTATACTGTATGTCCAGGTTAAGTCTTACAAGAATTATGTCTTTCTTGCCTCTGGACTTCTAAAAATCAGGTAATATTAGTAGTAGTGTTGAAATATATTCTGATGAAAAATATTTTTTTCATTTTTTGAATTAATGATCAATAAAAACACTAATAGGAGTGGTAAGGGCTGAAAAATGTAAGAATACTTTGTTCCTCAAGGAAAGACCACACTGTTTTATTTCTATTGAATTATAGTATCACATCCTACTGGGATTTTAGTGACATTTAGCCATTTAATGACCTTCATGACCTCCTCACCATGTGTTTGTCCTTCAGATTCAAATTCCCACTAGAGAGAGAAAACTCATATATACTAATGTAGCCATTCTTTCAAGATTCACAAGTGTTCTTTTACGAAGTGCCTGTTACGTGCCTAACTTTGTACCATGGCATTATTCCATTGCCACTTCTTCCTCTGAATTAGATATGGTCTTTTCCCCTTTACATTTGAGCAAACCACTGTAATGCACGGGGAGCTTGTCTAACTGGAAATTGCTAGAGATACATTAGGAACTTGCTTTGCTCATTTCACCTCTGTTTCCAACTCTGGACAAAAGCAGATTTCTGTGCTTTATTCTTGCATTCCACTAAGTTTTTCATTTCTTGATTTTTAAAAGCTTTGCTAACAAGTGGATCATAGCAAGGCATCCTTCCAGCTTTAAAGCAAAATATAAACACTGAAAGAGGACAAAAGTAGGAATTAAGTTGAAATCTGGATCATGGTAAATACTTAGTTTATCAATGTTGAGGAACAAATAATTGATTAATGAGGAAAGGAAGGAGAGAAAGAAAGAAGGAAAAAGAAGGAAGCATGTAAGGAAGGAGTGAAGGAAGAGGGAAGGAGAAAAGAGTGAGCAGTGTCTTTATAAACAGGTTTTTCTTTAGAGTTTTAGTAATTAAAATTAATGCATTTTTCAAAGCCGTGCAGTTATGAAACCTAGCATCCCCCAGGGAGTGATGGAGTTCTTACCTTTTAACTTAGACAGAATAATTATCTAATTTCTCCAAAAACTACAAGTAAGAAAAGAATAAGATAAAAATTACTATCAAACTAAATATCAGCTTTAAATTTTAACAAATATAAGTTGACATTTTTGTTTTCAGTGTTCTGGATTATTTAAAATAACCCTGCCTATTTTTTTGTTCCCTCTAAATATGTTTACCGAATGATAAGGAAGATTATCATAATAAAATTATCATAACTACTGTAGCAAATTTTCTTCAGAGAGAAAAATAAAATAATTAAGTAATGAAACAATCCTCCAGACAAAAATGCAGAAAAATATGCATTAAGAAAAAGAATGACTTTTAAAAATTGCAAGTATTATGCATTAAACATCTTATTCTTGTCTGATTCTGGAACTTTCTAATATGGATTATAAGTGTCTTAAACTTAAAGTGAAAGTTCTAAATTTGATATATCTCCCTGGTTAAGTAAGTATGTAAGAAGCTGCCAAATCTGACTATATAAATCCCAGTCTTCTCATATATTGTAAACATAATAGAGTATTAGACTTAGAATTAGATTTTGAACTCCTTAGTGGCATTTTTAAAAGCTCTAAGTCTGGCACCTTATAATAACAGAGAGGAAATAGAACTCTTTACAATAAAGTTAATAATGTTGAATTTAATATATAAACATGACAATCTCGTCTCCAAAAGGAGTTATTTATTCTACTCCTGTTATTTTAGGTTTTGAAAGTTTACCACTTCTAAAACAATCTACCTGCATAGTACAGATACACATGAACACACAAAAACACAAACACATACACACAAATAGAGTGATACAGAGCCTACAATTTACTTAACAAAATTGCACTTAAAAAAGAAAAAACAATTCCATTTGCTCCTAGATTAAGAATGAGTGGATCTAATATCAAATTCTGATTCAGTCTTAGTGCTTGTAAGAAGTACTAAATCAAACCATTTCAAAGATATAAATCAAACCATTCAAAGATATTCACTTCTTCACAGGTAACTTATATCTAATAGTTTCGATATTTTAAAGATTAGATGAAATTGTATAAGAATACATTAAGTATTACCAAGAATTGAGTAAATCTCTATTACCAGTTCTGGTTGAGTTAGACATATTACCAGTTATTCTGGGTGTGTAAAGAAAATTCTTAAAAATAATGCCTTATTTATTTATTTATTTATGCTCAAGGTAATTCTTTTTATTATTGCTATCAATTGTGTTTTTGAAAATACTGGGCTTATTACAATGTCTCATTTCTGAATCATTCAGAGAAGTCTTTTATTCAGTCATTATATGTTCTATTTGAATTTAGTCATAAAAAATTTTAATGGTACATTTTTAACCTGATGGTCGTAAACAAGAGAAGGTGATAAAGTCTCTGATCTTCAAAGTAGCACAAAGTTGGGGGCACATTCTCTGCTTAGAACTAGGTACTAACATGTGTTATCAATTTTAGTTCAAGTTCAAAAGTATGGAACTTGTTTTAGTGAATGTTTGATATTTCTGCCATCACACCATTAGTTATATGATGTTCAGACTCTAACACTAATTTCCACTGACAACATTTTGCTTTGAGAATTAGAAAAAATTATACTGTATGAGATAGATATGCTTTTCCCTTGGATTATTTTCTGAAAATTAAAAAGAAATCATGAAATTCAACTGTAACCTTACATTATTGAAGAATGTCATGGATCGAAAATTAAGAGAATTTCTCATAGTTAAAATATAACTGTCTTCGTGTAAGTGTCCATATCGTACCAAAGGCTTATACAAGTGATGTTCACATTCTTATTTTCTGCACATAGGTTGGGGGAACATTGCTAGAATAAGATGCTAAACTTAAGTAGAAAAGTTAAATCCTTATGTACTGTTCACGTCACTTAAAAGTCTTATTTTGTTCATGCCTCAAGATTATACTTCATATGATATTCTTAATAGACAACACATATGTTTGTGTTTATTTTACAAATAATTTACAGAAATAGTTTTTTAGAATAACAAAATTTGGAGAGTGTGATGATGTTGTCATATACTCAAGATTGCAAATTGATAAATGAGGTCAGAACATGTTTACTTATATACCCACATCAACCATATTGGGAACATCTCTACTCAGAATATTAGAGAAAAAATAAGGAAGCAAATGCTATTTTCACATGTTTAAAGAACATTTGCTATTTCGTTTCCTCATTCAATATGCCTCTTGGATGAATTGGTCAGGTTTGAATTATAAGAGGAGTTGGCATTGTGTATTTTACTCATTTAAATGAATAGGACAGTTTTCTGATATTTTGGAAGATTAAATTCAACTTACAAAATTAGTTACAGTATGATTTATAGGTGTCCAAAGACTGACTATCTTTTATAGAACATTAATTTGCACAAACAGTAACTATCCTAAAGGAAGAAGAAATAAAATAAAATGTATATGTTTAATAACCTTCTGAGTAATTCTAGTCTTATACAAATATGTTCAGAAAAAGAGAGAAGGAAATTCCCCTAACTCATGAGGATAGTTATATCTTGATACAAACTATACAACTTCTTTCAGAAAGTAAAACAACAGATTATTGTGATGCCAAATAAAAATTCAGTAATAATAATGTCATTGTAAGTTCATATATAATACATGAACAAGTTAGTGCACTGTGTCCAAGCTTAGTTTATTCCAAGAATGCAAAGTTGGTTTAATATTTAATAATTTCAAACCGTGACAATGTTAACAGAAGAAAAAGCATCTCAATGGGCAAAAAAGATCCAAAATCACTTGAACTTTAAAATTTTATTAGCATATCATACATAGAAAATATGTATACTTGATATGTCTGCCAAAACAAAAACAAACCTATAGATCTCATAGTCAAAAATAAAATATTAATAGTACTTCTTTTAAAGTAGGAAGATGAAACCTGCTATTAATTCATCTCAGTATTATATTAAAATATTAAACTTTGTAATTAGATAAGGTAATAAAGTATAGAAAGCTTGAAAAGAATGAAGCAAAAACATTCTTATAAAGTCAAACTGAACACGTTCAGATTACTTTATTCATTAACTACACTCACAGAATGCCTTAGCTCTAAATGGAACAAGGGATCACAATTCTTGTAATCATAGATATTAAACTTTTAAGTTAAGCATGAATTAATTAAAACTTTAAGGACCTAAAGCATTCTATGTGTTAAGGTTGAGAGTATGGTTGGTTGGGGAAGGTTTGGAGAGAGACTGTTTTTCATCCCGATCTTGAAGAGAGGAATTATAATGGACATGATTTGATCAATTTTAACTGTTAGGTCACGGATTTAGAACAACAGATGAATGTCGTTGGCCCATTTTTATTAGGTCTTAGACAATGGTCATTTCAATGAACAATACCTTGATTATAATGGATTTTGGAAAATATTGTATTGCATTTTTATAATGACCCAATGGGAAACTCAGAAAAATATCTTAATCTATTACAACATTTCTATCATAATTAGATGTAATACATTAAAATCTAATAAAACATATTTTCTCATCAAAGTTGGCTCAAGTTGTCTGTATTAGGAACAGTGAAATTTTGTCAATTTCCATCAACATCCCTATTTATGCTTTTATTTCTTCCATCCTGATTCTGATTAAATGATCTAATAAGAGAATGCTAGTGCTGAGGTCAAAGGTTTTGATTTCATAAATCACACTCATCTATTAATGTGTGCTTAAGTCTTTTGAAATAAGGTGTAGAGTGAAAGGCACAATTACTGTTATTAGCAAGATTTAATAGCATTTCCTAAGTGAAGTTAAATTTGAATAATTTATAATATTTTAATGATCTGCACTTCTGTTTGAATGTAAATATTTTAATCTACAAACTCATATTTGAAAATTGCAAAAAAGATTTATTTGAGCCGACTATCTATACATATGTTCTATATATATGTACATACATAAAATATGTGGTTAAGAAGGTTGTGGTGACATAGTGCTGACCCTGAAATTCTTCCATATTTTGAATTACATTTCTTCTGTCATCAAGCAGTGGTTCAATGATTAGTAATATCTCTGAGCCATTGGGGGTAGTTGGGGAAATGAACTTATTCTAACTGACTGATTTTCCTTCCTTTATAATTATGAAAGATTTACCATATTCTCTATATTCATATGCCAATGAAAGAACAAAACTCCTCTGCAAAATTGTTTTGCTTAGTTTTGATGAAGTTTCTTTTCAACCAGTCAGAGAAGAGTTCTTCCACTGAGTTTAGAATGTATACCCAGATATATTTTGGAGTGGAGTCTCTGAGGCAAGTGAAAAATATAGTTGTCTTGAGGAAGCTGATCATGTAATTTGTAAATCAAAATACACATGAAAGAATATGCTAACTTAAGTACAAACACACCAAATAATATGCAGATGAGCTGGCATGTTATAAATAATTCCCCACTACATTAAAAGCATGTTAGAACTCATTTGACCACTGTTCCAGAGACTCTTTTCTTTAACCTTATTTATCAAAATCAAGATCTCAAGGGAAACTCTAAAATAAAATACTGCTTTCCAAGGTAGAATATTTGTGATTCTGTTTACTCTACGTCTGTGCATTTGGTTTGCAGAATCTTTGAACTTAATGCAAAGCACATTTTCAGACTTGCCCATCTTAACTGATGTGTTTACAAATACCTAAATTACAAAGTTAAATGCAGCCTGATCTGATTTGTGAATGGTCATGGGGCTTTGACTTAATTGACTGGTTTGACTTTTTAGCTACTTTTATTTCCCTTGCCAAACATTCTACTAGACATGCTAATAAGAAATGAAATGGTCATAAGACTAAGAGCCAGAGGAAAAGAGAGATAAGCACATGTCTGAGTAGGACACAAGCATACTAACAGGTTGTATGAGACAAAGTATCTGTGACTACAACCAAAGTATACATTTAACTTTGGTAATGTATCACCCTCCACAGAATTATATTAAGGGACACAGACACTGATTATGATCTACTGAGTGCATGCACATGGAAGATTGCATTCTTTCATTCATTCATTCATTCATTCATTCACTCATTCACTCATTTTATCCCAGACTGGGTCTCTGGGACCAGTCTTTTAGGAGAGATCAAAGGTCCTACGGAAAGAGTCAATCTTCCATGACTTCCTGAATATTGTCAAAGCAAACTTGAGTTAGAATTTGGAAAAAGCAAGTTCTTAATGCTCAAAGTTTTGACTAAAGGGACTTTTCATATATTATTGGATCAATTAGATAAATGTGTAATACTTTACATTATCATTACAGTATCATATGACATGATCAAAGCTGAAAAGAACTATACTTATACTTAGCTATACTCATTCACAAATGTTTTGTATAACTTTCTTCTGTAGTCCAAGTTTAGATAACAATTAGGGGTCTCAGTAATGAAAAACAAACATTTCAAAAACGAAAAAGTAATTTTGAAACTAGTTGTTTTTGATAGAAAATACTAATAATTTTTTTCAATAATTAAAATTATGTTTTATTGTGATTTATATTCTAAAGATTATAAATCTTGAAACATGAAATGTTCATAAATATAGCATTATAGCAACAATAAAAAGAATTGCATTGTAATAATGTGAATAGACTTTAAAATCAGAGCATGCCTTACTGGGGATATGTTTGACTATAAGTAATTATGTGACTTAACGAGTTGTTTAAATTCACAATGATTTTAGGTGAGGAAGCAGTAAAATGGAAATAATGTGTATTGATAAAGCCTAAGGATGCAATGAATATTAAATGATGTAATGTCAAATACCTAACATATTACATAATTTACTAGTATTTCATATGAATCAAAGTTTTTGAAATTTCTTTTTCATATTGAAATGTTTGTTTTCCATTATTTATTTTCCTGGTTATTATCAAAATGCTTACCTTTTTAGCTTTTTTCATGTAGCATTATACTGTAACAACTACCTAAAGGGCTCTAGTGTTCAGAGTCATTCTAATATAAACTAATCCATAGAACTGACATGCAATAACTGATTACCTCATTACCTGTAGTTGAACATTTATTCTGTCCATTGCTCTTCATATTTGGCATACTTAGCATCTTTGTGTCTGAAGCTCTTTCTAATTTTAAATATTTCCCTCAGGGACAGCATACTGTATGATGGGTTATAACTCTTAACTTTTAGTGTTAGCTGTATGACACTGAGCAAGTTAATTAACCTTGGTATCTCAATTTTCTCATATTTAAAATGAATCATAAGTAGTTAATATATGTAAAATGATTATAACAGTATTTTGCACATAATAATTTTTGTATAAAAACAATAAATTTCTGCATTAAAAAGGTTTAATCAAATTTAAAGTCACATGGTTCCTAAATGTTTTCTAAAATATACTGCCAATGGCAATTCTAATTTTAGTTTATTTTCTTTTCAGATATAACATGAGTTTTAAAAGTCTAATATGTTAATTGAATATAGGTAAAAAGATTGTAATTATTATTTTCAAATGTTTTATATAACTCTCTTCTATAATCCATGCATATAGGAAATTTTATTTACTTGCTTCTGACTAACCAGCACAAAAAGAATACCTAGCATATAGCTCTGTAAATACCATTAGGGAGAATAAATGAATGTTGAATTCCTGATTCTATTTTAAAATTAAAGGTAAAACACTTGATTTTGGTAATTAACTAAAATGAAATTAAAGGGAGTAAAGGAGCATATTTTTTTGTTCACTGAAAACCATGCCAAATAAGCTGAATTAGACACTCTAGGTTCTGGGCCTTTGTTTTCTTCTTTATTTTCTTTATTACATTTCATCTTCTATTGAAATCTAGGTTTTTGTTCTATTCGATTGCAACTGTGTAAAGTTTGGAGGATAGGAAAGTTGTTACACATTTGTGTTCATCAGGTGTATCAAAGTGTACTACATGTTTGTTGTATGATATTATTTAGATGATACTAATGATTACTTAATTTGTTATTTACCATATACTTAGGTAAACCAGTTATGATTGTCACCGAATACATGGAAAATGGTTCCTTGGACAGTTTCTTACGTGTAAGTAAAATATTTACATACATGCTTGTGTGTATGCTCACACATACATTCTTATGATGGAGTTGATAAAATATTAGAGATACCTTCAAATGTTGTGCCATGCAATTTGGAAATCTAAATTTAAGCAAAACTGAAATTTTCTGGTATTAAATAGCAAGGAGAAAACTATAAAATTGCATCCTTATCTTGCAGCATTCAAATGGTAATGGTTTGTAGTTTTAAAACAAATTTATGCAATCTCCTTCAGGATATTTTGTAATGCTATGATTTACACCAGTATAAAAAAACTAAGAAATAAAAAAAATGTCTAAAACAAGAAAATAATTATATTGATATATGGCAGAAATACTACCTTTTCTTTATTTGAGGTAAGTAGCCTGTTTCTTATAAGATAGATCATCAACCTCTCACGTAGTGCTGTTCACTGAGAAACTAATCACATGCTATAATGCAAAGGATATGTAATCTCAATTGAGGGATTTCATTTTTGTGATATATGTAAATAAATATATGTATATACATAGAGAATATTCTTTAAGTTTAGAAGCTTTATGTTTTACTACATTTGATTTATTTTATTCATTCTTCTTAGATATACATGATAGTAGAGTATATTTTGATACATTATACATACATGGAGTATAGTGTATTCTAATTAAGATCCCATTCTTGTGGTTGTACATGATGTGGAGATTCCCTGGAGGAGTATTCATATAAGAACATAGGAAAGTTATGTCAGATTCATTCCACTGACTTTCTGATTCCCATCCTCCTCCCTTTCCTTCATTCCCCTTTGTTCTAATATGTTTCAACAAATATTATTCACAAAGAAATGCAAAAATTTTATGGCATTCAAAAGTCCACAGTGTCTTGAATTGCAATGGCAAATGGCAGTCACTAGTTACTGTAGGGGATAAAAGACAGTCTCTGCCCTCAATGTGCTTTTAATACTTTATAAATTGAGATACATGAGGCATAATTGGATACATAAAATATACATGTATTAATAATCATGGAGGAAAATTCTAAATTTTCTAAGAGTGAGAATTGGCCTACTTTAATATTCACATGCCAAATACAGTATTTTAATTATTTTTATAAATATTTCAAAAACATTTTCCAAATCAGGTGATTGAACAGTTATAATAGGCATTCGCTTAATATTATTGTTTTTGTAAATATATGTAGATGTGGAATTTTATATTAGTATATTTTCTATATTTTAAACTGTATGTTTTTATTGGAATCCAAATGAATTGGAAGTTTTTCTGAATCTAGGACTCCATCTATGACTTTGTCTTCTTTTGCTTTCTACTTTATGACCTGCAATCAGAATTGGTTTATCAGGATAGATTTAAAATACAAAGAAAAATCAATAAATAAATTTTTCATACTTAGGAACTACTTATTTATGATGATAATTTAAAATTTAGTATTTAACTTATTTGAAGCAATTCATACAATATGTAGAAACCAAGAGGGAGAGTAAAATAAATCCATTGCTATATTTTGTTCTTGACCTTAATGCTTCTGAGGAAGAGTTTGCATATCATATATAGAATGGAGAAGTCTTGCTTTTGAATTTGGGTTCTGATTACATGATAATGTTTTTGGAATTACAGTCTCTATGCAGTTTTGTTCTAGTCTTGTATCTCTCTATCTCTCCACACATCTTGTTAGTCTTGAGGGCTTGGTCTAATTACAAATTGGGGAATGTAAAATTTTAAAGAGAAAGAGATACTTTTTTGGCTATGGAAACATATCACGGTCTATTGGAATATTTTGCAGAAACATGATGCCCAGTTTACAGTCATCCAGCTGGTGGGGATGCTCCGAGGTATTGCATCTGGCATGAAGTACCTGTCAGATATGGGATATGTACACAGAGACCTTGCTGCCCGGAACATCTTGATTAACAGTAATTTGGTGTGTAAGGTTTCTGACTTTGGACTTTCACGTGTTCTAGAGGATGATCCAGAAGCTGCTTATACAACAAGAGTAAGTAACATGGATTTTTTCCCTTTTCATTTTGCTTTCCCTCTTGTATCATGTGAACTTGTAAATAAGCAAAAATACTTGTTCAGTTATGCTTCCCATGGAAGGAAAACTCTCTTAAAATTAAAATATTAACTGGGCATGGTGGTGCACACCTGTTGTTCCAGTGACTTGGAAGCTGAGAAAGGAGGATTGCAAATTGGAAGCCAGCCTCAGCAATATAGCAAGATCCTGTCTCAAAATAAAAACTAAAAAGAACCTGTTATGTGTTCAGCTGTAAGTATCCCTGGTTCAATACTGAATACCACAAAAAAAGGTTAAAATTAAAATATTATTTATTCTGAGCAAAATATTTAAAAGATGAGTAATTATTTAAATTATGAAAAACTATTTTTAGATATTTAGTTTAATAATTCCCCCCAAAAGGCAGTAAAACTTTCACAGGCTGAAAATACTGATGCATTATATTTACCCATTTTTTTTTCACCATGGTTGACTCACTTTAAGTTAGTAGTTTTGATAAAATCTCAGAATGCCCATCCCACAGGCTTAATTTAAAAGCATTTTTAAAAAAATCAATATGTATATGAACAGCATATGTTCATATTATAAAACTTCAATACCAAGCAATAAAAAAGAGAAAAGTTGTTTATAATTTTGCCCATCCTAGAGAATATTTGTTTCTGAATCAATTTTTAAGAGTTTTCTTCATTCCTATATATATAAACAGTTGAACAAAGTAGGTTTATTTATTATGCCATTTTATACCATGTTTTTTCCTTAATGTTTACCTCTTGAGTGTGTTTCACAGTTAATAGTCTTTGTTCTCATCCTTAACAACTTGATGTTTTAATTTCTTTTTCAGTTTTACATTTTAAAGCAAACTCTACTTAATGAGCAAATATTGATATATCTACTATCAATATCTTAAATGACAAATACATAAATAATCTGTCAACATTCATAGTTGTATAGGTCTAATGATATCCTTGTAACACATTCCTAAAAATGGATTAACTTTTTCTGCTTATTTTCTTTTTTTACTGGGGATTGAACCCAGAAGCACTTAACCACGAAGAATATCCCCATCCCTATTTATATTTTATTTAGAGACAGAGTCCCACTAAGTAGCTTAGGGCCTCCCTAAGTTGCTCAGGCTGACTTTGAACTTATAATCCTACTGCCCCAGTCTCCTGAGCCCCTGTTATCCACAGGCATGTGCCCCCATACCCAGCCATCTGTTCCTATTTTCACTGTACTTCTGATAAAACTAGGTATTATCAATATCTTTTTCATAATCTAATACTCAATTCCTTACTTTTTATTTCTTTAGTATTAACTTATCAGGAGAAATTATATACAATTCTTTTAATTTGCATCTTTTTGATTAAAAATGCATTTGAATATTTTTTTCAATATTTGATAGATTTCTTTGAAATCCCATTCTGTAGAAAAGTTTTTATAAAGAAAATTCAGAAAATAGAAATAAAGAAGTAAAAATTATAGTATTGATACCACCCAAGAATAAGAGGCATTATATTTACTTTATCCTTTCAAAACATTTTCTATGCATTTTTGCATATATTTACAAAAACAAATCATACTGTATATGCTGATATAAAATAATTTCAACCTATCAATTAGTTCAGTAATTTCTTTATATACAAATTATCTTGAAATCTGCATTTTCAGAAATAGAAAAAAAATCAGATTTTTTTTAGATGATTAAATATTTTTTACAATATCATTTAATAATCATGGCAATCTGTTTTACTCATGTACACAATTTATTTAAACATTGCTCTCTTTATTTGCAGAATTATGTTTTGATATTGTTAACAATACTCTGATGTACATCTTAAAATATGGTTTATCTCTGTTTATGATTACCTCTTCAGGATAAATATGTAGAATTAAAATTATTGAATCAAAATGTGTATAAATATGTGGGGATTTTTGATATCCAAATTGCCCAATCATCTATGATATATCAATTTGCAGTTCTAATGGCAGTAAATTAGTTCCCCCTTATCTGTAGTGGGTATCTTCCAAGACAGTCAGTGCATACCAGAAACTGCAGATAGTATTTAAACCTATTTGTATTGGTGTTTTTTAAGCTATTATATTGAGAAATTTCAACTTTTCACATAAAGGAATAATTTTTATACCTTTTCGCTGGAAAATGTGTACTGTAAGCATACTTATTCTTGCCCATTATTAAAGAAAATTAAGGTTACTGACTAACTAAAAGGCAAGTAAGATATATAGTATGAATACTTGACAAGAGGATAATTAACATTCCAGGTGGGATGGAGTAGAATGTTGTGAGATTTTTTAAATCTGCTGCTCAGAATGTCATCCAGTTTAAAACTTATGAATTGTTTCTTTTGGGAACTTTGAACTTGCAATCCTCCTGTCTCAGCTTCCAGAGCCCCTGGGATTATAGGCATGGGTCACCGTGCCCATATATTTTTGGATCATGGTTGACTGCAGGAACTTAAAACTACAGAAAACAAAATTGTGGGTAATGGGACCATCTGCATTCTCAAAATCCAAGAGAATGGATAGTTCCTAAAGACAGAAGACTCCTACATGTTTTTGTTGGATTCCAAAAGTTGATTCCTGATTAAAAAAAAAAAAAAAAAACACCTCTTTTTTGTAAATTATCCATCTTGACAGCTCAATTAACAACCACAAGACCGTCACATGGCATCTGTATCACACTTTGTGAAAGAGCCTAATTTGCCAAATTGAGTTTCATTTTCAGCAGTAGTGACAGAACCTCAGAAATACAGCAGCACAGTGCCCTGAGGGTATTTCTAGATGACTTAAGAGTTGACACTCTCTTCATGGTTCTATTTATGTTATACTTTTTGCCTTTCTTATTTTCAATTATACTGGGTTTTTAATAAATCTAAATATTTTTAAAACTATATCCTGCATTATATGCAAGATTGTTTTTTACTTTGCAGCTAGTTGAATTAAATTTATAACTATGACTAAAACTATACCTCTCTAAACACTCAATGAAATTGAAAATCATGGGTAATTACCTCAACAGAGCTTTTAAATTCTTCTTCTCTGATCTTCACAAAAATTATTCATCCAGGACACTACAATAATGTGTCATTTTTATAACTAGACTATCATCCCAGGAGACAACGTATTGCATTAAACAATAACATATTTATTGTCCTTAAAAATGTGCTTATTCTTGTCAGTACTACTGTGCTTTGTAAAGATATCTTTCACAACCTTCTTCAGCTATGAGGGCTTCTAATACAATTCTGGAAATTATCATGCCTGTTTACATTGTCCTTGTTGTCACATTGCTTAAAAAGTACTTTCAATTTTGATAAAAATATTTGATGTAAAGCTTATATTTGAAATAAGTTCAATGGGGTTCTAAAATCTTTATGCCATGTCCAATTATTACATGAGAGGATTCTTATCCCCAGTACAAGTCTTGACTTCTAATATATGCAAAGGAGCAATTTCTCTGGTGGGGACTTGAAAGATTCACCCAATTCTGGATCATCTGCTCTCTAGAGAACATAATTGTGTTGACTTTCAGAGTTTCATGTACAGGGGTGGTTACCTTGTCAGAGCCAGAGTCCCAGTGACCAGTTCTTTTGCTCTTAGTAAATGAAAGGTACTGCTGTCAAAATTCCTCATTGTAACTTTTCTCTAAGAAAAACACAACAGACTCTTTTTACTGATATTTTAGTGTCATAAGTCTCTTAAAAACCACTCCATCCAATGGATTTATTCACATCTAATGGTTTAGAATTCTTCTGTATTCATTTCTCGAAACTCCCTCAAAATATCCACAGTGGTCCTGGCTTCTTTTTAGAATTTGCATCTGCATTTCTAGAGTAATTTAGAAATCATTGATTTAATGTCTCATAATAAGTCTTGTGTAGTACAATAAGTTTTTGATTTACTCTAAACATATGATATGATGATAAAGTCATAGGGCTGCAATTCTTTCATAAGAAAATGCACCAAACAGCTCATTGAATTGCCATTCTAAGTTCTCATGTTGAGCATGTGTATTTGCTGCAGGAACATAGTTATTGCAAAAGTGTTTTGGGAATTCCTCTTCTTGGAATTTTTTGTTAAAGCTAGATTGTGACTTACAGCAATAATCAAAATTGTTTAAGCACATAGTATTTTGGGAAATAGACTTGACTGAGATGAAATCTCCCATCTCAATAAGCTTTATTGTGTAATAAGTAAGAAAACTAGTTCTTTGTTACATATATTGTAAAGTTTATTAGTTTTTAAACTAAAAACAGTATTATCCAGCTGAGATATCCACCGTATATATTTAATATGCTCTGATTTTGGTTATTTCAGAAAAATACCAGATTCATCATTTGAAACAGTGAAGTGAGGTATTCTTTTTGGATAAATATATTCTGGTCGATCTGCCTCATAAATCTGCCATAAGTAACAACACATTTCACCTAGTGTCTGGTGTTCCTACAATTCAGATATCATTCAGTGCTTCAATGCATTAAAACTTTCCCAATTGTTCATCTGAAAGTATTGCCTGTAGGTAGAGAGTGATGGCTCTCAGAATCATGAGTGGCATTTGATTTGATGTTACTGTCATGGGGTGTCTGCAACTCCCATTCCTTTTGTTTTCTTCCTGGTATGGGGATTAATTCCTGGGGTACATTACCACTGAGCTACATCCCCAGCCCTTTTTATTTTTTATTTTGAGACAGGGTCTCACAAAGTTGCTTAGTGCCTCACTAAATTGCTGAGGCTGGCCTTGAGCTTGGATCCTCCTAATTCAGCCTCCTTAGTCATTGCAGAGGTGAACCACTGCACCCACCTGCAGCACCCATTTTTAAAACATCTAAGGGAGTAACAGGCACACTACTAGAGTAATAGTAAGTATGTAAGATAATTCTATATTTTAAGAAATCTTAAACTGGAGAGAGTATTTGAAGAGATCAGAACATGCTCAACCTCAATACTTAAAATAATTTCTAGACATTTCCCCATGCTGCTTTCTATGCTCACTTAAGCATATCACACTTGCCTCTCATATCCTCAACAGTATTACTGCTAGGAAAGGATCAGCTTAAATAGTAATATGCATTTTTGTGTGATTTTCTCTTGTCCACAGGATATTATATAGAAAATCAGATTTTTTTCAGTGTTTGCTTCTAGTTATTTCTCTCCATCCCCAGCCCTTTTTGTTTGCATTGTTTATTTTGAGACAGGGTCTCACTAAGTTGCATAGGGCCTTGCTAAGTTCCTGAGGTTGGCCTGGAATTGGTGATCCTGATATCTCAGCTTCCTGAATCACTGGAATTATAGGCAGCCTTACCTGCTGGATTTTTATATTGGTTGAGAACATCCTGTCTTTGGTCAGAAAAAGGCTTAATTTGCATAATAATATATCTGTGTTTTAGATCTGTGACTCTGTAAAGTTGATGCCAGAAGTATTCTAGTACAACTTATTCTATTTATCTTTATTTACAGAATAAGAAAAAAATTATTAAAGCTAAGTGTCTAAATATTCTTATTCATAGTAACTCTGTTTTAAGAACATAAATAGTAGAAAACGTTGGTCTTGATCTGAAATATTCTCACTATACACATCCAAAAAATGGTATGAGACAAAATGAGTATATTATTTTGATAAAATATATCATATATCATTTACATGTGAATTAAAATATATAATAACAAAACATCTAATCAGTGCCCTTCATATACTAACAGTATTTTAGTTTTCAAACAAAATAACTAATGTCAACCACAAATTTACTCCATAGAGTTATAAGTATGAATATGTCTGTATGTAGCTTCACAAAGTAAAGCAATTTATTCATAAATCCACAAGGTCTAAATGATTTAGTAATTTCAGTCATCAATGTTGCATCAAAACTTAATCAGAAGGCTGGGGTTGTGGCTCAGTGGTAGAGTGCTTGCCTCACACATGTGAGGCCCTGGATTTGATTCTCAGCACCACATGAAAAGATAAATAAATAAAAATAAATATATTGTGTCTATCTACAACTAAAAAAAAAATTTAATCAGAAGTTTCTAGTCACCCATTTCAGTATGATGAACATCATAAACATTTCACCATGTGAAAAAAAAATCTATCCAGATTTATTTTGTGGAAAATCAAAGCTATGATTTTGAAGTAAGGGGATGTATAAATGTATTTAAATGTGTTACCCACAGTTTTAGCAAGAACTGTTTTCTCTAAAACACATGATTCAACCATTCATTTACTTAGTCAGAAAATATCTGAGTATACAGAACACATCAGGCCCTGACCCAGGTATGGCGATGCAGAAAGTAAAACAAAGCCCTAACCTCAAGTTCACACTCTACCTTTGGGACTCAGATCACAAAAACAAGCAAAGGCTTAGAGGACTGAGATGAGTAGTATGGGCAATGTGCAGGGAGTACCATTTTAACAGGATGATACGTATTTCTGTGATAAAATGACATTTGAAGAGAGAACTAATAAGAGTGAGGAGGACATAATTTATAACAAGGCTAAATGAACAGACTGATTTTGCTCTGATTTTTAATGAATAATTTTACTCATTTCTCTGATTCCAAGAGTCCTCCTTTGTAGGGGGACCATTTAAGAATTCAGATTAGTGATTAATTCTGGCTTATAGTGATTGATCTTCTTTCAGAATGTTTGGTTCAGTCTGTAGTGTTGGTGATCTCTCCAAGTCTAGTAAAACTTACCTTTTTATTTCCAGTCACCTTACAAATATCCTATAGATGCAAATACTTGATGACAGAGTACTTGAAGCTTTTTCATGCACCCTAAACTCATTGATCAGTCCCAGACTCCTCTGTCACAATGCCCTATGCCAATTTTAGCTCTCCATGTCTGAAATGGGTTGACTCATTCCTCCTCTATCACCCTTTTCTACCATGATTCTATATATTAGGTTCACATCCTGTTTCCATGAGGTTTTCCCTTTCATTTGCTAACCTGATTTCTGGAAATGCCACTTTTTTCAAGCAGTTACTAAACATAAACACCCAAGGGAAGCAGTGTCATGATGTCTAAGGGTCGCAACATCATCAGCAATATCTCAGTGGATATTTATGGGAATCTCAACCTACCATTTCATCTTTTCTTATTTCTCAATTATCAGCATCAAACAAATAAACCTTATACAAGTTTTGTTCTATTTTTAATTATTAGAATGGATCTAATTTTATTTCTATTATTTTCATTGCAAATATACAGAATTCCTGTTACTTCAAATAGAATTTTCAGACTTGTTTACTTATAATATTGCTTCTTCAGACTAATCTTTTAAAAGTTTTTAACTTGTACATTAAATTATGTTAATGGTGTAACTTGCACATATCGATGATGTTGTATAATATATATTACATATTGTACCTATAAATATATATAGTATAATGTTTATACATACATATATACATATATATATAAATATGTATTTATATATTGTGTAATGTTCAAATCATATTAAACATATCTATTTCAAACTTTTATCATTTTTTATGGTGGAAATTTTCAAAATAATTTCTTGTAAAGTTTTGAAAAACACAGGCACTGATATTCTTTAGAGCCACTCTACTGTACAATTGCACACTAGAAGTTCTTGCTCCTGTCCAGCTGTCACTCACTACCCATTGATTGCCTTTTCCTGTCCCACCTTTCCTCCCACTCTCATGGGCCTCTGATAACCATATACTGCTCTCATCTTCTGCATCATCATTCCACCTATGAGATCATGTGTTCTGTTAAATAAGAACACTTGACTTATTTCACTCAACATAATGATCTTCAGTTCCATCAATGTTGCATATTCATTTTTATGGCTGAATAGTATTCCATTGTGTTCATGTACCATATTTTCTTAATCCATTCATCCATCAATGGACCTTTAGGTTATTTCCATTTCTTGGCTATCGTGAATAGTGCTGCAGTGAACAAGGGGTGCAGATATTCCCCCAGTACACTGATTTCATTTCCTTCAATGTGTATCCAGTAATGGAAATGCTGCATCATACTAATTAATTAATAGAAGTAGAAATACTTCTATTTCTATTTTTTTGAAGCATCTCCATACTGTTTTCTGTAAAGCCTATACTATTGTGCATTCCTACCAACAGTGTGCAATGGTTCCCTTTTCTCTGCATCAGTGCTAGCATTTGTTACCTTTAGTCACTTGGGTAATAACCATTCTTAAGGTGGTATCACATTATGGTTTTGATTTGTATTTCCCTGTTGAATAATGATGTTAAGCACTTTTTCAAATTCCTGTTGGCCAGATATTTCTTTTGAGCAAAGTCTGTTTATGTTCATTGTCCATGTTTTAATTAGGTTACTTATTTTTTGTTTTTTGATTTTGAGTCCTTTGGAATTCCTTATTTATTCTGAATATTCACTCCTCATCAAATTTATAGTTTGCAAATATCTTCTGAACTCTTCTGATTGTTCATTTTTCTGTGCAAAACCTTTTTAGCTTGATGTAATTTCATTTGTCTCTTTTTCCTCTTATTACGTCTTTTCTTTTCTTTTTTTTTTTTTTTCTTCCTGCTGTGCTGGGAATTAAACCCAGGCTTTGGACATACTAGTCAAGCAGTCTACCACTGAACTAAATAACTAGTCTTACCTAATACAATAAAAAATCATTCATCTGCCAATTATAATTTTAAAATACCTAACTTTTTAATTTGGGGACAAGCCTTTTTTTTTTTTTTTTCTCATTGCCGGGGATCAAGTCCAAGACCTTGTGCATACCAGCAGGTGTTACACCACTGAGCTCCATCCCCAGATATTTTTTACTTTTGGTTCTTGCACTTACGGTGTCTTGCCCCAAAAAATCCTTGACCATCTAGTGAAGCATTTCCCTTATGTGTTTCTTCTAGGTGTTTCATTATTTCAGGTTTTACATTTAAGTCTTTAATCCATCTTTAGTTGAATTTTGTAAGGTGTCTAGTTTTCTTTTTCTGCATGTGGATAGTCAGTTTTCCCAGGACCATTTATTGAAAAGAAAGTCCTTTCCAATGCATACTCTTAGTACCATTGCTGAAAATCAATTGGCTGTAGATATGTAGGTTTACTTTTAAACTCTCTCTTCTGTTCCATTGATCTTTGTGTCTGTTTTTATGAAAATAACATGCTGTTTTGATGACTACAGTTTTGTGGTATATTTTGAAGTCAGGTAGTATAATGTCTTCTGCTTTGTTCTTTCCAATCAAGATGGAATTGGCTATTTCTGTAACTTTTTAAAATAATGAATTAGGGGTTTGTTATATATACAACACACAATCTGTCACTTAAAACTTCACTATACTCTAAAAAAAGCTGAACCCATATTGGAACATATATTTAAACTTAGCCTCAATATTCATTTTGTTTTATATTTAAGAGAGATTAGAGATTATGAATCAGGTTTCTTAACTTTTGTTTTGTGTGATTCTGAAAGTGACATAAACATTGTTTATTTGTGTTTCATTTCCTGGGTATCCATTTGGCAACTTACAATGTTAAGATCTTCCTGACTCTTAATGAATTCTTAATCATTTAATATATTGTTGAAAAATAACAAAAGTTCAAGGGATGGACTTTTGCTACCTAAAGGATAATTTGTCTCAGATCTCTTGTGGCAATCAATATCTGTTGAAACTATTCTCTCAGTGGTGTTTAGATTTGAACTACTGGGGATTAGAATAGATGCTTCCCATGGGAGTCCTCTTAGATTGCCCTTCTCCTTGTTGTCTACTATAGTGAGTGAAATTTAGTCCCTGATAATAGATAGAGGGTACATCCTTTAGCAAAATGAATTGTCTCTGTATTTCCACTTTTAACCTGAGAGGCCAATATTTGCCTCCGGTTAAATACTCAGTTATTTAGGGTTTAATCATATAAACCCTCCAGAGTCCTTTCACTTTCAGTATGACCTGACAGAGCTCACAGGCAGGCATTGTGAACCGTGATTCAGCAAAACATCTCCTAAATCAGTGAGGAAAGATTGTTACATATAATTAGAAATAAGTTGGGGCAGATATGAGATATTAAGTCTCAACATCCAGACATTTCATCAGTTACACTCTTTTGCTTTAGAAATCAAGCCTTGAAGCATCCCCAACTCATAGCAAATGAGCTGACTTCAGCTAAGCTTCTGGAACATTCTGGCTGTTGGCCAGAGGTCTCATTTAAACTGTCTAAATTCATTAAGCTTAGAAAACTGAATTGCAGGATCTTTCAAGAACAGTTTCACTGGGTGATTTCTATTCTAATTTCTGTTTCTTAGCAAACTGAACATAGTTTTGAACTCCAAACTAATTCTGGATTATAATTTAGCAACTATGTAACTCTTCTGCCCAAAGAATTCCTAGAATTTTTGCTTATAGTCTTTATTCATCTTCTTTAAGTTTTCTATAAGAATTCTATAGGGGTTAATTCAGATACGGTACAAAAATAGATATGCCATTAGTCCAAAGTTAGTCCATCCTTAGGAGGCCCAAGTAATTAATATTGAAAATGTTAGCTTTCTTGATATTCATATAGGTTTAATGTAAAAATTCAGAAGGTAAAAGAGCTAAGATTTATAAGACATTCAAGCTGTTGAGCTGTTAGAAATGGATAAAAATTAGCATATAGTCTAATTTTGTATTCCTAATTGACCTTAGTTTATGAATAAAAAAATAATTGCAGAGAAAGTTTAAGCAACTTGACTAAAATTAAGTAGGACTGCCAAAGCTGGTCCCAGAAACCAAGGACTTGTGATTCCTACCTAAGAATTTAAATGAAGGAAGTAACTAAACGTCCCCCTCTGTTTCTACCCCAAATCACTTCATAATACACACATGAATGTAGGGAGGTACTAGCTCTGGGTTTGCCCTTGCAAATATAGGGAGCAAACATTAACTTTTTTTGTTCTTTTTAGATATACATGACAGTAGAGTATATTTTGACATATGACTTTTGATTATGTTATGTTTGAGTTGGAGGTCCCTCTGCAATTGAGGTTTTAGATACACTCCATATGCTGTGATTCTGGGACAGCTCCAAGCCATTGGAAACTCTTCTCAAATGCATAAATATCTGGGGAGCTTACATGTGGACATAGAGAACTTTCCAGTAAATGCTTCACTTTAAAATCTGCTTAAATATGGTAAACTTGCACATGAATAAATTATTTTAAAGTAATTAGTTGCACATTTACAATATTCTAACTCCTTGGTAGTATTTTATCTACAAAAATTTAAATTACTAACTAATTCCAAAGTTTAGATTCATCAATAAATTTATATCAAATAACTTTACTGTGGTAGAAAAAACATATGCCAGATAATGACATATTATCTTATTAAATCCAAATTTTTGCATGACTCATTGAAAGAGGTGTTTGCAGTAACTGAAAATCACTTAGTATATGTGTGTGTATATATATACACACATAAAATTTAGTATTTATGTAGTCTCTATATACTATGTAATATATATATATATAGAACATTTTTAAAACATCTGATATATATCAGAAAAGGAATATATATATGTGTGTGTATGTATATACATACACACACATATCTCAGAAAAAGGAATATATATGTGTGTGTATGTATATATATGTATATACATACACACACATATCTCAGAAAAGGAATTTCTGAACTTAGAGACAAAAACAGAAACAATTAAGTGATATTGACTTTGTTGAAGTAAGTATTGGGAGAGGAACAGTAATTTGGGAGTTCAGAATCAGAAGCAGAGTAGTGCATATGTTCTGTCATGGCTTATTTGCAGAAAATTTAGTAGTTAGACTTCTGAATTTTCAACTTATTCTAGTCTGATAGTCTCAGACCTACAGATGTCCAGCCTAAATGAAGAGAGCTTTATCATAAAGTGTGTCTAAATTAAAATTTAAGGTACATAGCTTCTTTCATTCATATTTCAGAACCAAACAGGAACCTCAAATACTCATTCAATGTCTTTCTTTACCAATATTATTGATACATTTGCAGCTACAGATAGTGTTTGTGCTTGGTGTATATATCTGTTATCTCAATAAAGTGCTAGGTCATTGATTGCTCTATCTGACAATGAAATTGATGCTTAAATTATAAAACTAAGTTTCACTAACATTAGAAAATTATCTCCATTTAATAAAAAATGGAATAACCAATAAAAATGTGGAAAAAAGTGAGGGGAAGGAAAGGAGGAATGGAAGAAAAAGAAAAAAGAAAAAAGAATTTTTTAAAAAAAGGAAAAAATACGAAGGGATGCTGTTATGTTATCAAAATCCAGATGTTAGAAGATTAGCCATGGAAAATTGGAGTCTTTCTTTGCTCTTACTGGATTTAAAGCACAGAAAAGATTAAAATACCCCTTGAAATAGTGAGGATGATGAAAAAATGTCATTGTGGTTCATGATTTATCTGTGATTTTATATCCTTTCACTGTTCAAGATTCGTCCCATACCATCAAAGTAGTACTTCTCAAATGAAGATGGTTTTTCCCCCAGGGAATATTTGATATTGTCTGTAATCATTTTTGGTTGTCACAACTAGAGATTAGAAATATAATCTAGATAAGAAAATCCAGGCTTCCTGCTAACCAACTGGTAGTGCGCATGAAAGTTCCTGGTTTAGGAATAATCTGGTCTGAAAAGTTGATGTTGTTTCTCTAGAGAAACCTTGTTCTCAAAGTACCTAACAGGTACAAAGAACTGGAGTGGAATGGCACTAATGACCCCAATGTACACCAGGGTTGGTGTGTTAATCTATGAATGTAAAAAGAAAATGTGAAATATATATGTACAACAGAATACTATTCTGGTATTTGAAAGAATGAAATCCTGTCATTAATGACAGCATGGAAGAACCTGGAGAACATTATGTGAGGTGAAAGAAATCAAGCATACAAACACAAACACCACATGAACCCACTCACATGTGGAATCTAAGAAAGCTGATCTCACTAAAGTTGTGAGTAGAGTGGTGGTTCCCAGAGGCTGAGGTGTGTGGAGATGGTCAAGGGAAAGCCTGATCACTGGGTACTAAGTTATAGTTACATAGGAGCAAACAGTTCTGGAATCCTATTTTACAGGACAGTGATTATAGACAATAATATTGGTACAGCACATTTTTTAAAAGGCTAGACAAAAGGACTGTGAATGTTTTGACTGTAAAGAAATGATACATAGGGCTGGGAATATAGCTCAATTGGTAGAGTGCTTGCCTTGCAAGCCCAAGGCCCTAGGTTCAATTCCTAGCACCAAAAAAAAAAAAAAAAACCAAAACAACAACAACAAAAAATTCATATTTGAGGAGATAAAATGTGGTTCAATCCCCAGCACCAAAAAAAAGAAAGAAAAGAAAAGAAATGATACATATTTGAGGAGATAAAATGTTTAATCTGATTTAAACCTTCTACATGTATATATGTATTGAAGCATCATATCATCCCCTTAATATGTGCTATTGTAATGATTTTATGTGAGAGTTAAAAAATATATAATTAATTTTTTTATGTCATGAGAGTAGAGTAGAATATTGGCTCTCAGATTCTGGGTAGAGGAATAGGGAGATATTGCTAAAATTATACATAATTACAGTTAGAAATAAATTTCAAGAGATCTATTTTTACAGCAAAGTGACTATACTAAATGGCAATATATTGTATGTTCAAAAATTTCAAAAAGAGTTGATTTTGTGTGATTTCACCACAAAACAAGAACTGAGGTAATACATTTATCAATTAACTGGATTTGACCATCCCACAATGTGCATATACTGAAAACAATCATGTTGTGTACAATGAAAACAATGTTATCTGTCTGTTTAAAAATAATTTAAATGCCAGAAAATAAAATATACATGATTAAAGTTTAAAAACCCATTTTTATATGTCCCTATAACATTATTCTGCTGGTATTCTAATGACAAGGCATCTATTTTAAAATACCATCTACATAACATTAAATTATGTAACAAACATCATGCCTGATACTGATGACAAAACATAGCTAATAATGTTTGAACTTTACCTTTCCATTGTTAGTCTACTTTAAATTTTTACTTAGATTCATTCTACAAACATATACATTAGTATTCATGTGCACAGATTAAAAATGCTTTAAAATTATTTTGGTGATTTTAGGTTGGTAAAGCTATAACCATAATATTAATATTAAAGACATTGATGTAGAAAGTGTATTGCTTATAAAGTGAAATGAAAACATTAAAAGCATATGCAGAGTCTGAAATGCTGAATTTGCATGTCTTGTAGCAAAGATTGAAAATTTTAGAGATACTAAAATCATGATGCCCAGTATATTTTATATTAATTACTGTTGTGAAGCCATTAAAATGTTTTAATGTGGGGGCTGCTGGGGATATACCTCAGTTGGTAGAGTGCTTGCCTGTCAAGCACAAGGCCCTGGATTCAATCCCCAGCACCACAAAAAAAAAAAAAAAAAAAAAAGAAGTTTTAATGCAAGAACATTTAAAAAATAAATTGTGCTGTGCTTTTATTTAATATTTATATTGACTCCTTCTTATATAATGTATAACCCATTTGTACTGCACATTTTAAAATACTGAGAATTATCAGAGATCCTCAGTAGAATCTACTATCTATAATATAATGTCATTTTCCCACTTGATGGCATTATATACTTCTTTACTATAAACAAGACACAAACAGGACAGTCAGATTCTATTTTAAACTATGGGAATGCAAAGAGGAAGGTTAAAGGCAAGATATTTAAGCAGGGGTAGGACCATACAAGAGTGATGGATTCTGCCTACGAGATTCCCAAATCTTGCATTCCAGTTCATCCTTGACCAGGATGTTCAAGTAAAATGGTTGCTAGTAATAGGGAGGCAGACAGGAGAAATGTCTGCCAGGAAAAAAAAGAACAATATGTTTGCAAGAAGCCAGCATGTACTTAGGAGAAAGGAAATTCAGTTAAGATCAACAAGCCTTTATTGAATGCCTACTCTGCACATTCACAAGATAACTTATTCAGGTAGAAACCTCTCTTTCTCTGGAGTGAGCACTGACTCATGTGAATTATGTTCATTATTTCAGCTTTGTAATATATTCAATATTTTCATAGACTTGGGATTTCATTAGAGTTTGGGAACTCTAATTTTACTTGCAATGATGGATATTATAAGATCTACTAAAACATTTTACTAATATTGAACATAAAGGGTTTGAAACTACATTGGTGAAATTGAAGACTTTGTGATAACGTAAACACTAACCTTTAAACTCCATATTGATTTTGCTTGTTTTGAATCTCTTCTATATTTTGTTTTTTAAATTTTAAATTGAATGTGTACAATGTTGGTTTATTTTGCTGTCATTTAAAGCTGTGGTGACCTGATGTTTGCCCACCATGGAAAATAAGAAAGCTTTTCTTTTTTTTTTTTTTAAACAAAAATTCTTTTTAGTATTTTTTAGCAACAAAAATAACATTACTAACTTGGAATATTGATTTGTAGTTGACAATAACCTTTCCCTTAGATCATCGTTTCACAAATTTGTTAGACCACTAATAAAGGTTTGTCAAACAATTGAAGGGATTGGAAAAGAGGAAAGATCAGTGCATTTATTGAGTATTCTATTAGGGATAAGAGATGCTACTAGTTGCTTCACATATAAGTCCATTAACAGTGATAAAATGCCTAAATAATAATTAATAATCCTCAGTTATTTTTATTCTCTGTCTGATTTCCTTAGGGATAGATAGTATCATTCCCATGATGCCTGGGTAGGGAAAGGATGAGGGTCTTAAATCTATGATTGTTTTTGCATTCTCAGAGCTAAGAAATCGCTATATTAAAAAGTTAGAGGCTATTATACTAACAAGTGTGTGTGTGTGTGTGTGCACGCGCGCGTGTGCACACACCTGAACACTTTGCAGACAGCAACAGTTACAAAATTTTCAGGAAGAGAAGAGAATTGAAACATTTAATGTTTTCATTAAAATAATTTATCATATATTTTACCAAACATATTTTACCATTTGCATTTTAAGCAAACTTTAAATAAGATTTACACAGGTAAAAGCAAATAACTGACTTGGAAATCTTTCTGGGAATAATTTGCTTGAATCTGTAGCCACATGTTACATTAGAGAACACACTGTACCAAGTCACAGGGACGTTAAGGGATTCAGAGATCAAAGATCCCCAGGAAGAGATGGGTATGGTATTTTAGAATAAACTCTTCCAATAGCCTTACATCTGTCTTCAGATAAACCTGGATTCTGTCTGAGCTTAAATATGGGTATTGCTATCTTCTTCCTAAAAAAGATCACTTTTCAGTATTTCACTATTCTAAGAAATTTTGTTAAAGTATGCTCAATTCTCTCTGAAAAATAAGGATGAAAGATTAAGAATGACACAACTTTAGTGTGTTCCATTTTAATCCTATTTGGAAAAAATTCCAAATAAATAGGTTTCTTTGTCATAACTGATGCCAGTTTAATGTTATTATTAATTTGTATATTTTAAAGCATATATTTTAATTGAAACAGGAACCTTGGTGACAAATATCTTTTATTTCTAAATAGACATGCATTTTCAACATGGGAAGAGATTCTCCATTTTTTCTTTTCCTTTTTTTAATCTGCCATTGATATACTTTCAAAAGTTTGGTTCTAGTAAAAAGGAAAGAAGGACTAGTAAGAACATGTCAAAGTATCTCTGAGATTTCAAAATAGTACATTCCTTTTCTACCATGAATATAGCTTTGTATAACTTCTGTAAATTCTCTGAGTTCTTTAAAGAAGAGAAAATATTTCCAATGGTTCCATTGGCATTCTGATTAGATTTTGTTAAGTGCCACACCTTAAGTCTGTTTTTGTCAAAATCAAGAAGAAATACTTGAAATATTGATTCCCCCAAACTGGAATTTGGTCTAAGCATTTGCAACTACTGCACTACCTCATAGCTGCTCAGTGTAAGGTCCAGGGACCACAAGAATCACCTGGAGCTTGTTACAAATACAGATAGTGGTTACACTGGAACTCTTGAAGGAGAATTTCCGTTTTAAGAGAAGTGAGTCCTTGATACACTGTAATGTTTGAAAAGAAATGTGCTCTCTTTTTGTATTTATTCACAGCAAGTAATTATCATGCCTCTTTGCCTGACATTTTCCAAACAAAAGGGCCACCATGTTATTCATAATTGTCTCATTTGAAGTGACTAGCATAGTATCTCCCACATGGTTGACAGTGATAGATCTTTATTAAATGTATATAGTAAATTGAGAGCAAATTCTTGGAACGCATACCTTTGTATCTCCTGTAACACATATATGCAATATTAGTTTCCTCTAGACAATAAGTCCTGAGAATGTGATCATTATGTCTAATAATAAAGTGTTTATTTTATATTGATTGCATAATAATTGTACATATTGTGGGGTAGAGTGTGACATTTCAGTACAGGTATACAATATGCCATAGGCAAATACATGTAACTGGCATATCAATCTCCTCAAACATTTATCATTTATTTGTGTTAGTAACATTTAAATGGACAATTTATAAGTTGAAGAGAGCTATATTTAACTAAAATTTTGAGTTTATTTAGTGAATACCTATATTTATTTATGCGTCAAGACATGGACTAAGTTATTTAAAAATATTAACTCTTTTTTTGAACTAAGATCACTTGATTAAGTGTAAATCTATTTTAAATCAACAAAAGTGGTATCTCATTCATTTGAGATGAAAAACCATAGTGTATTACATTCACTTTATTTGGTTGCAGATGATTAATTAATGTGCCATAGTTACTCTAAAATGTCAATGTTTAATTGATTTTCTATTTTTTATGGTTTCAAAAATTTCCCAAATTGTTTGGAAGTAATTTTACTGTAAGTGGCATGTTCCTTTGGATATTAAAATAGGATATCAAAACATTTTATCAGAAGCCCCTGTTCCATTTCAGAACAGAAATGCCACAGCAAATTGTATTGGATTTGATTGTTTTGCATATATGTTCTATGTATTACCCTTTTACATGCATGTGATTTTATACTCAAAGGGAGGAAAGATTCCAATCCGGTGGACATCACCAGAAGCGATAGCCTACCGCAAATTCACATCAGCCAGCGACGTATGGAGTTATGGAATTGTTCTCTGGGAGGTGATGTCTTATGGAGAAAGACCATACTGGGAGATGTCCAATCAGGATGTAAGTGTGTATTTGTAGTTTATGAGTTATGAGTTCAGATTAAAAGATCAAGCTGTGCAAGGAAGTGGAGCATAATGAGACCAGGTGGCTCCTAGTTTGTGACATTGAAATTGAACACTTTCAAAGAAATGAAAAAAATGAAACTGTTTCCAAGTCTTGCAAAAAATATTAATTGAATCGCTTTTACAGTTTTATATGTTTTCCTAAAGCAGGGGTTTAGGAATGAGACAAAAGAAACATTTGTAACAAGAATGTAATACAGTAAGTGACAATAAGAAAACCCATAATATGTAAGGTGGAGTATTTGAAATATTTTCACTACATTTTAACATTAGTAAAACACATGACTGTCATGCTTTCTGGATTGAATTAATGCATCTATCCAATATTTTGTTTATTTCAATTTTTAATCTTGCGAAGTCAAACCAAAGCAACCAATCTCTACCATGTTGTATTAAACATGCACATGAGTTTAGTTACAGTAATTGAAGTTTCTGAATAGAGAAAATAATCTTTAATTTTCTATTATTACTTTGATATGGTTTTTCAAAATGCATTTTGTTTCATAGGTTATGTTTTGCTAATGCTTAGTAAGAGGATGCTATTGATGTATGGGGTCAACATCTTTCCATCCAGAAACTTAGAGCATGATCCCAAAGATACAGAAGAAGGCGAACTGAGATGCTTTTAGTGATTTCCTACTTATCACTTATAGAATTGTTTCTAATGTATTCTGATAAATAAATCTTTCTGTACTTCCTCCAACAAACTTATAATAATACTAGGAAAAATGTCCACAATTTCCCACATGTGTTTTTTCTAATTTCCGTCTGTATCAGTGGATCACAAAGTGTGGTTTCTGTAGCGTCAACTTTTTAAAAATACCTTTATTTTTAATTTATTTTTATGTGGTGCTGAGGGTAGAACGCAGTGCCTCACATGTGCCAGGCAAGCACTCTACCACTGAGCCACACCCCAGCCATGTAGCAGCAACTTCAACATGACATGAGAATTTGAATTTATATTTGTGGTTATACAAATTATCAGGCCTTACCCCAGGTGGATAGAATCATAAACTCAAGAATTGAGGGAAGCACAATTAAGTTTAAAACCCACTGCTTTGCATGGTTTAAAAATACTAATGAAAAAGCAAATACTTAATTGTGTGGCAAAGAAGATTTCACCAAAGGAAGTTACTATGATTTAGTAGGGACCATTTGAACTGTGGTGTAGCTAAAATGTGTATATTATTTTTCTTTGCAGTCATTCATATAATATTTTCTTAGTGATTTGTAAAATCAAGTAATTATTTCATTAAAACAACAAATTTTCCTTATCGCTTAACATTTGTTCATTTATTCTAAAAAGAATCTTTGCAAACACTTTTTCTAAATTTACTTTCTCTCACTTGATCTTCCTTTAAGTAATATTTTCATGCATGACTAGTTAGTTGTTTGATCAGCTATTACTGTTTAGGCAATTTAAAATGATGACTTTGAATCTAACTTTAAAATATTCTTATCAGTGTAAATGGAGAAATAGAATAAGTCCAACCTCTTATGTCCCTGGAACTTTTCTTCTTACTCAGGTAATTAAAGCTGTGGATGAGGGCTATCGCCTGCCACCCCCCATGGACTGCCCAGCTGCATTGTATCAGTTGATGCTGGACTGCTGGCAGAAAGACAGAAACAACAGACCCAAGTTTGAGCAGATTGTCAGCATCCTGGACAAGCTTATCCGGAATCCCGGCAGTCTGAAGATCATCACCAGTGCAGCAGCAAGGTGACACATTAGATTTCGAATTCTGCACTCTGAAATTTGCATGTTTTCTGTCTCCAAGGGGATGACCTCCCACCCCCAGCCAACTACATTATTTGAAACTTACATTTCTCAAGATTGGAGGGATATGTTTTCTTTTCTTGTTCTTTAGGAGGAATTCTCATGCTACTTAATACTAATGATGAAATTCTGAGATGTCTTTAACTTTCACATTGACTAGAAGTGTCTCTACATTCATGTTTGTTTTAGATTTGGGGAAACGGGAAAACCTGACACACAGCTTCTTGTCACTAATGCTCTGTTGTTGGAAGAAAGAGAAAGGAAGAAAAAAAGGAAAGGATGGAAGGAAGGAAGGGCAAAAGGAAGGAAGGAAGGAAGGCAAAAAAGAAGGAAAGGAGATGGGAAGAAGGAAAAGTCAGTTTTACTTATTATTTAAAACGAAGTTTCATAAAAGATTAATAGCAATGTGTTCAAAACATTGCACCAATTTGTAGAAAGCAATTTCCCACTATTTTGAAAAAAAATATTTCTTTAATGTATATTGAGTAACAATTATGGTGCTAGATAAAACTAGTTAAGGATGAAACTAAGAGTAAAATAAGGTCCATATCCCAGGACAGCAACACACTGTAAATTCATCCTAAGAGGCAATCCTGAATGTGTCATGTCCATTAAGTTGTATGAGTACTGTTTTAGTCAGCTTTTTCTCTGCTGTAACTAAAAGGACCCAACCAGAACAATTATAGAGGAGAAAAAGTTTATTTGAGGGCTCAGGGTTTCAGAGATCTTAGTCCATAAAAGCCCAGCTCCATTCCTGGGGCTCAAGGTAAGGCTGAAAGTCATGGCAGGAGAGGGTGGTGGAGGGAAGCAGTTCACATCATGATGATCAGGAAGCAGAGAGAGTTCACTTGCCAAATACAACAAAATACCCAAAGCCATGCCCCAATCCCACTTCCTACAGCCACACCCTGAAACTTCAGTTACCACTCAGTTAATCCCTATCAGGGGATTCAATCATTAATTGGGTTAAAACTCTCCTAATCCAACCATTTCTTCTCTGAACCTTCTTTCATTGTCTCACACATGAGCTTTTGGGGAACACCACATCTAAACCTTAGCGGGTACTACTTCCAGTCAAGAATTGCCCAAGTTCCATTAGTGGTTTTGTATAATGGTAAACTACAGTGCACCTGCAAAGGACAATGGAAGAAACGGTGAAGAGGAGAAGAATTTTGTTTCATATCAGATGAAAGTATTAACAAAAGCAAGGCTTTCTGTATTGTTTACTAATGTAGATCTGACTGTGCACATAAGAGATAAACAGTTCTGATGGTGTGTACTTTTGGGAGGCTTTTAGTTTTTTATTCTGATTTATTATATGAACTAATACATATTTTACACTTTTGAAAACATTCCTCTTGTCAACTAGTGAGCTAAGTACATCAGATCTATTTGGGGCTTCTAGCTGTGATTATACACTAAACAATTTGAAGACGAGTGAGTTCAGATAGCTGTACAATCAATGGAGTTTTCTCAGTACAATGATGTGCACAGTATTGTACACTTCCATTGATCTCTACATAACCAATTACTTCTCTACTAATCTCAGTTGTGCTGCTTCTAGTTTCCATTAATGCCGTACTACTCTGTTGTTTCCATTGCCACAAAGTTTGGTAACTAAAGCTGTCATTTAAATTATGGGAAATTCCTTATTTTTCACTTTCCATTGTCTGTTTAAAGATTAAAGAGTGGGTATGTTTGTTTGTGAATATGTAGAGACATAAAAGTTCAATTAATTATGTTTTATACAATATTTTAAAATTAATTACAATGTAATATTTTAAGAAATCCAAATTAATACCCCCAAATTATAATGAACAAAAACATCAACAAATTAAATAGAAAAAACTGAAAGAAGCCAAGTAATATTGGACATGAAGCAAAAGGAAAAATGAGCTCCCCCACCCACATGCTTATGTGTGTTATTTTTTATCTCTATTAGTATTATTGGCAAAGAATAATTGTATATATATATATTGAAGGTGTTCAATGTGTCCATTAATTTTTTTTTGTACCAGGAATTGAACCCAATGGTGCTTAACCGTGGAGCCACACCCCCAGTCCTTTATTATGATTATTTTTTACTTTTTTTATATTGAGACTGTCTTTGAATTTACAATCCTCCTGCCTCTGCCTCTGGAGCTGCTTGGATTGTAGGTGTGCACTACCACGCTGAGCTCAACGATATTTTGATGTACATATACATTATAAAATTATTACCACAATCAAACTAGCATATCCCTAACTTCAGAGTTCTATTTTATTTATTGAAACAAATTTTTTTGTGGTTCTAAGAAATCAACCTACAACTTTACATATGTTAGGCAAGCATTCTAAGAGTTCCAAGCCTGGAGCTCTTTTTTTTTTTTTTACTTCATTTCAAACCAGGGTCTTGTGAAGTTATGCAGGCTCACCTTGTGCTTGTGATCCTTCTGCCTATGTTAGTCTCCTGAGTAATTGGGATTACAAGCGTGTGCCACCATGCCCCGTGGCATTTTCTTCTTTTTAAAGGTGGAATTTGAGATATAGAACACATTCTTACATTTTTAATCCTTTTATCTGTTGTTGATATTTAGGCTACTTCATCTCTTGACTTGTAAAAATGTTGCAAGGAAAATGAGAATGCAATTTATCTCCAATGTAAATTTTATTTCCTTTGGTTACACCAGATCATTGTAGTTTTGACTACAAAACCAGCCTCAGCAATTGAGTGAGGCCCTAAGCAGCTTAGCAAGATTCTGTTAATCAGGTTATTCATGAGGTTTTGATGATTAGTCAAGTTAAGCATCTTTTCATATATCTTGTGGCCATTTGTAGGTCTTCCTTGGGAAATCATCTATTCAAGTCTTTTGTCTTTTTTTTTTTTTTTTTTTTTTTTTTTTGGTGTATGTGTACCAGGGATTGAATCCAGGGGCAATTTACCCTGAGCTACATCCTCAGCCCATTTTATATTTTATTTTTAGACAGGTCTTGCTAAGTTGCTTAGGGCCTCTCTCAGTTACTGAGACTGGCTTTGAACTTATGATCCCCTTGCCTCAGTCTCCTGAGCCTCTGGGATTACAGATATGTGCCACTGTGCCCGGGTCTTTTGTTTATTTTTTAATCAGGTTATTTGTGGGGTTTTGTTTGTTCATTTTATTTCTGTTATTTCATTTATGAGTTTCTAATAAATTATGAATACTAACCCATTATGGATATATGGTTTGTAAATATTTTTTCTCCATTCTGTGGATTACCTTTTCATTCTGTTGATTATTTTCTTTGCTCTGAAGAAACTTTTTAATTTGATGTACGTCTTCTTACTTTATTTTTGCTTTTGTTTCCTGTGCTTTTGGGGCCTTGTTCAAAAAAGTATTGCCAAGATGAACTAGTCATGGAGCTTTCCCCGATGTTTTCTTGAAAGAGTTTTATGGTTCAGGTCTTCAGGTCAAGTTTTTAGTTCATTTTGAATTGAGCATAGTGAGCACACACTATGCAGTTTTTCCATTACATTTGAATAAAATGAATAAGGGGAATCTGAACAAACTGTTAATATCAGTTTGTGAGAACATTAGTTTATTTGTTGGAAATAACATTTAGTGGTTATTAAGATAGAAGTTTGTGATAAATGTTTAAATAAAACTTCCCATAACTTATTCCATAAGGATGAATCTCTGTTCTAAACTTCACAGGGAGAGACAGTGCAGGCTCTTTTGGAATCCTGACAGTTTAACAGCTAACAGGATAGCAAACCTGTCCTTGCTGGGGCCATATGGTCCTCATTTTACACCTTGAAGCCATTTCTTTGATCTTTACTCACTAGTAATCATAGCAAAGAGAACATTTTTTCAATTCTTTCATATCATAAAAAAATTTTTAACAATGCCCATAGGATGCTATTATCAATAAAAAGCTGATTTATGTAATATGATGTTGGGATATTCAACATCAATTTTATGGATATAGTCTTAATATTAGATCATAGAATATGAGAATATTTCCCAGCATCCAAGTTTTCATATACTTTATTAACTGACTCTCTTTATACACACACACACACACACACACACACACACATGCACACACAATGGAAGATTATATTTTATACAATTTTTTTTACTATTATGTATTCTTTAATACCTGAAAAAAGTTCATATGTTTTGTCACAATACATTTAATTTTAGGGACTATAGAAACATTTTTGTACAAAGTGCCATTCATATTAATTCACTAAATATAAAAGCTTGGTGAATTACATGTTTCTTTATTGACATTAAAACACATAACTGGGTAGGTTGTCATTATGGTTATTATGAACAATGTCACATTGCCATGCAAGAATTTCAAGAATTTTTTCCTTCAGAAAATTTGCTTTCTCACTTTTAACAATAATTATTTCATTAATTTTTATAGCTGATTAAATTCATTCCTCCCTTATTCATCCATTTAATTTTCAGTGAGCTCTTATATATTTGATTGATAAAATAGAAAGGAATTATATGGGAACTTCTAACAGCATAACGAAAATGTATTGGGACCTGTGCTTACCCATTTTGTCCTCTATTCTAATAAATCATGAGATGAGGTGTCCCTCTAATTATCAGAGACAAATCCATCTATTTTCCCTTTTCTTCCTGTCTGTCCCTATCTCTTTACTGCATATGTCCAGGTTATTTCTTTCCCCATAATCTTTGCTATAAAATCATATCATTATTACATTATTTCTTATATTTCCTTGGTAATAAGAATCATTTGGGGAAATTAGTTATCTATATACCTATCACAGGGTGCTGACTTAGAGTCTATAGGAAAGGAAAATAGAACTTGGACATTTGATAAAAGTTCCAAATGATTTTCATCAGGGGAATTGAAGAGGTCCTTCTGGTCATTGTCATCTCTGCTGGCCATTTGTATGCCCACTATACCCACATTTCTCTAACATTCTTCACAGTTAAACTTCTTTCAAATAATGGTTTCTCAGACATCTCTAAGTTCCTATTCTGAAAATTTATCATTTCTTTTTCTCCTGCTAGCCTGATCTTTTCACTGCCTTTCTCATTAGTTGAATATACCAGAAATTATTCCTTTGCCCAACTAGGAATTGGAGCATCTCTTGGAACCCCTTTCTGGCCTCACACACCTTGATCTGGGTGATCACTGGATCAGTGTGGTCCATCTCTGTCCTTCTCAGTGCAAAACACTCTTCTATACCTACTTGCTCTTCTGACTTAGACCATGCAGGACTTCTTTGACTTCCCCTCTGCTTCCATTCTTCCATTCTTGCTTTGCTCCAAACATCTTTTCACATAACTTTCAGATATTCTTTTTTCTTCTTTTTTTTAGTTTTTATCTGATTTTTTATTTTTTTCTTATTAGTTATACATGATCATAGAATGCATTTTGATAAATCATACATAAATGGAGTATAACTTCTCATTTTTCTGATTGTACATATTGCTGGATCACATTGGTCATGCAGTCATATATGTACATGAGGTAACAATGTCTTTTTCACTCTACTATCCTTCCTACCTCCCATACCGCTTCACTATCCCCTTCCTATTCCCTCTCTTCACTCCCTTCTACCCAATCTAGAGTAACTATTCTTCCCTAGCGACCTCCTTGCCAAAATATATCTGTGATAATTTCAGCCACCTATTTACAATCAATTTTGAGTTCCCATTACACTAAGAAAAAAAAATCTAGTCTCCTTTTTATGGCTTAAAAGGCCCTGTTTCTTCAATAGCATTTCTTTGATTTAAATATTCACTTACTCATGTGTTTCAAGAAATACTTGTAGTATGCCAACCTGCCACGTGTAGACTCTGGAGAACAAGGAAGAAAACAAATATGATCCCTGCTGTCCTGGAATTTACTTTGTAGAAGATGTACAATAAACAATAGATAATTTCAGATTATGGGAGGTAATAGATGGCTGTTATAGATAATAAGGGGTCATTTGGGAGTGAACACTCTGAGAAAGTAATATTTGAACTAAAATCTGAAGGATGGTCATAAGCTAGGTGTTTAGAGACAGCCCCCGACCCCCAAGAAACAAAACTCTTGGAATAAGATAAATAAGCTACAAATGCCTTGGGGTGAGAAAAAGTTGGGAGGCTCTAGAGGATGGCAGGGAATAAGAAGACTGCAGAGCAGAAGAGAACCGAAGAATCTGTCATAAACCTAAGGAAGCAAGCAGAAGCCAGGGCACTTGTGGCTACACAGACCATCATGAAGGCTGGGGGATTTTCTTTTTCCAAGTCCATGAGGAATCAATTAAGGCATTTGAAGAAGAGAAGTTAGATGATTCTTTGATTTACATAATTGCCTTGTGAGGGGAGAGGCAGGGTGTGAGGGGAGAGAGCTATTTTAACTGTCCCCTCATTCCACTTGTATATAGAGTGCTCCAGCCTCAGTGATCACATCTGGCTCCCTCAGAAACCCAAGCCTTCTGGAAGGCAGCAGCACATGTTCCCCTTCTTTCAGATTCTCCTGGGCATCAGTCTTCCTCAAGGAAGCAGCTTATGCCTTACATGTTTATTGAGTCATTCTCTAGCAACACAACTGAAAGTTCAATGCCATTATTACAGAGTACCATAAACTTGTTTATCATTAACTGAATTCTGACATCTCTCTCTGTCCCTCCCTCTGCCTCTTTGTCATTTTATGTGGTCGGTTACAATGCTTCTCTTACATTAGCAGTGCTGGGTTGATAGGGGGAAGGATGAAAGCCATGCTCACAACATAGAACATTCATGCTTTCTTTCTTTCTTTCTTTCTTTCTTTCTTTTTTTTTTTTTTTTTTTTTTTTTTTTTGACGGGGTTGGGAGTACCAGGGATTGAACTCAGAGGCACTTGACCACTGAGCCACATCCCCAACCTTATTTTGTATTTTATTTAGAGACAGGGTCCCACTGAGTGACTTAGCACCTCCCTTTTTCTGAGGCTGGCTTTGATCTCTGGATCCTCATGCCTTAGTTTGTTTAGCCACCGGGATTACAGGCTTGTGTCGCTCCCTAGCTCAGAACATCATTTCTACAGCGATAAAAACAGTGGCCACAGACACCTGTTTAGCGGTTCCAAATCTCATCCTAATAATGGTGGTTTTCATTACAAATATAATCAATTAAACTTTTCTAGTATTATTTAGTTTCTAATAAAGTCCTCATATTCCATGGTTTATCAGGAGACGTTAATCTACAAATAGTGGAGCATGCTGCTTTAGATAAGTTGACACTGAGCTATCCCTCATCCCAACCTTCAAGACTATAATTTTCAGCACTTTCTTGCCACTTCTGTGTTGCCCTAGAGTCCAAGGATCTTAGTGAAACCTCTAAATACTTCAGTCACTTAATCCATAAGTCACTAATTCAAATGTCTACAAGTGCCAAGAAATTAATTGAGGGCATTGAATGCTGCTGTTGTGTATAACTGGTTGTGGTGGTAGCAAATGGAGATATTAGTGTTCTTGTAAGGGGGCTGTGGAGTAAATCTTTGCCAGTGGATGGCAATCCTAAAAGGAAAAACAAAAATGAAGCATTCATTTGTGTCTGAGAACATGTATTGACTCCTACCTATAGAGAAAGAAAACTCCCTCTATTTAGAGCTTTGGAGGACAATACCAATTACAATTCAGAAGGATCTGAAATACTAGATACAAACAACAGAGACTTAGGATGAGATTCAAAGCATTACAGAAAACCATAGTTCATGGTATTTTACAAAACAAGGTGGAATGGACTGTATTATCAAAGGATGCAAAAAGTTAAGAAAAAGAGCACTGAGGAAAAAGGTCCTTCAATGAAGCAATGAGAAGGACATTGAGTTCTTTTTGGAGAACTACTTTGATTCCTTTAGAATGATATACATGAAGTTTTAAAAGATCTATTTGTAACTACATGATGAAAAAAACAATAGTGCTTTTGAGAAATTTTGGAAAAAAAGAAAATTAATTATAATACACATGTATGAAAGAGCAAAACACCCTCAGAGAAATCTCTGTTAAAGATATTATTTTATATAGTTTTTAAAAAATGTCTTTTGGATATACATGATGGTAGCATTCACTGTGGTATATTCATATAAGTTTATAAGAATATTTGATCTTGACAGAAAATGCTCTTTTACAAGATCCTCTTTGGTTCCTAAGTGTGATGATTGAGTGTTCTCACTGCTGCGTGAGATGTGCCTCCCTCTGAACCTTGGCACATTACCCATCTGACGTGGGAAAAAAAAAAAACAAAGAAAATGTTGCTGTACAAAATAAGCCAGTGTCAAAAGGACAAGTCCTGGATGTCCCACCTGTATCCATTCCTAGAGCAGTGAAAATCACAGAAATGAAAAGTAGAATGAGTTGGTCTGGAGTCTGGACAGAGGGACTGAGGTATTATGTGTAATGGGTGCAGAGTTTCAGTCTTGGAAGATAAATAAGGCTTCAGAGATGTAAGGGACTGATGTTTGAGCAACAATGCAAATACACTCAATAGTGCTACACTTTTCAGTTAAAAAAGGTTAAGGTAAAAAGTGTGTGTTGTATATATTTTAATGAAAACACTACTTTAAAAGTAAAGCATAAATATTCTGCAATCCCAATTATACATACCTAATTTAATTGAAATGATTTTAGTGAATTGTTACCAAGCATTCATTGCTAACTTTGAATTTTTTATTAATTTGCAACATAAATAAGAGCAAAAATAAACAATACTCATAATTTCCCATGTTAAAGGCAATAAACACGTCAGGAAAAAAGTTTCTGATCTCTAAGAGAGCACAATGTAAATCTTTTTTAGAATAATTGCTGTCTTGACAGATGATTCATCCTTCAAGACAAATCTAATGACCAAAAAACAATCTGCCTTTATTTCTCAAAACTACTTTGACCTCAAATTCTGAAACTGACAGGGTGACTTTGCTCACTGAGCAAATATAATACAGAACATTTTAGAGGAAAGCAGGTTTACTAAATACCCAGGTGATTTGTTTTTTATTAAATCTTAAAATCAAAATAACCAGCTTACCACAGGGAGGAATTAAATCAGATATGATGGCTATAACTGCTAAGATTTTTGTCCTTAAGTGCTAAAAATAATTAAAATAAATGTAATGGCTCTACTGCTCTTTAATGTGTCCTTTATGTATTAGTTTCCTTCTAGAAGCTATATCTATTTACACACACACACACACACACACACACTCAAAATTATTTTTAGATAATAATGACAAATTAAATTTTTTTAATTTTATCTGAATTTTTAATATTAAGAGATAAAAAAGATCAAGGTCTGCATCAGCCCCCATTAAACTAAATTGAGACATACAAGATATTTCTCCTGAAATATAGTTAAAAGATAATTTGAAATGAAAAAAAATCTTATAAAATGTACTAAAAAATGTTTTCAGACAATATTAAAGTATATGTTATTAGTATTTTAGATTTAAGAAATTACTCTTTGATTTAATATATTCCCTGAAACCTTTCAGATCAAAAATAACAATTACAGGGCTAAAGCATGCATCTCCAACATTATTTATACCTCTTTCTAGACTTCATAGGCATATACTCATTCATTCAAGAAATAAGTGTTGATCATTATTTTGATACCTGAAAATAAATTCCTTCATAACCCAAAAGTTATAAAAGGATAATTTATAATTCAATCCAGAATTCTAAGGCAGAGTTGAAATAAGGTCCTTATCAGAAGGTATTCTTGGGATGGCAGTTGTTAATTGACATTTGGTTCTACTACCTAATAATGCTGATTGGTATGCAACCTTTTATAGCTAAAATAGGAATTGATGGGAAGAAAATGTATGTGTACCTCCTTAGTGCAGCAGTATAAAAGCCCATAAAAGAATAATTCACAAACCCAAACACAAGGAGGGAGAGAGAAAGGGAGGAAAGTTATTTTTTTGCTTCCCTTGAGCAAACATGTAATTTCCATGATTTCTTTTTAATGACTGCGGTCTGCGGCCAGTAGGCACTGATTTATGAAAAGCTGTAAAAGATCAGGTGGAACTCTGTAGGACATCGTTTACAGCTGCACGGATTGAAACCTATCTAATTTGTCTAGTAAAAGTGTGAGCTCACGGTGCACATCACCCGGCCTATAAATTTCCCCTTCAGACCCAACGTCTGGGGCTGGGTCTGAAAAAAACGCAATGCTCGCAGCTGCTCAAAAGCCCAGATTCCCTTGGTGCGCATGAAGAGACATCACAGGCTCTTCACAGTGAGAGACAAATTCCTATCCATTGATAAACTCTCCAGATGTCCTCTCAGAGGAGGAAAGGAACCAATTTTTATTCGAAATCCCCAGAGAAATCCTGGAAGTGGAAAAATGATACTTTGCGGGGCTGGTTATTCTGAGGTCACTGGCATTAAATTAGGTCATTTTTTTGTCTTGGTTGTACTTTGATCCAAGTCATAAACAGAAAAACTCAGTCGGGGTCACTCTAATCCCTAATCCGCACGTCCTGTTCTATTTCAATTTGTTTATACTAATTTTCTCCAAACTCTTGTTGAGCCTGGCTGAAGTGTTGAGTTTAAAAATACAGACCATTTTGAGTTGAGAAGAAAACATTATGCATTTTGTTATTAGGCACACTTCATAAATATTCTGAATAAATGTCCTGGGGTTTGATTCTTTGTACCCACAAACCCATAAATAAAAAAGTATTACTATTCATGGGACTAAGAGTAGACATTTGGTTCTGTAATACTGCTACTGTGGACAAAGAAACTGATATGCATGTGTGTGTGTGTGTGTGTGTGTGTCCGCTTGCCTATACAGTTTAATATCCTATTGTTTCAATTCTAGATCTCTCTTCATTTTTCTTGTAAAATTTTCTAACACCTTATTTAACGCTATTTCTATCAACTTTACTTATTGGTTCAATGACGTATCTAAAGAGTTTGATATTGTATCTACTGCTTGCCAGTGACAAAAGCTATTTCACTCACGGTAGGGATCCTAAAACAATCAGAGAATAGTTTCTAAGTTTGGGAACCAGGATTGAATATTTGTATTTGTAATTCCTGAAATGTTTCAGAAAATAACAAAAGGTAAGATATTTTCAATTACAAAAATAAATTTACTTTGATTCTATTGTAGATGAGTAATTTAGAGAATCATAGAAAATTACTCATAAATATTTCAGAAAGGAATAATTTATAAAATGTCATATTTTGTAGTTTTGTGGGCATCACTAAAGAAAAGGAAATTAATACTTTTTTAAATATGCCTAATTTTTGTCTGTTTTTCGGAAAACCTCTGAGAATTAATTAAAATGAAATCAGATCACTTAAATTATTGACTCCATATTTAAATTTTTAAATTCCTAATTTAAATTCTATATAGAAGGATTTCAGTTGTCAAGATTAGTTTAAGAGAGAGAAGTTAGAAAAATCCTCAACATTGAACTCTCCCTAGGTTTAGAAATGATCGTGATATTTAAGGAACCAGCTACAGACAGAACTAGAATGCAATTCGACCTTTTTATCTTAAACTCTGTATTAAAATTTGACCATTTTAATCTAATAATTTTAATACTTCCCCATAAATACCTAGATGTGTAGTCAATTTGCAGGCTTGTTCCCTGAGCAATAGCTTGCAGGTCTAGGGCACAATCTGAGGATAAATCTGAAGAATTAAAAATCAAAATGTATCTTCCCAATTATAAAATAGAGATTAGGCTATGATACATATATTTGTAATGATAATAACATTTTATTACAATAATTGAAACAAATGACAGAAAGCAGAATAGCACATCCATTTACAAACACTCGCTGTGGAATCATTGTGAGCTTGTAAAAGTTATTGATGGGTCTAATGAGGGCCCTAACTGCTCATTTGACAGGGTTGTTGCACTATTGTGTACATAATATTATATGTGATAAATTTCTAGTTACTCAAAATGATAATTAACAAAGTCACTGCATTCCCAGCATTTTATATAAAGTGGCCTTTACTACATAATTTACTTTTTAAAGTTTTAGAAATATAAACCATTTTAGCGATTCTGTTACCTTAATCTGGAATAATGAACAGCTAACACAGCTTGCTCAGCAGGAGGTAGCAACACTGTAAGTATGGCCTATATATGCTCATTTAATTTACATTTGTAGGGAATTTGTGTTATTATCATCATCCCCATTTTACAAGTAAGAAAACAGACAAAAGCCCTCATGGTCATACAGACAGTGCATGTGATGCCCAGGATTCATCTCAGGCCCTGGGGTTTTAGTATCTGTTCACTGAACCACAATGCTTCATGGCATGTAAAAGTCAAAGAGGCCACATCATGGAACCATAGAAAGCTTAAGAGAAAACAGGGTACATGCAATATCAGCAATGTTTCATCAAAATGATACAGCATAGTGGTGAAAAGTATGGACTCTGGTATTAAATAACTTGTGTCTAAATCCTGGCTCTGCCTCTTTTGCCTGAAGGAATCCACATTTTATTTTCTGCTCCATTGTCTAGCTCCATAAGGGGCTAGAATTGTTGTTTAACTAATATTGAAAAGGTTAAGATCCTTCATGTCTGTAATGTGCTTAGCTTAGTGCTGTGTGCATCATAAGGGCGAGGGATGTGGCTCAGTGGTTAAGCGCCCCTGAGTTTAATCCTCAGTACAAAGAAAAAAAAGAAAAAAAAAAGGAAAGAAAGAAAGAAGACAAGGACCTATAACTATTTTGTGCACAAGCTCTTTTCCTTAAGAGAAAAAAAATCAAGTGTGAGGTCAATAAATTGTCTACCCAATAACTGGTCCCAGTCTTACAAGTCAAAGGGCAATTAAAAAGGTCATGGAAAGCTGAAAAAAACACCCTAAAGGGAGTTCACTAGCAGGTTGCTTTTCATGGATTTTTAGGGACACCACTATAGTCTTCTTCGTTTCCTTCATGTCATTTCTGCTTTTTTGATGCAACAAATCTCGCAGGTGTTCATAGGTCTGTGATCAGATCTGTCATTACACAGAACAACTCTAGAAGTCCCTCTTGTTAATGCTGATTTTATTGTACAATATAAATTACAATCACTATTTACACCTATCTATATATCTCTGAACATGTATCTAGATATGAATATATATACACATATACATATATACCATGTATCATATCATATATTTATTTGGTGTGTCAAATATGTATTTCATTTGTTATTGCTCATATGTTCTTCTATTTCTTTTGCAATTTTGACTGTTAATGACATTTATAACATTATTTAAAACTTTGCTGACTTTATGTTCCCCTCTAAGTGTGGCTTAGATTGTTGAAACTCTTTTTTAAACAGCAACCTGTATAAGGTCCATAGCAAACATCCAGGGGCAGGATTTAATATGAAAACAACTGAATCTATCAGCAAGACAGCAAAGTATTTATTGTCTATTGTATGCTATAACTGTGTCCTAATTACCGACATTTTTGTTAGTGATTAAACAAATGGAATTATTAAAAAATGTATGGGTCTATCTATGCCTTTCACTGGCAAAGCTTCAGTGATTTCAGAAGCAGTCAAGAGTCCAGAGGGGAGCACTTAGACAGGATGATTACACAGTCTTCTTCCAGGCTGCCAGCTTGAACAGATGAAGCCTTCATGGCAGATCAATTCCACAAATAAACAGGAACACCACGTGAAATCTGGAAGTTCCTGCTGATGATGGTGTCAAATTTTGACACATGGCAACTCTGCTGACTCCTGATCTCTCTCCCTTTGGTATTTCCTCTTCTCATAGGCCATCAAACCTTCTTCTGGACCAAAGCAATGTGGATATCACTACCTTCCGCACGACAGGTGACTGGCTTAATGGAGTTCGGACGGCACACTGCAAGGAAATCTTCACAGGCGTGGAGTACAGTTCTTGTGACACCATAGCCAAGATTTCCACAGAGTAAGAAATAGTTATTAAGAAGGATGAATGATTGTGAGTTTTCTACTGAATACACCTATTATGAATAATGTGTTATAAATATTACTTAGACCTCTGAAGTACAAGCCCAGTGTCTCTGGTCCCTGGACCTTCTTGCAATCCTTCTAGATTAATGTATGATGAGGATTCTTCCTCTCTCATGAGGAAAGGTGATTACTTAGTATTCTGATGTTCACATAGACCCATGAACCCAAGCTCCTATTTTAAAACACAGATATAGAATGATGATTATTATATAGTAACAATATTGTTATTTCTACAAAATTTTAATTTTCTACAAAATTTTAATTCACTATACATCTTAGACAGGGATCATTTGGTATAGGACTCTTTTGATATAAGAAACTCCTGGATTTAAGCAACAGGGATTCATAAAGAATCAAGTGAATTCAGTGAATAATCATACAAATTTGTCATCATTCACAAGATGTGGTAATTGGGCACTTGAAAGTAAAGATCTGAAAGTCACATCCTTCATCTCTTCGTGAATGAGGGCCAGTTTACTTCATTTCCTAATGTGACTGCATCATTTTCTTTCCTTTTTACTCTTGCTCAGTGACTTTTCCTATTTTCTATGCACAAAGCTGAAAGTAGCTTTCTCAATTCTAAGTCATACTGCCTGCCACTCAACTGGCCAGGTAATAATGCTGTAAATTCTGAGTCCCCAGAAAAGAATTGAGGATGAGGACTCTTGTTCATTTTCAGTTGTAGACTGGCAACTCCAAAGTCATATATTTGTGGTTATTTATCTCTTCTATTCCAAAGAAGATAGGTGAGATGTCATTGACCTGGTTCTAATAGGGGCCCTTTCTTAAGGGCAAGATGGAGGAATGTCCCAAAGAAAGAGGTTAATACTGGGCAGATAAACCAAAAGTTGTCCAGAGTGTTGTGGCTTGCATAGTCTGTTTGGAAACTGTGTTCATCTTTCTTCAGTATTTCCATCTTTGCTGTGGTCCATTAACAAGACCAATTAGGCCTCTTGGCCTCTTCAAGACTTATCTTTTCAACTAATATTTGAATATTTAAATGTTATTGAATATATACAGATTTTCATTGTCACTCTGTCAATCATTTAAACAGTGACTGTGCTTATCAACAGATTAGATGTCAAAAAGGAATGTGTAGTTTTAAAATACAGGTAGAAGTGCCCCAAAATTAGTGCATAAGTTATGGTATGTTATTTAAATCAGAAACATATAAAATCACAAAAAGATCTACAGGAAGAGTTTATTACTATTGAAGAGGAGAAAATAAATTCAGAAAATAAACTCACACTAGTCTATTTAACATGCTTTGGAGTTCCTGTTTAAAGTGAAAGGTAATGTTTGTTGAATAGACTTCTGACCCAATCAACAATAGACTTTGAATTTCTGTGGTAGTTATTTTGATCAGACACAGTCACAGGATATATTCACCCATTCAAACATTTTTTTTAATAAATTCTTATTATAGTAACATAAACAGTTAGGGTTATGATATACAAGACATCTGCTTTAGAGCACAGAAGCATAACAAAGAATATGCGCAAAGTTGAACATTGCACACCATTGCCAGATTTTCAATGGCAAAGTTATGCAAATGTTTATTATCAAAAAAATATCAACACTTAGAGCTTTTAGATAATGAAACACTATATTGAAGTGGATGAGGCAGAACACTGTTAATAAGATTAACTGCTAGATCATAATTTAAATAGAGTCAGCATTATAAGCTGTGGTTGTGGTAAGAAAGCTATTTGCTCAAAAAAGATGCAATGGCAGCATTTGTTATACTTCCAAGTGAGTGACATACTTGTGTCAACAGTACAGTGTTGGACATTAAATTGTTTTTGGCTGTGCAGAATATTTCCCTTCATTGCTACTTGTGTTTGAACAACCTACAAATAAATGTTCAAGCTGAAAGCTGACTTTTTCCGGAATGACTAGACTCTTGAGGGCTTGTTCCTTATACTAAGCAGATGTCTTGGATTTCTCTGTATTTAGGAACAGTGTTAGATTCCCATGTATGTTCCTGAAACTCCTCAAAACAGATTGCTTTCTTCCTTGAGTCACCACAGTGTTGTGTACCTCATGCTCCTATTTTATATTACAAAAATGAGGATTTTGAAAGTTCTTTAATACACTGGCAATTGGGGTAAAACTAATCAGGCAACGTTTTCACTTAACTCCTATAAATAAATAGCTTAATGAGATATTTTCTTTCCTTTTGCAACCATGGACTTACTGTTGGAACTTGATCACTTCAATCTCTATTTTCTTTCTGCCATCCAGGCTCAATTCCAAAACTCTTTCCCAAATAATTCACTTGACCAAATAACTCTAGAGAGTCTCCTAAATAGTATCATAAGATGAATATCTCATATCTTTTTCTTTTTTCCCGTTTAGATGATGAAATTACGAAGAAAGGTCAATAGAGTTTTGCCTTCAAAGAAATATTTGTATATTTCAATTAATTTAGGGATTTCATTACAATGCAAACTACTGATATACCTTTCAAATAAAGCTCAGAAAGTATCCTGTTTTATTCAATAAACTTATTTTTAAGATATTATTTCATAGTGTTAAATTAATTTAGGAAGGTTAAAGTGAGCAAGGAAGAGAGAAAAGGAAAGGGCAGCGTGATGGCAGCTGTGGAAAGTGTAGAGAAAATTAACTGTTGGAACGAAGACCAGATAAATTGCTCTCTGCCCTTACCCTGTACCCTATGATTCCATTTTCCAAGTTTCATCCCCTGTCCCTTTGTCTCTGAAGTTCCAGATAACAAATTAGCCTCTGGTCTCAATCCTGATCTGCTCTATAGTCTTAAACTTTTTCATCCTTCTTCTGAATAGAATCATGAGAACAAGAAGAGCTCACATGGCCTGCTATTGAGACTTCTGGTAGCTAGGTATTCAGGATGATTTTGGACATGGCAGAATGTTGGGGAGAAAACATATTATAGCAGTAGAAACAGTAGAAGGTACATTAAATCCAGCAAAGGGATAACTAAAAGGAATAGTTTATTTAAATATATTTTTCAAGGTCTTATACAATCTTCTTTTTTTAATGATGCTGGGATCAAACCTGGGGCCTCAGATGTGCTAGGCAAGCACTCTACCACTGAGTCACATCCCCGATCAATACTGAAAGTAATCTTTTGCATTAAACATTAAAAAATTATAGATCTATTTGCTGATTTGGGGTTCCTGGACAGAATCTGAGAGTTTTATGTAGACGATTTCTGGAAGAGCATGTTGAAGAGAGGTAAACTCTCTATATCAGACTTTTTTCCCACCACTTGAGGATGAATACTGCAGTTTAGAAGGGAAGATCAGGACCAAGCACCACAACATGTATTATATGTCTCTGTGCTTAAATTTTTCAGAGTTCAGAAAATTAGCATGCTATATTTTAATGTTTTCTGCTTTCCATACTTCATTTTACTCTTTACAATTATACAAAAGGGAAGAAGAGTGAAAAAATTTCCAAGTCATAAAAACATGATATTGAATTAGAAGAAAGATAAATGAAGAAATTAAAAAAGAGTGGGAATCTATAGATTTACATATCTCTTTGCTACTACTTTGTGTTCTTATTCTTTATTCATAAATTTACTCTGCTCTACTTTGGGGATGAATGCAAAAATATTTGCTCTTGTTTTCAAGGTAGATCCATATTACATAAAGAATCAAAGTCCCATAGCACAGCTTCCAAAAGCAGGATCAACAGAAATGGCATGCATTGCTCTAAGAGAAGGCTTTCAATGCCCATGTTACTCTGAGAGTAGCCTTCCTTGGGAAGAGAAGGCAGTTGAAGAGTATGGTCAGGGATAACCTCCGGCAGGAGACAAGCTGTGTTTAGAGAGTTTATCAGTCATTTGAATGGCAACAGGAAGAGAAGCTGTGGGTCACCAGGAACTTGATTCTAGCCCAGAGGTCGGGAATGCAGCAAGGTCTTGGTTAATTCCATGCAACAGATGTTAAAATGTCATGTATGTTATTTCCCAAATGGTTACCTAATGCCTGCTCATACTAGGATATATAACTGTGTGAGTTTTGTTAATTAAAAATCTCCTGCTTATATACTAGCAAAGAAATCATGATCCTCATCACATTTTTCTGTGTTACAGAGACATGAAAAAGGTTGGTGTTACTGTGGTTGGGCCACAGAAGAAGATCATCAGTAGTATTAAAGCTCTAGAAACTCAGTCCAAGAATGGTCCAGTTCCAGTGTGAAGAACTCCTTCTGGAGAAGGCTGTGGAAGATGCAGCATCACTCTGCAGACAGATGATAATGCTGGAGATGCCAGTGGAAGTTCTTCGTTCAATAAGACACTCATATACGAGTACAAATGCCTTAAAATGGAATTGAAAAACTCTTTATTTTCCCCTATCATTTAGTGAATGGGTGGGTGGGTGTATTTTGATTTATAATTGATTTTTTGAATATTAGTTGATAGATTACATTTAAATTCTTCAGCGCAAAATGGTGAAGAACTAGCATAGAGCCATTGATCATAAACTGACTATCACAAAAGCAAAACAAATGAGGTAACAAAATGGACACGGTGGCTTCATTTATGAATAGCCACAAAAGAAAAGACTTGTGATATTTTTTTACACAAAAGAAATCTGTAACAGGTATTTTGTTTCTTTAAAAGCAAGCAAAATAGAGGAGTTTATACCTCAAACTATCTGGCCATATTTACTACCTTATCATTGTATTATTCTCTTTTATCTGTTGAAAGCATATAGAGAAGAATTTTGTAGTTGTTTTAAGTACTATACATTTTGTTAGTTTCCTTAAGTATATCATGTAAAAATGTGTCTTAATTTTTGAAAAAAAGTATGTATTTATTTTCTTTTGAATTGTCTTTATTGTTTTATATTTATGCCTTGATGATTTAATTTGGATTTGTTACAGCCAAGTGCCAAATGTTCTCTCAAATTGTCAGCAATAGGAAACATGTCTAACAAGACACAGAGAATGAAGAGTTTCTTTTCATATATTTTGAGCCATCCACTCATAACTATTAAAAAAAAAGAAACACTTGCCCTGTTCATACAGTAACCAAATTTCTCACAGTCTGATTTATCCCATTCATTTTTGTATCTCCATTTATTGTACACCATATGCTCCTAATTTAGTGTATACTGGCTTGTATGTAATAGAATTTTAACCACACATTCCTTTCCTGCTCTGGTGCTCAGAGGCCATCAGCTCCTTCTGTTCATTGAAGGAGCCATGTTAGAGCTCAGAGAAGAACTACACTGGAAAGAATGGAAATGCTCTTTAGATTGTTGGTTTAATTGACAGCACAGGCTATTGGCCAATGCATAAATGAAAAAATCACTTACTGGCTTTGAAAAGTCACTCAATACCTTTGCTTAAACTTGATGGAATTGATGGTAATTAGACTGCACATCTGCATCACTGAGGTTTAAGTCAATTAATTAAAAACTATTTTCATCAATATCAAGCATCAATTATCTTTACAGTCTTCCATTCAGTACACCTATTGTAATTTTGGTGTATAAATTAGAAGCCTTGAACTTCTTTGCATTTGTTGAACATACCACTTTTGAAATAGCTGGTCATCTAGCAAATACCTCAAAAACTATAGGCATTGGAGAGATGTCTCATTGCAGGGATTGAGAGTTGCTGTTATATGAAGGCCACCGATGAGCATGTTCATTAAGATTTGAAAGGATGTACCTGGTGGAAATCTAGCCACTAATATATTCTCATGCAACATTTTAGATCTACCTATACTCTTCTAATACTGATATGATCATGTCATGGATATAAGGAATGCATATGTCATAAGAATAGAATGGATGAAACAATGCTACAACATTTATGTCGGTATGCAAAATGGGACACTAAAGGAATAGAGATTCCAATAGCATCAAAATTCACAAGTAATAATCTATTGTAGATGTAGTATAATAAGGCTTAGATTGTGTTTTTAAAAATGTCAGACTGTTTCCCAAATTTTGACAATGTTCTTTATAGTCAAATCATGCTATTAGAATTTTATATTGGATATATAAGAGCATGAACTTTTAAGAAAGGCATATGCAATTGTAAAATTAGTCACAAATTTCAGTTAACCTGCTAGAAACAGCAAGGAAAAAAATTTCTAATTTTTTGTTTTGAACTATTAGATTGAGATTCAAATCTGGCTTCAATCTCATTTTTTCCCAGAGTAGCATTTACTTTCTTAGATACTATTCTGGCTATACTCAACAAAATCTGTGCATTTCATAAAGTAATAGAAAATGAGGATCCTTGAATCTGTTGCACTTATTTTGGCTGTTTTTTTTTTTTTTAAGTAGAGGTTGGATATACAACCTCTTCATTTTTTTGTCAATATTCTTCATGATTGCTTTTCATTTTTTCAGTATTTTCTACCTGACATCTTATAAATTTACTTTACATAATTCTTACCTGTACATATGTAAACATAGCAGTGTACGATTCTTAACTGTGGAGTAGAGGTACTAAGAATGCTCATGGCCATCTATTTTGTACAGGAATTGCATTGATTTTCAATAAACATGAAGCCACAATTCTTTCACAATGTTATGTACCATATTATCTGTTTTATATCTTAAATTTGTTTTATACATATTATTTATTTCTGGTAACACACACAGTTTATGCTGTACTCGGTATCTATTAAGCCATGTACAAATGTGATATGATTAGCAATATGTGTTTACTTTAAACTTGTCTTTTCAAAACATCGCTCATTTAGTTTGTGCTGTGCAATGCAGATGGCCTCTTACTAATGTAAAATGATTTGTAGTGGAAACATTTATATTTTTATAATAAACATAATGAAAATATTTTTACAGATTGGAATACAGAATTGGTCTTTGAAGCTTTTTTAAAAAATAAAAAAGCATGGCCTTTTAAAACAGCAATATAATGAAATTTATACAAGCCATAAAGAATGTGCTTCTTTTTTTTTTCCTTCCATCAGTGAGGACGGATTTATATCATGTAATCCACTTTTTATCCCCAATCTCATTATCAATAAGTGAGTAAAGCAATCAGTAAATATGATCTTTGTAATTAATAAATACAGCTATATTAGGCAGTACTCTTTTGATTACTTACTACAGAAAACAAATAAATTATCGTACAGAAAAAAAAGAAAATTCTTAGTTCATGTGACTATCTCAAATTGTTCAGGTGAAGTTGGAACCATAATTTTTAAAAAAATTTTCAGGGTTATTTTCTCATTTTACATCTTCTTCTCTTAACATTTTTTTCTCTCAACTGAGTTAATTTGCAAGCTATATCTTACCTGAAATAGTTAATATAATTACACTCTAGTTAATATAATCCTATATTTCAGTCCCTGTGAAATAATTCTTGTTCCTTAGTTATTTCAACAGAAATCCTAAGGTCTTTTCTTGGATCACAAGTCCAATCTGAATCACTTTAGGCAGGGAAATAGTTTACTCAGATTGGTAGGTACTCAGTCAATACTGTGCTTGTCCTTGGAGATAGTGGATGAGGTCATATGGATGTGGAACTCTACAGGGGTTGCAGGTGTCAGAGTTGTTCTCATCCAAAAGAAAGAATATTGTCTATGAAAAAAAAAAAGTCAAGGAATTCTCCATGGGTCAAACAATACAAACATTTTAAAAATGAGCAACTATAGCTGTAAACTACACAGTTTAACACAGACTATTTTGTAGAAAGTAAGACTATTGCCATTTGTAGTCCATTTAAGAAAATTATTTACGTGAAAATCAAAAAATCCATCTGACTGTACAGGCAACTTAATCTAAGTTATCATATTTCCATAGGGACTGAAGTATTTAGGGAGAGGCCACAAGACAGGTCAGATCTGAGGTTGTCTTGAAGGATAAATCACATTCCAACATGTTCAGTTGTGCAGAGAATAATTTAGAATAGCTTAGTAAAGGGAAAGCAGTGAAAAAGAATGTCTTCATTCATTTGGTAAGTAGGTATAAAATACTGTTATGAGCCAGGTAGATGCTATCACCACCTAGAAGTTACTCATTGATTCTTTTGCAACAATCCTATGAATAAAAATTCTCCACTGCAAAGGGCTGCAAAGGACCCAGCACACTGTTTTCTAATCCCAAAGAAAGCACTTGGAGGACTCAGTGGAGAATTGTGGATCTTTCATTACTCACATGCTCCTCAGTGGCAGTACACAGCTCAGGCAGGGCTGCTCCGTGCCTATAAGGAGGGGAAATTATATACAGGACAGATTGCATGCCAGCTGCACATATGGGTTTATTCAGATGTTTTCTGAGTACATGACTTTCTTCACAACCACGATCCTTCTACTTTGATTCCTACCTAAAGACTGAAGATAAGGGAGGTGGCCAGTTTCCCTCCTTACCCTCCCTAACTCATTCTTGTGAGTCCTTCTTAGTTCACCTTCTGAGCACTGACTTGTATTTTTGGCAACACCCATTTTTAATAGAGTTGGGACCCTAGACTAAGAATGTCCAAGTTACCTTCACTCTAGATCATAGATCATCCTAGTATATGGATGAACAGATACTTCAAACTGGAATCTTCTAGTTCTGAATTATTTCTTTTGTACCATTGCTACTATAATCTTCAATATGCTCTGAGGAGTGATAGTGGCAGTTTGAAAAAGGGACTAAGGAGAGATTACAAGTTAAAAAAACTGTATGATTTTAGAAAAAAATATTCTGTTATTCTAGGCATGATGCTATACACACCAGAATGATCACAATAGGAATGTGAAGAATGGAAAGCATATAAAGATGCATAACAAAAGGAGACAATAGAATTTGATAAATTTATATGAGAAATTTTGAAAAGTAGGAATCAAATATTTTATATAGGAACAAAATTGGATCCTGAATTTGGAAATAATGGCATCTTCAGCAGAAGAAGGGAATAAGGAGACATTACCTTAGGATAATGAGTTGGTTAAATTTATAGCAGTAGCCAAATTACAATACTGAAGATGGGAATCCAAGGCTTTAGAAAAAAGAGCTCAATATTAAAAATTTTTGTAAAATTATCACTGATAGAATATGTAGATCTAGATAGCATTATTTGCAGCATATACAGATATATATTCATCTTGGACCACAGTTCCTGGTTAATTTTAGCTCCTGTAATAAGTGTCCAAATATTCACTTAGAATAAACATTTTAACACAAATTTTAAAAATATCTTTATTTTATTTGCTTATTTTTTATATGGTGTTGAGAATCAAACCCAGTGCTTCTCACACATGATAGACAAGTACTCTAGCACTAAGCCACAACCCCAGCCCTAAAGCAAAATTTTAACAAAGTATTGTTTGCCATGTGGGTGTCTTTGTAATGACTTGGGGTCCACACTCTCTTTGTAGTGTGTAAAACTTTGAAATCATTTGCCTCCAGCCAGTAAAGAGGAAGGGATGAGAGTGTGGTGTGGATTTTATGAACTCTACTTACAAGTGAATTTCTTCTCATATTCCATTGCCTAGAACCCAAATCAGACTGCTATACTTAACTGAAAAAAATCATGATGAAAGTAGTCTAATGTGCTTTAACATAAAAAAATTTGTTTTGAGAATTCACATAAAAACTCTGCCACAACTGTTTTTTACTTACATATTGCTATAGTTTGTATATGAGGTGTCCCCCAAAGCTCCTACATTATGCACAAATATTCAGAGGTGAAAGGATTAGACTGTGAGAGCTGTAACCTAATCAGTCCATCCTAGTTTGATTGAACTAAGTGATAACCGCAGGCAGGTTGGGCATGGCTGAGGAGGTGGGTCCCTGGAAGCATGCTTTAGAAATATCCATCTTCCCTGTATCTAGTTCTCCTTGGTCTCTAAGCTTCCCAGCCACCATATCCTGAGCGACTACCCTCACCTTGGGTCCAAAGCAGTGAAGTCAGGCTACCATGGGCTAAATTTCTGAAACCATGAGTCAAAATAAATTTTCCTTCCTCTAAGTTATTCTTGTCATGTATGTTGGTCACTGGGTTCCAAAGCTGTCTAATCCATGCGTGTAGTATGTAAGAAACAGGAAGTTCTAAAAGGCTTTTTGAGGAATATCTCTTCTTAATTCCACACATTTCTAATTCTTTATAGGCAGTAATTTTTAACTCTTTTCTCTCATCATATGAATTGAATATGGCATTCGTGTCAGCGATGGAACAGTACTGCTCAGATCTTTCAAGAGAGCTTATTACAAGAAGAACTGTTAGCTGGTAATTTTAAGCATAGTTTTCACCAGGGTATATTCTGTCTGGTTGATCCCAGTCAATGACTCAGAACATTGGGAGCACTGGAAGGGGGCCATTTCTTCACAAATGCTTGATTTATTTAACAAGCATTCTGTCTCATGCACTAATCAACCTGCTAAGACTTTCTTAGACAGGCTTGAAGTCAAAACTCCTTATCCTTCATTGTTTTCTTTCATAGGTGCATTAGCTCATTTATGTTCCTGTAACAAAATTAAATGGCCTGGGTAATTTTTAAACAATAGACACTTATTTCTCACAGTTCTGCAAACTGGGAAGTCCAAGGTCAAGCCATCAAGATTTGGTGTCTGGTGAAGGCTTTCACCTGGCAGACGGGGTGACTGGTGTGTCCTCACATGGAAGAAGAAAGAAGGCAAAAGAAAAGAGAAGGAAAAAAGAAAAGAAAACCTAACTTGCATCTGTTCAGTCTTTTCACAAGGCAGAGCCCTCCAGACTTAATCACTTCCCAAAAGGCCTTACTTCTTCAAATCACCACAGTTAGGATTAAATTTCAACATGTGTATTTTGGGAGACACTGAGACCATGGCAGTATGGGTCAGAAAACTCCCTGTGCTTTCTCTTACTTATGTTAAAAAAAAAAATGTTTGCAGGTTTTATTCTTTATGTGCCTGCTTCTTTAATATGCTAGACTGAGACAATTCTCAAGGTGACCGACCTGGAAACTAAAATGTCATCTTCATTCTTCCCTTTACCACCTCTTCTAAGTCCAATAGATCACCCGAGCCCGGATCCCGCCTCTGAAAAAAATTCCTTCCATTTCTTTTCTATATCACCCACCACCATCTCTGGGGTCACTTATTAACTTGTCTTGATTACTGAAGGAATCCCTTAAACTATACCACTGATTCCAATCCTAATATCTCCAACACATTCTTCAATATGCAACCAGACTAATACATTCTAGCCAGTTTAATTTTGCAGTTCCCCCTCAGGAGTCTCACAAACTCAAATGCCTCAGGGGTCTGGCAGGTTACATAAACATGTGAAGCAAGTGAAGAGTATGGTGGCCTATAAAAACACCTTTCCTTCCTCCAAAACCAGCTTAGAAGAAGGCAATACCAATCCAGTGTGAAATTCTGATTTTTCAAGAGTATTCCTAATCTGAATTTCTGTAAGCATTTTTCATACATTTTAAATGTAATAACTTATCTAATAATGAAGAAAACGTATTTGTGGGCTGAACTTAGCCTATAGCTATGAACTTTTTTTTATTTCTGGAATACAGAATCCTCTTTAGTATTGTCTCATGAGACCTGTCTTGAATAAAATCTTGCTTATCTGCTTGTTCTCCCATTTGTCTATGACTTGCTCACATTCTACACAATTGTACTGAACCTCACTTAGTTCTCTGAATATTTCAGTCTTTTCATTGTATCATAGCCGTTGACTTTTCTGTTTCTCTAAGTAAAAAACTTAGCAATTCTATTCTTCAGCTCTTATCTCCCCAGCATTGGGTCAGATGACCTTCTCTTGTATGACAATAGAACCTTGTGTTTACCACCTTATATTAAAAGTGCCTGTGCATTATGTCTCAAGGTCACTTCTACCGAGGGTACTTTAAACAGAAACTGTGCCTTGGAAATTACAGTGACACTTGCTTATTGCACTGTGCCTGGTATATAATCTACTTACAAGTAAGTTTGAATTGAATTGATGTTACAATAATGTTTGATAATATAAGAAAGGATGATTTCCCTGATTTTTTTCCCTACAGGGAAAAGTGTGAATTTCCTTCAGGTCAATAAAAGTAGTTAATGTTCCAGTAATATATCTTGGATCATTGAATACACTGATCTCTGCTAGCACTGGTTCATTTTCATAGAATTTTGTGGACTCGTTTCATTGGTCTCAATGCTCCTGTTTTTCTTAGCACAGTTAAGTCGTTTAAGTAGACCCTTGAACCAGAGCTTAGCTATAAAAATTTAACAAGGTAAATGCCAAAGCTTTTCTGATCCTTTCTACTCTCTTACTATGTACAAATAACATCAACATGCCTACTAAAAACTACCCTTCTTATGGGGCATCTGGGATGCACATTCTGTTGACCCAAAGGATCTAGACACAATTTGAAAAAAATAAGAGGTACACCATGAAATGAAGATTTTAGAAGTTTATAGAAGTCCACACTCTGAAATTTTCTGGGAAACCTCAGTTGCAAGTTGATGGAGAAGTGTCACCACTGAATCAAATTTTCCTGGTAAGTGGGCCATCATCACTCTTCTTTGAAGGAACATAATTTTCTACACTAATTAGAAAAAGTAAAGGCGGCACTAGCAATAACAACAATAAATAAAAATTAAATGCACTGCTTGATAACATCTACTACATGCATATATAAATTTTGTATTTAGCTGTTCCAAATAATTACAGCTAATGACAATTGAGTCTTTACCATGCACAAAACCCTTAATATGTATTATTTAATTTAATCTTCCTAACGGCCCTATAAAATAAGTATATTGTTTGTTTTACATTAATTGATGCTTAGAGTAATTAATATTCACACAAGTTCAGCTAGCAAGTACTACTGAAGTTAAGTCAAATCCAGAACACTTGTTCTGAACTACAATAATCTGTTAATTGCTGGTATAATACTATAGATGAGGATAAAATCTGAAGGAAAATTATGAAATGCTTTCTGGAATTAGGATCCTGGAAGCTCTCCATTTTGCACCTTTACAACATGCATGTTACTCCAGTAACTCTACTAGTAAAACACATTTCTGTGGAATGTGAATCCTTTGATTGTTACTGCCATGGTAGAGAAAGGATCAGGCAGTTACCCTTGATTTCAGTTCTGTGAACTCCATTTCAATAGCATAAGATTTGTCTGACATCTGGTGAACCCTTCAAGCAAACATGTTCCCTTGAACATTCAACAAATAATCTAATTTGGAAACACCAAATACCACAGGAAAAAAGTAGGACTCTTGTGTTATTTTCTGACAGATTTCAACACCAATGATTTATGGAAGTGTGTTAAGTTCAGGATTCTTATCTAAAGACAAGGAAAAACCCTTCCATTTTGAAGCCTATCACCCTCAATGAGGGAAGCCAAAACCTTGGAATGTTTGCTAAAATCAAGGATGAGAGAACACAGAATGTCATGCACTATCAAGAACTTATTGACTTTCATATGGTTCTCATTTATTCTCATATATGGCAAGTCAAAAACTTTGGAAGGAAGCCAATACAAATTGTTATAGATAAACTATCTGAGCTTAACTGCCTTAGGTATGCTTCATATAATAAATATATATTTCATCTCAGCTACTCAGCAACACAAAAAGTGAAAAACTAGTCAAAATTCATTTGGATATGCTACTTCAGAGAATAAGTTTGCAAATATTATTATTTGTGTTTGGTTGTGATCTCTTAATACTCAAATTGTTTCATGTTTCTAACTATAGAGATTATATATATATGCACATGTGTATATACACTCTGGACATTAGAGTATTAAAATCAAATTATATGTTAGAATAATAAAACTAATTTTTAATGCATGAAAGTTTAGTATGTGCATACAGAATCAAATAGATTAAGTTCTTGACGTTTTTAAATCATGAAAAATATTTGCAAATAATAATTTCTTCCTTTGTCTAACAAATTCAGTTTGAGGCATCATTTGAGCATGAAAGGATCTAGCTTGACACTCTCAGTTTAGTCCTTTAATGATAATTCATTTATCAAATAACTAATGTCTACCTAGACACAAAAGATTAGTAGGCACACAATTAGTATTTGTTAAATGAATATTAAATACATTATTGGACAAAAATTGAGCAATATTACCTTTTTCAACTAATATGGCATGGATTCTGCAAATAATCTACAATGGAGTTTCACTTGGATTAACTTGTCTCTCAAATACAGTGTTATGTAAAGGAAAATCTACTGTAACACATGGACTATTTCATGACCCATAGAATAAAAACAGTTTTCTGAATGCTACACATTTTTAAAACAATATCATCATGGGTAACAACAACCAAAAAAACTTTATATCTTTTCTACCTGTAAAAAAAGAAAAATACATATATACCAAATTAATTACTAATATTTAAAGAAACAGAAAGTGCCAAACCAGGAATAAGACTAAAAATTCTGAGAAACATTTTTCTTCTCAGACATCACGAGCACAAAAAGGGATAAAGAAATATTAAAGAAAAATGTTGTTGTTTGATTTTTTTTTAGTGAATGTCCTATTAGCCATGGTTGTATAACATCACTTAGTAACTTAAAATGATTAAAGTCACTTATTGCTCATTTTCTGTCAGTCAGGAATTCATACACAAATAAATTATCTCTATTCATGCTGATAGACCTAATATGGAAGATTCAATATCTAGGGTTGGCATTCATTCATTCATTCACTTATCTGATTACTGATGTTGGCTTTCATCTGGGAACCTACTGAGCTATTCGCTGGAATGTTCACACCTGATTTTCTGGGACTCTTTGGCTTCCTTAGTAGACAATGGTTGGTTCCAAGTAAACACGTTCTTGGAAGAGAAAGAGAAGTATCACAAACTGTGATGAAATCTAACAGTTTACCTTATTTACACACCATCAACTTAGACTGCCACACTGTTATGGAAAATGGCAGAACCCATGAGGTTTCTGGATCAGAGACAGAGCATAGTTTGGTTCTCACAGCAAGAGTGGTGTCCAGAGTGTTACCACTTTTATGCACTGGTTCCCCAAGCCTCAATTTGCACAGTTATTCAAAGAAAGTCAAGTCGTGCCTACATACACTGGAAGCTTGTGTTGAGGGAAAGAAAACCCACATTTGAAGGGCCTCGATCTTTCATAATGGGAGGAAATAGATGTCTAACATTTGCCTCAGAGGAAAATGTTAACTTTATAATACTTCAGAATAAACAAATCTACCATTTTCTCCAAAGAAAATATTATGTCTATCATCCAAATTCACTCTCTGTGAAAATATCTTTGAAAAGATAATTCAGAAAAAAAGACAATTAGTGCTTCTGCTTCAAAGACATATAAAGAACATAAAGATTCACATGGAATTCTTTCCTCCAAAATACTCCTTTCAGCCTTTGGTGTTAAATGCAATAAAGTAATTAAATATAAATTTATGATGTTCTCTCTGATATGCAGATTCTGACTCACAATGTGGGGGTCACTGGATTGGACAGGGTAGAGTGGCTGGAAGGGAGGGGGAATTGGAATGGGAAAAATAATTGCATGAATCAGACATAACTTCCCTTTGTTCATATATGAATACACCACCAGTGAAACTCCACATCATGTACAACCACAAAAATGGGAAGTTACACTCCATATATGTATGATATGTCAAAATACATTCTAGTGTCATGTACAACTGAAAAGAACAAATAAAAATAAATATATAAATATAAATTCATTAAAATTTTCAGCCTTGTACAATTCTATTATTTCATACTTCTCCTTTGAGGAAGGAGAGATCAACTCTTGTACTATATAAATTAAGAAAACCTATATAGGCAAAATGGCACTCTTGGGTTAAAGAAAACTACTAATCAAGTAAATATTATAATTTACATAAATGTTCTATTAAATATAGTGGAATTTGATAAAACTCGTATTAAACCTATATATAATTTGGGAATCTCATAAAACTTGTGTTAAACCTATATATAATTTGGGTAGAATTGACATTTTTATGATGTCAATTTCTAGTCTGTAAGATATGATGATATGTCTCTGAATTTATTTTTGTGTTCTTTAATGTTTTTCATCAACATTTTGTAAGTTTTAGTATAAATATTGTATGTGAGTTTTGTCTAAGTATTTAATTGTCTTTGGTACAATGTTTTAGTCGGCTCTTTAGCTGCTTTGTCTTAAGGACCCGACCAGAACAATTGTGGAGGAGAAAAGGTATATTCAGTGGCTCAGGATTTTTTAAGTCTCTATTCATAGAGAACAGGTTCCATTCCATGGGGCTTGGGAGGTAAGGCTGAACATCATGGTTGAGTGTGTAGCAGAGGGAAGCAGTTCACATGACCTCTGGGAAGCAGAGAGAGAGCATAACCACTGGGAAGCAGAGAGAGAGACCAACTCCACTTGCCAGATACAAAATACATACCCGATAGCCATGCTGCCAGTGAACCATTTCCCCCAGCCACACCCTACCTACCTCCAGTTACACTCAGTTAATCCCATCAGGGATCAATCCTCTGGTTAGGTTAAGGCTATAACCCAATTATTTCTCCTCCAAATTATTTCTCCTTCTTGCATTGTCTCACATGTGAGCTTTTGGGGGACACCTCACATTCAAACCATGACATAAAATCATGAATAATACTGTGTTTTTAGTTCTGGTTCCACATGTCCAAAGATGTTACCTAGAAATGTACTTAATTTTGTGGGGATACTGGGTTCAAATTCAGAGCCTCATGCAAACTAAGCATCACGCTGTCTCTGAGCTACAACCTTAGAACATATATAGGTTTTATATCCTGCTATATTGCTGAATTCATATGCAGTTTTAATTTTTTTATGTATTTGATATTTTGTATTTCTATGTAGATATATCATGCTTTCTAAAAGTTGTGAAATTTTTATTTCTTTTCCTCTAATCTGTATGTTTTTAATTACTTTGTCTTCCCTTATTTTTTGGCTGGAACATCCAGTACTATAAGTAAGAGTGATGAGCAGCCAAATTTGCCGTGTTCCCAGTCTCAGGGAGGAAGCATCTGGCTGTCACCACTAGGCATGATGCTAACTGTGAGTTTTTTGTAGTGCTTTTCTTCAAATTGAGAAAGTTTATCTAGTTTTTCAAGAGTTCTTTTTTGAATGAATTGGTATTGAAATTTTGCAAATACTTCCTGCCTCTATTGGTATGATTTTCTTCTTTAGCCTGCTGATAATGGTGCTTATACTGAATGATTTTTGAATATTGAACTTTTGTATTCCTAAAACAAATCTCCTTTCTTCATGGTATATAGTTAACATATTGATTGATTCCATTCCCTAATATTTTGTCAAGTACTATGTATCTGAGGTCATGAGAGAGAGTCATGAAATTTTCTTTTTCTTTCTTGTAATTTTTAACTTTTTCTTTCTTTCTTTCTTTCTTTCTTTCTTTCTTTCTTTCTTTCTTTCTTTCTTTCTTTCTTTTTTCCTTTCTTTCTTTTTTCCTTTCTTTCTTCCTTTTTTTCTTTCTTCCTTTCTTGGATATTGGCATCAAGGGTACAGGCCTGATAAAATAAGTTAGAAAGCATAAATTCCCATTTTGTTTTCTGAAAGACATTGTATAAAATTATGTTAAATATGTTAAGCCAAAAACCTGTGCATTTATTTAGTAATAATGAAAAATGCAATTTTTGTTTGTTGGTTAGTTTGTGCTTGGTATTACCTGTTATAAAACAATCATATAAGCATTGATATAATTCTAAAATGAAATTATCTAACACTGAAAATTCTTTTCTCAGGAAATTTTAAATTAGGAGTCCAAAATTTTAATGGCTATGGGATTATTCAGTTTATCTCTTTCATTTGGTTGAATTTTTGGAAATTTGTCGTTTTCAAGAAATTCATCCATTTTAATACCTTGTCAAAGCTGACTGTAGTATTACTTTGTCTAACTGCTGTAAGAACCAAAATAATATTACAATGCAAGATTTATTATTTATATCATCATTCTTTTCATTTTCTAGGGAGTCTAGCACAATAAATGATTTTCTTAAAGAGGTTTTTGTTGTTTGACTTTTTCTATTGTTTTTCTATTTTGATTTTAATTGGTATCTGCTGTTATTTATTATTATTTTCTTTCTACTTTTTTTTTACAAAAACTTTTTTTAAAAGCCTGTTTTCATTTTATATGAAGATTATTGATTTCTCCTTGGACTTTAGCTGCATCCCACTAATATTGATATGCCTTGTTTTAATGTTCATTCATATATATGTATATGAATATGCATTCATACATATATATATGAATTTGCATTCATATATATATATATCTTTGAGTCTTCCTTTTATTTAAAAATGTGCAATTTTGTTTTCGAGTGTTTAAAAATTTTTCTTTTATCCATTGATTTCTATTTTTATTATTTAATAATTAAAAATATGTTCTGTAGTATTTCAGTTATTTTAAATTATTTATGAATGAGTACTTTTCTTAGTGAATGCTCCAGGATCATTTAGATAACATGTAAATAATTGTTGTTAGGGTGTTTTATAAATGTCTATTGACTCTGTGGTAGATAGCGGCTTTCAATTCTCAATTCTCATATGTTTTCTTGTGTTTGCTAACTTTTTCTTTTCAGTACTGGGGATTGAACCCAGGTTTTATCTACCACTGAACCATATCCCCAGCCTTCTCTGTATTTTATTTTGAGACAGAGTCCCTCTAAAATGCTCTGGCCTTGAGGCAATCCCTGTGCCTCAGCCTTCCAAGTCACTGGGGTTACAGGCATGTGCCACCATTCCTGGCTGTTTGTTTACTATTTATCTATTAGTTCTAAACATTGCTGGAAATTAGGTCTTAAAATCCCAACCTACAATTATGAATTTTTAAATTTTTCCTTCAACTCTATTTTTGCCTTATCTCCTGGGAAGCTTTGTTATTTGGCATAAACACCTTTAGGATCACTATGACACCTTGGTGGATTGATATTTACATCGTATGTAGTGAATGCTTTTTAGCCTATTGATATAGATAAACATATACCTATACACATATGTTTGTTCTGTGTATACTTTAATGCAAACATAGTCATAGTTGGTTTCTAAAATTAATATTTGCTTGCATTATTTTATTGTTAACATACCTGTGGCTTGTTTTATAAAATTTTTTTTTTTTTTTTTTTTTTTTTTTGGTTTTCTTTTTGTAAAACTATTTCGTAGAGTCGAGTCTTGCCTCTATATTCATTCTTCCAACCTCTATGTTTTAAGTGGTCTCTTTACAATATTTACTTTTGAAGTAATTATATTATGATTTAAGTCTCCTAATTTAATGTTTTCCCCCCCCATTTGGTTGCAAATTCTGCTCTTTATTTCCTGTGTGATGTTATTTGAATTTCTTTTTAAATTTACCTTTTGATTTATTTGTAATGCTTTACTATTTTTTTGTAATTTTCTCATTCTTCCTCAAACTATTACAATAAACATTTTCAAACTTCGAACATGTATGAACACTCCTATAATTTTAAGGCAACAAATTGTTCTGTTGTTACCTGTACCAAATGAGAATTGGTCTAGATATTTTCTAAGTGATTTTCCAGTCCTAACACTCTTTATTATATTTACTACAAGAAGTTTATTAACATTTGAAAGCTGTAGTGCTACCGATGGAAAAATAAAACTCTTTGACCTCAACCATGCTATTGAATGGAGCTTCTTGAGCTATCCAGAATTTAAGGATGTAATTGGAAACAGTTCAGGAGCCTCTTGGTTAGTTGTGATAATTCTGGATGATTTGGTAAGTCTGTGGTTCCAACCATTCATGGTTTCCTCTCCTTCCCCCTCACATATGTATTGCATTTGTTATACTTTTACATGTTAATAACGGTACCAGTATTTTTAAGATTCGTAAAAACACTGTTGTAATATTATCTCACCTCTGGGATTTGTTTGGTTGTAGATTCTTGAACTATTGAAGCAATAGAAACAAAGGCATAAAGTTAGCCTACTTATCTATAATCATTCCAATAAGTCAAAAACCCATGCATTTATTTAATACCAATGAAAGATGTGGTTTTTGTTTGTTTGCTTGCTTGTGCTTTGCATTACCTACTGTGTCAGGTGTCATTCTGAGCACTGGGTATGTTGGTGAAATAGAAAGGTTAAGTATGTAAGTGAGAATGGATTTTGAAGTTACTTTGAAGTCTGAAAAACTTTTAGTCCTTTCGACTTCTCCATACAATCCATGTGTCATTAAATAAATACACATTCATTGAGGAAACTATTTTCTTCTTTGTTCTTTATGTTCTGAAATAGTCTAAAGGTGGACCTTGGTCATTAAACTGTTTACTTCTGGAGGTTTGACTAGAATTATTTTTATTTTAGCACTAAGGCATTTTGAACACCAAAGGGCCTTTAAAAGGGACTGGTTTAAATAGATAAGGGAATATGCATATTATCAGATATTATATATCACTATTAGTACTTGCTCTTTGCCTATTTAAAAAAAGCATGGTGGAATGGAATCAGGAGTTAGAGTTAAACAAACCTGAATTTAAAACCCTTTGCTATTTTCATTAGTTGAACTCCATGCAGACTCAGTTTCTTCACCAGGTAAATAAGAATAATTATACCAAGCTAATAGAATTGGAAGGGAAACATAGAATAGGCAAAGTGCTTTCCTCAGATAACCTACTATGTAGTGCTATTTCCTTTCCCTATTTGCTTCTCTTGATCTGGGTTTTAGGATTTATGTTTACCAAAACTGAATTCTGAGTCAGAATGCACTCACAGGATAAACTTTGGGGAGCCAAAATTATAGAAGCTTGTCCAACTCTATTAACATATTTTACTGTACCAATGTTTATTTTATGACTGCCTAATAATTGTTTTCAAAGTGCAGAACAAGACTTCTCTTACTTCCCATTCTTTGATATCTGAAGTTTGTAATAATGAAAGTTAACAGAAGGTAGAAAACTTCATTCAGTGAAATAGAATATTTTCACTTTCAATGGAAGCTATTAAGTTTGGTACCAACTTAAATACTACTCACTTTAGCTTCCATTTCCTGGTTTTAAATTATAGACCACATATATCTAGTTTACAATGCATGACATATATTTAGAGTACTAGAAAAGTTTCAAAAGAAAAGGTATTAAGTGCTGTAAATATCTGCTCTGCAAATAGTTATTTGTAGGACACATAAACTAGTAGGTTGAGCTTGAAATGACTGAAAATATTTCTAACATTTTTAAACATTTGACAGAAAAAAATTGAGGCTCTGAGAAAATCTGATTTAGTCAATGAAATTGTGTTATGATTAAAAGAACTATTTGATTCTATCCAGTAAGGGGATAGAAAAAAGCTGGTCAGCTCTTTGATTCAGTGCAGTTGCTAGAGAAATAAAAGAAATCTCTTATGTGGAGTTTAAGCCTTATGTAGTTCTGTGATTATATTTGTTTACCCCTGGTGGAAATCTCCTTATTAAATTGTGGGCAAGGGGCATTTTTATTGGTTTTCCTTACAGTAACTGCTTATTTCAGGAAGCATTAGATTAAAATACTAGAAGCACATCTCTGGACTTAATCTTACAACAGCGTTAGAGCACATTGACTTGATAGTTAGACATGTGTTGGAGACAATTTCCTAAAGGACTGGACACAATTTCTTCTTTTAGTTCAAAAATAAATTTTAACAATTTTTCTGTTCTTACGGGAGGTATGTATTTCCATCTAATGATGAGGTTTGATAAAGCCTCCTCCTCAATTTAGTTTTGGGTGTATGAAGCAACTGAGCCTTATGTGATTACAAAATATTACTTGAAAATAAAAAGCCCCATCGTGAATGTCTGATGAATCCTTGTTAAATGTTGGCTTCCATTGGGTGTCTTGGTATTAGTACTGCTGTCAACACGGTGCTGATCTGATATTGTTTTCTTTCCTTTTTGCCTATCTGTGTGTTCCTCTTGTTCTTGGGCCAACTGAGCCATGTATCTTGTGTCCTCAGCCATCTTTACTATATTTGTGTATGAACTTTCATGATTGAGGACATCTGCCTCAGTCCCTTCATTTGCCTTCAGGGGATCTTTGCATCATGTAGTGGTATAGTTGACAGCATGTTTTGCATCATGAAGATGGCTATACACAGTTTTTCTGAGAATTTCACTGTTTTCCTTCCTCTGTTCTTTCCTGCTTTTCCTCATCTCTCTCTTTCCTTTCCTTCCTTTCTTCCTTTTTTCTATTGATATTTACTGGGTTTCATGCCTATAATATTCCAAATTACATGTTTTCAGTATTAAAATGATTGACTGAAATGTCTAAAAGCAATTTACTTTTCCACTCATTCTTTGAGTATAATTCCAATGCAACAAAGTATTGTTACTTTTCCATATATTTTACTATAGCAATATGATTCAGATTTCACTCCCTTAGATTTTTCTGAGAAATGTTAAGTTAATCTATCTAAAATATCCACATTCTTCTTAACAACCTAAATCGTTGCTAGTTCTATGTTAAATTCTGATTCCATTTTAGGTTTGTTCATCATAATTGATTCCTAAGTATATAGTAGATTTCAATCACTTTTAAATGGCTATAACACTAAGTAGAAAATAGAGTTTTACATCACTGAAAATTTCAAACACTGCAAAACAAAATACACATAATTATTAAATTTATTATATTATTTATATTGATTTTTGCTTCATTGTAAACTCCCTTTCTTTTTTGACATTAAAATAAGCTTTATTAAAAATCCTTAATAATGAAAAAGCTCATTACTGTCATCCACAGGATTTATTCTGATTTTTCCTCGTAAGTAAATTGTCACTTGTTCATCTATCTTTCCAAATAATTCTAAATTGTAGAATTGAACATATTTAGACTGTCTCAGTGAAAGCATATTGATTAGTAAATTAGATTTATTGATTTTTCATTCTTTGTAATGCTTATTTTTGCTTTTCACTACAAGTAACATTTGTCCTACAGTCATACTGTTGAGCATCTATTGATCTGACAGTTAGTGTAATGCACTAAAGATACAGAAATGCTCTCATGGATAAGTCCACCTGTTGGTATTGAGAATTTGAGAGGAAGACTTACCTCTTACATAAGATATATGCAAAAACTGGTACTAAATATCAATGATGTGCAGATGCTCAAAATGAAAATATAGTTCTGTACTTTACTATTTCTTAAGTAGCAATAATGAAGCGTAATTTATACATAATAAATTCACCCATTTTAAGAATTTTACAATTTTAAGTACAGTTTTTTTCCATTGTTCAGCATCCTCACCATCTAGCTTTAGAACACTTTCCTCAGGGCAGAAGGTTCTCATATGCCCTGCGTCTCCTCACTCCTGGATTCCAAGCCACATCCAATCTCATTTATATCTCTGAGACTTTCCTTTACTACATTTAAAAAAGCAAGGATTAATAATGCATAAACCATTAAACATTTACAGCATGTGTAGTCTTATTTCCCACTATTTTATGCTTCTCACCTTACTGTGTACCATGTAAGCTGTATTTTAATGGAATTTTGAAATGTGAAAAATGCCTTTTGACCAAGAACTTTAGGGATATCAAACGTAACTCATTTTCTTTATTTTTTAGGTATGAAAACTGGGTCACATAAAAAGTTGGACATTTGCCTAATGGCACTAGTAGTTAGAGACAACTGCAATTTAAAATTAGATTTGTCTAATTCAAACCCACTGATACAATTTCCCAGATAATTGAAATATTTTAACATTATATGATGTTGGTAGACATTCTGTTGTAGTTTCATGGTTACATTAAGATTTAAAATGGAGTTTATTAGACAGTGGAATTTCAGTTGTTTGTCAACAGCTTTCAATCATTTCAACAATTATTAAAGACTTGTGTACCTAATACTGTGCTAGTTGTCTGAAATTTTAAAAAAAGAATAAGGTCTGGAATAAAGTCCTATATAATTTTTGTTGTTTAAAGTCTCATTTTGTGATATATCTCAAACCTAAAATTCCATATTACATATAAAATGAATTTAGTTGTGTTTAAATTCCTCCGCCATCCACAAGTCAACGTTTATGCCACTTTGCAATTTCAGTTGCATTAACTTCTGTTTTGGAGTTTTTCTTTCTTTAGGACATAGAAACCAACAGACAAGGTAGTTTAAATATATCACACCTATTAAAATTCAATTATTTAAAAACTTTAAAAATAAATTATAACACATTTATATGTAGCCAGAAGCACTATTGGGAAGCAATGCTTTTACAACAAAATTTCAGTACGGTTTATCGGAGATCTTTAGCAACATGTAAAATTTCAATGTGTTTCCATATGTAAGACTTTCACACACTTTTTAATCAGATACTAGAAAACACTGAATGTTAATGCCATCAAATTCTGCAGAGTTAGTATACCATATCACTCCTTTCATATTAAAGATTTCACTTACTTTACTTCACCAGAAGTAATGTTTTCACAGTGCATGATAATGACAAAGACAGACTGACAGACAGGAAAGTGTCATAGGGTTCAGGGTCAAAACAAAAGAAAATATCATTCTCTATCTTTTCCATTTCAATAAGGGAAAAGTAATCCATTTGCAATTTTTCTTTTTTTCAAACTTGCTTGAGCTCTTCATTTTCAACTTGAATCAGAAACACTTTGTGAATGTGTTTAAGAGTATCTAGTAGAAGAAACATGTATGACATGAGTTTTACTTATTAAAGTTTGCTGTCCAACTGCTTAGGTAATTAATGCCAGTAATCTGAATTCTTCATAAAATTTATCTTGTTATTTTTTTCCTGTCATATATATGAATGAGTTTGGAGTTAAGTCACATGAGCATATCATTAAGTCTATCATTCAAACCTTATCAGGAAATTGGAAATTTAAAAATGACTTATGCAGGGTTACGATGCCAGAGGCAAGGCATAAAACAGGGGAGTGTTTCTAAATGCCTTCCAATAACAATGAAAAGACGGAAGTTATTTGTGATCTTAGAATATGGTTAAGGAAAAAGTGAAACCTGAAACTAAGGAAACAAAAGTTTAGACAAGATAATCCCAACATCAGAGAGTGCATTTGTCATTGTCAGAACTCCAAAGAGCAATAAAGCTTTAATCCATTTCATGGACCCCAGGACTCATGGTCTAGTAATTCTTATGTCACCAAACCTTCTTATGATCTGTATGAAATTACAGTGTGTCACCACCCTCCATCTGCAATCTTAATGTTTCCGTCCTTTGATTACATGACAAGGAAACTCTTGAACCAGAGCACTGCACTTCACAGGAGTCTGATAGAACCAGCTGCTCATAATTTTGGAGTTTTATAGGGTTTTTTTAAAATTCCAGAATCTCTGTCTGACCTGTGTCCATTTTGAGAATTCTTCAGAAAAAAAATTTTGGCTATCTTTTCTATCTAAAACATTTTTTAAAGTACTGAGAAAGAATATCAAAGCTACTCACAGATTCGCTGCCTTTCCATGTTTCTTCAATTGTGCAGTACTTGTGAAATCTCAAGAGTGATCATTTTAAATCATATTCACTGATTTCAAAACCAAACATTTTTAGATGGTTTTCTCATTTGTCAAAATAGGAACATTATTTTCTAGGATTCACAATTACCAAAATTGGTGTCATATTGGGTTACATGTATAGATTTTAATGTGTTTTATTGAAAGCATCAAATGAATCATTGACTGCTTTCATTTAAACAAAGGGGGGGGGAGTTAAGAAATGTAATTGATGGGAAAATAAATATCAAATTATACATAATAACTGTTTAAAATAGGTTATGTGTTTTGTTTTTTTTTTTTCTGTTTTATCTAACCTAATTGTGTCAGAAAGTCTTCAAGGTCATAGGGATGATCATTAAGTAAAAAAGTGTGAATCTCTCATAGTAGTGTACTTGCATCACCTATAATAACTAGTTTCATATACAAATTTGTACTTTCATTTTCCATTACAGATACATCTTAGCTAGCACGCCAATTTAAGTGATAGCTGATTCATTTCTAAGCATTTCAATTAATGTATAGTAGTACTAATAATTACTATAACTTCCAAACATTTAAATTAAAACACAAAGGTTTCTTGGAAATGGGGAAGAGATGAGTTTATACAAAACACTTTTCTTTGGGAAAAAACAGTGAAAGTGTGACTCATTCAGTTTGGGAATTGCCATGTGCTCTGTACTGCCTATTGGTGAATCTCTAGCTTGCTCTTTGTTAAACTCTCTAAAAAGTGCAGTTCTGAAAACATCTGTTGAACTCCCTTCATTCTACATCACTCATATTTATTTGACCAGAGAATGCTTTTCACCAGGTATGTGTTTTGCAGAACACATGCTGGGAAATGCTGCTGTGCATGGCACTGAATCAATACAGCATTTTCTACTGACATCATGGTCAGTTGAAATGTTTTCTTTGCTTGCTTTGTTTCTAATGTTTAGAAGTTTAATGGCAAAATATGTAAGGCAACCTGATTATCAAGAGATTTGTTATCTATCATAGTGTGTGCCTATTGTTTACTCTTTTTCTAAGATACTACATATGCCTGTTTTGCTGACTCAACAGGAAATTTTATGACTTTTTAAAATCATATCTAAATATGAAGAAAGCTAAGATTTTTAGATAAAACTTAATCAATGAGGTTAACATTCAAATCCGTATTTTTCATTTTTCAACTGATATGAAACATGACTTTTCTTTCATTATACCTAAATCGGTTTAATGTTATATATTTTCTTATTCTGTTCCCTATATAATACACAATGAACTTTGAGAGGAATATGAATGACCTAAAACTTGGTTGCTGTTATGAAATGTTTTGTGGCTTTAAACCAGAAAAGTATGAGTCTCACTTGTAAGTAACAAATGAAAACAAAAATTAAGCTTTCATCTCTTGAACATGTGGTTATTAAACTTGAAAGTACTATCTTCCAATAGAAAGATACTCAATTTTCTTTGAAGTGAGTCATTTTATCCTGAAATAGTACCCACAGACATTAGAAGCAGACAGGCCTTAAACAGAAATGCTCTGGGAAGGCATTGGGTTAGCATATTCAATGGGAACAACTGAGCCAGTAACCATGGCTGGGATGAGGTTTCTTTGATCATTTAAAGTTTACCTTCCGCTGTTATAAAGTGTGAAATGTGACACTCCTTGTGGTTGAGTGAAGTTTACATTTGTTTACCTTTCTCTACATTGCTCCAGTATTGGCCCAAAGTCTCCTTGATAACTCAGGTTGATATCACTGAATGGTAAGTGTTCTGACAGCCTGGGGAGCCTGGGGAGGGAAGCACAAGTAGGTAACAATTCCGTTGGTGCCAGGATTTCCCAGTTTTGCTCCCAGAATGGCAGAGAGAGAGGATTAGCAATGTTCTTTCTGGAGCCGTCAGCATGTCATGGTGCTTTCCTGCTCATCGATTAGACCTACCGCTGTCACTGCCACCTGGGTCTCCTTGGGGGACTTGGCTTCATCCCCGTATGTGAGTCACAGAATGAATGGTGTCACAGAGTTTCTGACCATTCTCGAGGTAAAGCCACTTGGTGATGGTTCATTGGTTGCCATTATATACTAGTCTAGAGTCATGGTATTTGACAGAAAACGGAAATGTAAAATATACATAAAACTGAAGACAGAGACAAGTGCCAAAATCAATGTGAAGGGAGGCCATCTTCATATGCACAAATATTCATCCCTAAACACTCTTGCTACCTTTATCTATTGGTTTTGACCTTAACTTGACCTCTTTTTAAAATTCTGTTGCCACACACACTACAGCAATGGGGTCACCTCAACTTCTCCTTGTCTGCTTCCTGCTAATAGTTCACAGCCTTACATAGTTTTGCGTGCCTCTCCAGGTTGTCTCAGCCAGGCCAGGCAGCCACTCTGAGATATGCAATCTAGATGCCACATTAAGGCTCTTTATGTCTGGAAAAATGGCACATGGTACTAATAAAGTCAAACTGAAATATATCCAACTTTGTGACAATGTTTGGCAAAATGACTATTGAACATCTTCAAAGAGATGTTAGTGATTGCGAACAGTCTTTAACTGGGGACAGTTGTAGACAGTGTCAGAAGTAAAACTGTTTGAATGAAGAAAAGATGCTGGATTGCTAATTTGTATCCACATTATCACAGCTCTTCATGTCAATGTTTTCAAACAAGGTGTTTTATTAAGAACAACACATGGTATAAAGTGAGGATCAGTGTTTGTTTATCAGTAATGCTAATTCTATTTCATTTTCAATGAATATCTTTAGGCAATGGGATACAGCTGGCCAGTTGACCTCTTTGAAAAACGCTGAGCAGAGTTCCTCATTTGTCTCATGTAAGAGATAGTGTGTTGCATAGGTTGAGGGAAAAATTTATCATTCTGACAGGAAAAGATAGAGCATCTAATAAATGAATAATGTCATATGTGGAATCTTTCAAAAATACTTAGTGCTTTCTCCTTTGTAACAATCTCAATATTATTGCCTTCACTCTTGGGGTACTTTGTTGTTGAAATCAACAGTATAAATTCAATGACTTCCTGAACTTTTGTTTCTCTGGAATAAAAGACCTAATTGATGGTTCTAGCAGGAGCTGAGCCTTTATTCTCAAGTAGCATTAAGCGAGACACAAATCAGTCAAATCAGAACTTGGTGCTCTCCAGACGTGAAGCTGTAGCACAGATAATAGTGTGCTTCTACATATCATTTTTATCTTACATCACAAGATGTTAAGTGATTCCAGTCATCCTTGAAGAACACTGTGCAGGATGAAATATTTATCACAGTTTTTCACAACAAAATTAACCTTTCAAAAATCTGTAAACTGTCTCATATAAAATTTCCCTGATGCATACATAAAAGAGGATTTTTTTTCAGTATGAAAGGGTAGAAACTATAATATGAGCACTAGGATTCTTCAAACATCTTAGGGGATCTACTTTCATTCATTCCTACCAAAAATAAATATTTCCTGAGACTACTGTATTAGTATTTCAGGTTCAAGAAGCACTTGATAAAACTATTCAGACTTTGTCTTTTGGGAGCCTTAAATGTCAGACTTGGACTCTGAAACTCCAGTGACATCCTGATTATCTAGGGAAATGCTTCAGACATGAGCAGTAAGTTTAAGGTAGCAGGGTTTTGTTCTGCCAGAATATGATGAAGAATGAATAGCAAAAACAATACATAATATTACCATGTGTGTTTCAGGTTGTCATGATATTAAAGTAGAATGTTTCAAGATAGAAGGAAGCTTTAATATTCTTACAAGTTTTTATCAATTACAAGGGGCACAGTTCCTTTTTAAGAGTTAATATCAGTACACCAATAAAATTAATTTTCTCATGTAGGAACATTGACTGGGTAAGATTATATCAGAACTGGTTTATGTGTGTGCTTCTTCCTTCTACCTGCAGCTGTTCCTCGTGCAAAGCTGACTCTGAAGTGGAAATACGGATGCCTGCCAAAAACAGTGCAGTGTGCCGCCTTGTGAGTATGTCCCAGAGGATGTGGTGGAAGAGGGTTCCCAAAACGGAGCCTTCTTCTTTTAGTAAATTATTTTGCCTGTTATACTTTTGTGGTTAAAATCAGAACAGTTTGTTGCTTGTCCAAAAGAAGAGGATGCATTCTGTTGAACTGGATAAATCCACAGTGACGGGAGTACAGTGAAAGCACGGGCCTCTATTTAATGAGTGAGTGATACCACATGTAGAATCCTCAATGTTTATAGAACTCAGTGGGTGGGTTAATGGAATCAGGCCTTTCCCTGAATTTGGAGGCCTGTTTATAGCTGTACTAAAGTAAAAAGGGAAATATCACTATGCCTGCTCATAATACCAGTAGGAAAAGGATGGCCAACTTGAATAGGTTTTTAGTCTTTAATTTAAAAACAGTATTAACATGAAGTTTGTTTTTGCTAATACTTGGTTGGAAAGTTGTTTTAATTATAAAGTTGCCATTTGGCACTTGAGTTTAGTTTTGTATCCTTTTGCAATAAACTTTCCTTTTATTTCATTTTAAAATTATATTTTAATATATTAAAGGATTCATATTTGGTTTTTACAAAATGATGGAAGAATTGGCCTAATGAAATAATTACCAAGTTATTTATCACCGCAAAGCATAAAATGGCCATTCAAATAGTGTACCACAGGCAATTATCAATACATTTGACTTTAGTCCTCCTTAACCACAAGTGCATACCTTCTTGTTGGAGGGAGAGGGAGTTTTCTACCTGTTTCACCCCTTATTAAACTTTGAAGGTGATCATGAAAAGTTCTTTAAGATGCTGTGTGTCCAAGGTCCCCAAGGCCATTTGCTTATCAATGCGTTTTTATGTATGAAATACTATAAAGGAATGATTAGAAATATACATGAATTCATAATATACTATACTGTGTCCTAGAATCATTCAGTTTTCATTCATGACTCATTATAGTCTTAAAAGGACATTCACAGAATAAGTTTTATAAGCATTTTTTTTATAATTCACAAAATTCATGGTACTGACATGTAGTTTTTATATGTATATTTACTCTATGTCCTTTTACTATAATCTGAGTAAAGATAGGAAATAAGGAATACCTTGTTCATACTCTTATACATATTGATAAATTTAAAAATTATCATTAGGGTTCCATTTAGCTTTTAGCTAGAAAGTATATGTGCATATATATATACATGTATACATATTCACATAAACTTTCACATAACATGATATATATACATATATATACACATATATATGTATCAGTTTTTCATCACTGTGATCATAATACCCAAAAAAGAACCACTAAGGGGAGGAAATGTTTATTTTAGCTCACAGCTTCACAGGTTGTCCTAGGTCAGCCAACTCCATTGCTCTGGGCCCAAGGTGAGGCAGAACATCATGGCCAAAGGACAGGGTGAAGGAAAGCAGCATACTTTATGGTGACTGGGAAACAGAAATACAGGAAGATAGGAGCCAGGGGATAAGACACAATCCCAAGAACATGCCCCCAGCAACCCTCCTCCTCCAGTCACACTACCTTCCTATGGTTACCACTCAGTTAATTCAAACTAGGATGCACTGATGAGGTTACAGCCTCATAATCTAATCAGCTTGCCTCTTAACTTACCTGCATTAACACAAAAACTATGGGAGACATCCTATATTCAAAAGTATCTGCAGTCATAACACTACCAGTATGACCTCAGAATCAAAGTCCAAAGTCTCATCTGAGACTCAGAGCAAACTCTTGACTATGATCCTGCAAAGATCAAAAACTAGTTACATTTATACAATATACAGTGGTGCAGCATAAGCCTTCCCATTTCAAAATGGAGGAATAGGGTCATAGAAAAGAAGGGATTGAAACAAAACAAGATCAAAACCTCACAGGGCAAACAGGTCCCATAGATCCATGTACAACATTTAGAAGACATGGAGGTGAGGAGTTCTCTAAAGGGATCAGGCAGTCCTTCCACTTTGACCTTACTATTTGCAGTGCTCATGACTTCTCTCTTAACCTGCCTCTTTCCACAGCCAGCAGCTTTTCCCAGCAGACAGTCCCTGTTACTGGCATCTCTTAATTTCTGGAGTCTCCATTTTAGTTTTGGTTTTACCTTGTAATTTCACGCATTGCCCTGTTGGGGGCAGTATTTCAATCTTGTTACACTTTGCTTGGCCTCCCAGGCCTTTCTTCGAAATCTTGGAGGAAGCCTTCATGACAACTTAACTCCATCATTTTGTATTCCTGCTGAACCAGGACCACGTGAATAGCATCAGCTCAAGCTGTAGATGGGATTTTTACTTTCACACCCTTGCTCCTGTGACGGGCGTGGTCTTGCCAATTCCAAGGTGCCGCCAAGGCATGTTTCCTATCAATTCTGCACAAAGTATGTACCATCTCTTTAGTGACTCCAACTGCTTTAACCACCATACCTTACTTGACCCTAGTTTTACAAACACTGTTTTTGACTGAACTGCAATTTTTTTTTAATCCTTGAGCTCTGCTATCTGCTCTCAATTTTTATAGTGAATCTAGTTAAAAATCACCTAACTAAAATCCATTCCACTGCCTAAGTGTTGTGCTGCCTTGAAATTTCCTCCACCAGATTAATTAGTCTAAATTAAATTCAGTCTCACCCAAAATCTCAGAACACGAGCAAAATGTAGACAGGCTGTTTGCCAGAATATAATATGAATGGCCTCTGGTTCAATTTCCAATAAAGTCATAATTCTCCCCTGAATTCTTATGAGCATAGTCTTTGTGTCCTCTTCCTATGGGCATTCTAGTCTTTTGAGTCCCACCGAAATTATCCATTAAACTCTTCTTAGGTTGCTCAAGCTTGCATCTTAAACTTCTCTAAACTCCTCCCACAAACCAGGTTTCAAAGGCTTCTGAACCACATAAGGTGAATCACAGCAACAACCCCACTCTCTGTACCCATTTGTGTGTCATTTTTTTGTTGCTCTGACCAAAATGCTGAAAAGAGCAACTTAGATGAGAGAAAGTTGCTTTGTAGCTCACAGTTTCAATTTGTGGTCATCAGCAGGTTTGATTGCTCTGGGTGGGAGGTGAAGTGACACATCATTGTCAAATAATGTGGTGGAGAAAAACTGCTCAAATCATGGCAGCCTGGAGCGGAGAGAGAGAGAGAGAGAGAGAGAGAGAGAGAGAGAGAGAGAGAGAGAGGAGATAAGGGGTCACAGGAAAGACAGACCCTTCCAGGACAGGTTCTCAGTGATCCACCTCCTCTAACCGTGCCCCACCTTCCTTCAGTTACCGCCTGGTTAGTTCATACAAATTAGCACACGCTAAGTAGGTTATGGCTCTCATGATCTATTTAGTTCACCTTTAAATATTCCTGAATTAACACAGGAGTTTTAGGGAGACACCTTGTATCAAAACCATAAAAATATGTGTGTGTGTGTGTGTGTGTGTGTGTGTGTGAGAGAGAGAGAGAGAGAGAGAGAGAGAGAGAGATGTGAGAGGGGGTTACCAGTTATGGCGGTTATGGAGTATGTCTATTAAATCATGGTAATCATTTAGAACTGAAGAAATAATTTAGAATTGGAGAAATGTGGGAAATCATTATGTGCACTGTCTGGTAAACCTTGACCAAAACTCCATTGATCACTTGAACTGTGTGAGTCCCTACTGTAATAATCCCCAGCAACATTTTGACTTTTGAAGAATTAATGTTCATTTAAAACTGCCATTTTTGAATACCTTCCATGTTAATTTTTTTCTAAAGCCCCACCCTCTTGGTAAATAGCAATAGGTCCTTTCAGGCAAGGCTGATAGAAAGATTGAAACTATAAACTTTTTGTCAGGGTTTCAGAGTCTTTCCTTGAGAGCTCCGAAGTCCCTTATTAAAGGTGTTCTGAATCCGCACAAATATTCACCAATAGCAACCTTTGAATTTCCTTAGGCTAATACATAAGGATTTTTCTTCTTCTTTTGTATTATTATGAAGTATTGAATATTCATTTAACTTGTAACAAACATTTTACTTTTTCCCAAGGTTTTAATGCTCTTTCAAAACATAATAATACATACTTCCTCTTGAACATATGTATATGTCTGTCGGTTACAGCATAAGAAGTGAAAAAAACTTTAAAAATATGTATTTCCAGTGTAGAATCCAAATTACATCATGACCAGTACTATAGAAAACCAAAATTTCTCAACATTGAGATCATTGAAAGATACGAACAAACCTGGATGTGGTGTTTCCTGTAATCCCTATGAGTTGGGAGGTTGAAGTAGAAGGATCACAAGTCTGAGGCCAAACTCAACAACTTAGTAAGACCCTGTGTTAAATGTTAAAAACAAAACAAAACAAAACTAAACTAAACTAAACTAAACTAAACTAAACTAAAAGACTTGGGATGTAGTATAGTGGGAAAGTGCTGCTAGGTTCAATCCTAAGTACCAAAAACCAAAACCAAAACCAAAACAAAAAGGCACAAAAAAGAAAAACAAACAAAAGGAAAAAAAAAAAAAAAAAAAAAAAACCCATGATGAAAAACAGGAAACAAAGTAGTGGCATATGATAGTCTCTGCTACTCCCCAACTGTGTGATGTCCTCTGTCCATGAAAAGAGCTATAGGCTTTCCAAAACCACATTGCCTCTCCAGATTCTTGAAAAGGGACTGAAGAAAATTGCTTGGAGTTACTGTAAGTTAGGGATTCCCAAGGCTGCCTGAAGGCTTGAGGACTTGATGGAAAGTTCTCAAAGAATTCAAGAACTGTCATAATTATGAATGTGGATTTTTACAGTAAGGAGAAAATGCATTATATCAGTTAAGGATAAGTGTATAATGGTAAATCCAAGAGAAGTTTTATGAGTCTGCTCCCAGAAGAGTCACATAAACATGCTTAATTCTCTCAGCAAAGATGTGTGAAAACACCCATGAAGTGTTGCCAAGCAAAGGAAGTTCACTTGAGACTTTGGGTCGAGAAGTTTTACTGGGGGTTAGTCAGAGACTTAGAGAGTCTGTCCATACTGATCTTAGCTACTTACACACCAGCCAAGCAGATGAAAACAAAGGTTTATTATGAATCATACTGCTAACATAAATTATTTAAACAAACATATTTGTGTATTTTATTTAAACTGTCGCATATAATTATTTGGGTTACTTTCTTTTTAATCATTGAATTATAATTGTTCTTTATTTATCTTACATAATCCTCCCCTTTCATGTATTCAATTTGCAAACATTATCCATCATTCTCTGTATTGTTGTTTCAGAACTTTTTATTTTGAGGAAATCCAATTTAATTATTTAAAAGTATTTTTTTGCTTGTGCTCTTGGTATCATATTTTAAAAAAAAACTCTAGCACAATATCATGAACATATGTCTATATTTTCTTCTAAGATCTTTCTAGTTTTAACTCTTAAATTCATAATTTTTTTCTTTTGAATTGTTTCCTATTTTGGTGTGACTTAGAAACAAAAATTTACTTTTATGCATGTAGAAATGCAGTTTTACAAGTACCTAAAAAATGATTATTTATCCCCTTACAGTGAATTTTCTTAATACCCTTATCAAAAATCAATTGATTGCAAATATAAAGGTTTGTTTTTAGCCTTTCAATTATACTACATTGATTTATACAGTCTTACAACAATAGCAGACAGTTTCCACTGATATTGTATTTTGAAATTGAAAAAATAAAGCTTCATTTTTTTTTTTCAAGACTGATCTGACTACTCTGGTACCCTTACATTTCCATTAGAGTTTTTGAATCTGCTTGCTGATTTCTTCAAAGAATCCAGCTAAATTGGGAAGAAATTGTTTTAAATTAATGGATCAATTTGGGTAATGGTGACTTTTTGACAATATTAAGATTTCTAATCCATTTATTCATAACTTTTTTTTTTTAGGGATTTAGTTTGGAATGTAGAAGATGTGCTCATCTTTTGTTAATTTTGTTTCTAAGAACTTTATTCTTTTTGCTGGTATGTAAATTAAATTGCTTTCTTAATTTTATTTTCAGATTTTTCCTTGCTGGTATCTATAAATACAAATTATTTTTATAATGATAATATCCTGAAATCTCATTGAAGTTTTTAATTAGCTCTATATTTTTTCTCTTCGGTTTCTTAGGATTTCTCCCAAGGATGCTCTTTAGCCAAGATGTCCTCTGTGAAAAGAGAGTTACACTTGCTTTTTGGTCTGGGTGCTTATTTCTTTTTCTTACTTAATCCTTGGCTAGATCATCTAGTAAAATATTGATATATTAATATTTTATTAATGATATTTTCTGTAGTTCATTTATTTCCACTATGTTGCTTCTGTTCTTGCACTGATATTGGGTTTAGTTTTTTCTTCTTTACCAGTGTCTTAAACCAAAAGTTAAGTCACAGATTACAGATCTTTATTATCATTGAATAAAGTGATATATACCTCTAAATCATAAATCCTAGTCCTGCTGTATAGCTGCATCCCATAAATTTCACTTGTTTTTATTTTCATTTATCTCAAAGTATGTCCTAATTTTCCTTGTGATATTTTCTTTGAGCTATTTAGGAAGGACTATATTGTGTTATTTCATTCCCTTAAAATTGTTAATTTCTCAAATTCTATAGATTTTTTATTTCTGATTACATTTAGTTGTGGTCAGAACAGACTCGAATGATTTCAGTCCTTTTAAATTTGTTGAAGTTTATCAAATGGTGTAATTTATAGTTTATATTAAAAGGAATGTTCCAGGTACATTTGAGATGAATGTGAAGCCTAGTAGTGCTGTGTAGAGTGTTCTATAGACATCTGCTAGTTGTAATTTGTAGTGTCATTCAAATCTTCTATGTTCTTATTGAATTCTTGTCTAGTTATCCTATCCATATTGAGGTGGTTATTGTAATGACAATTTTAATGATTTAATTGTTTATTGTTTCTCAATTCTGTCACCTTTTTCCTCACATGTATTTTGGCAGTTTTTAGATTAAAATATGTTTACAGTTGTTCCCTCTTTCTAATGGATTGGCACTTTAGTAATTGTAAAATTTCTTTGTCTCCAGTAATTACTTTGTATTTAAATGTTTTGTCTGATGGCATAAACACTTCATATTTCTTTTGTTTTCTATTGGCATGTACATTTTTTTCTGTCATTGTATTTTCAATCAATTGTGTCTTAAAGTCTAAAGTTTGCCTCTTATAAATACAGTGGAATCTTGTTCATTTTTTGTTTCTAATCCATTGTGCCAATCTCTATACTTTTTATTGAATTGTTTAGGCTAATTACAATAACTTTAATTGCAAAGCTATTTAATTCTATCTCATCACCACTGAGCCCCTTTTCCTACGCCTACATTCTTCCCTTTACTCCTATATTATTTTATATATATGTGTATGTGAAATTGATATTTTGATATCTGTGTAACATATATAATTCCCTTAGTTTCTTTTATTATCTTATCGGAATTTTTTCAGTGTTGCTGTGGTGATTTCCATTAACATTTCAACTTACAATAATCTAATTCATATTAATATCACTTTTTGTTTGTAAAACAGTTGTTCATGTATTGCTCCCTTATCTCACCTCTTTTGTGCTATTATTGTCACACAATTTGTATCTATATACTGTGTGTCCCTCTCAAAAAAGATTCATAATTATTGCTTTAAATCAGATAAAACATAAAGAATAAAGTAAACAAAAGATAAATTTATTTGGCCTCTATGTTTAGTTACATATTTACGTATAACAGTATTCTTTACTTTTTCATGTAGACTTGAGTTATTGCATACCATTTTTTCAATTCTTATTGGAGAACTTTAGTATTTCTTAGAGAGAAAATCTTTTGGAATCAATTACCTTCCATTTTTTGTTTGTTTGGAAATATCTAAATTTTTCTCCTTTTCTGTATAAGAGTTTTCCTGGATATAAACTACTTGGTTGATTTAGTTTTTAACAGAAAGAGAACAGAATTAGAAAAGGGCAAAATTTAAAAGACATAGTGGCCAAAATTGAGTGATAACGGTTAATCTATATATCCAAAAGGCACAATAATTTCCAAGTATAATAAGCTCAATGGCATCTGAATTCAGACATGTCCTAAACTATTGAAAGTCCCCTTAGGCAACTAACTTTATCAAATTACTGAAAGAAAAATTTCTATCGAGAAAGTTTTACTGTGTTGATGATGTCCTATAGATGCATGAACTATCATTCATTTTCATTCTTTTTTTGTATTCCTCTTATTGAATAACCTCAAATGGTTCATTTTCATGTTTACTGACTTTTTTCCTCTCCCAACTCCAATCTACTGTTAAATCACATGAATATTTTATTCCAGTTTTTTTATTTTTCAACCATACAATTTTCATTTTTATTGTGTCTATGTCTTTACTGACATTCTCACTTTGATGAACTATCACTTTCATAATTTACTTTTATTATTGATACAAAGCTTCCCTTTAGTTCATTGAATAGATTTAAATAGCTTATTCAAATCTTTGTCCAGTAAATCTATTAGCTGAACTTACCCGGGCATAGTTCTGAAAATTTAATGCTTACTTTTCTTGCATATGGGTTATACTTCCTTGGGTGTTTTTGTACAAATCATAATTTTTTATCCAAAATCTAGACGTTATAAATACTATGATGAGTTACCTCTGGATATCAGATCTCACTCTTTGGTTTTTACTGATGATCATTTCATGACTTTCTTAAACTAATTCTAAAGACAGTGCTTTTTGTTTTTTATGTATCTCCAATGAAGTTTCTAGAACTCATAAATTTTGGTCTTTTCTTAGGTAGAAACTCTCCATGTTTTTGGATTGCATGAAGTTGGTATTTAGGCAAGCACTTCAAAACTGTAACTTGGCCTTCACTTTCTGCTTGCATTGCAACTTAAGGCCAGTACATGGTTAAAGGACAGAGCCTTCTTTTATTTTTACCTAGCATACACACAGCCCTGGACATGTGTGCACCCTTCTCATGTGCCCAGTGTTCTATATTTCCAGGAGTGTAACTTTGTCCCTATAGCGCAAATTGTCCTTTTAAGCATTATGGTTAGCAGGTTATTTTTCCAACTGCTATTGCCAGTCAGCTATAAGTTTTGTAAAAATGCTATTTGATATTTTTTCCTGTTTTGATTAAAAAGCAGAAACTGACTAATGGCTAATCTCAATGGGTAGTCACTGAGTCATACTACAGACTAACTATTGCAAAGGGTTTTTGTAGGAAACTGACAGACCAATCAAATGACAGTGCTCTGGCTGCTCTGGTTCTTCCACTTGCTGCTAAGATGCTATTATTTACTATGATTATAAGGCTGTTGGTTTTCAGGGATACCATGGAGCTGGAGACGAGCGAGGAACAGGACAAATTAAAATATCATAAGGTTTGCTGCTCTTCCTGAGATAAAGCCATCTTCTCAAGGAAAAGCTCCCTGGATATGGAAGCTTTCGCTTAAATTTCCTGAGTTCTGGAAAATTGAATATTGATAATTTTTGCTATTTATTTTCATTCTTTTATGGAGGATAAGAATTCCAGGGTCTTTACTCTTACCCTTCAGGGCATATGCTCCTCATGCATTTCAAACAGTCACTAATATCACTGAGGATCAGCAAGAAAAAGGACAAATCAGACTTGCCAGAGTCATATGAGGTTATATTCTCATCTCAGACCCTGATTGTCCATCCCTAGCAAAGGAGAAACAGGGCTAGAAAAGAACCCCTCTTCTCTGCAAAGCTGAAGGTCCTATTTTAAACAAAGGACAGCTTCAATTTGAAAATAAGCTTTAAATTGAAAATAAGATTGAGATTAGGTATTCATTTTCAGAAGTTTATTGGCTATTTGATGAACTTTACTCTTCTACATGCAGATAGTGTGTAAGGTTCTATGGAAACTTCTACTGTGGTTTGGGTTGAGATGCACTAAACTAATAGATTAATTTGGTGAAATATGATCTTTACAATATTAAGATTTTTCTATCTATTGACATGGTATATTCCTATTTACAGTTTTTAAATGTCCCAGTAAAATTTTACAACTGTCTTTATAAATTTATTACAAATTTTTTTGTTAGATTTAGTCCTAAGCCTACATGATTATCTGTTTTAAATAAAATTTTAAAAATGAAGCATATTTTTAACTGCTAATTTTGTGAATTTTGGGTTGTTGATCTATTATCTAATAGGTCTACTAGATGTTGATCTAGTACTTGATGTATACTTTCTGAGTTCTAGGATAAGTTCCAGCATTTTTATTTCAATTCTCCTTCAACTTAATGAAACTTTTATATTTTCTTTAATCAATGACAGCTTTGACTCTTCCTTTAAAATCTTTATGACTTCAATCTACTTTTTGAATTTAATCCAATATTTCAAAGTTGTGATGATAATGAAATCCTTACCACATTCATATTGCAAAGTTTATTATTAAGAATTATTGTAACTTATTATACACAGTTTTTATCAGGTTGTAAGGAAGTGGCTTTATATTACAGAGACTCCTTGAATGAACATTAAGCTTTGCCTTTTTTAGTATCTATAAAGATAGTTCTCTTTTCAATCTTGTAATATATTTAAATAGATCACTACTTTTGCTGATAATATTTTTCAATAATATTCCATTGTTTTATTAACATTGAATTCCAGGGGAGAAAAGGTTTTTGTTTTACTTACTTTAAATACAATGCTAGAGATGATGTGCTATTTTAAGAATGTTTACATTTTCAGACCTAAAGCAAAATTATCTGCAGTGTTATTCTGGTGTGCTGTAGTTTTCTTATCTTGGTGGTGATTAATAATATCATATAGTCCCAGTTTTTCTGTTCAGTTTTGAATAATAAACCTTCCAAATTTCTCATTTCTTATAAATTATGCTTCCAGAAAATGAAATAAGAGATCTAAATTGTACTGCTAAAGTTTCTTCAACTGCATTTGAGTTAATTTCAAGATCTCTTACCTTAACTTAGAGACCTATCTCTCATCATTTACTATATAGTCAGTCATTGCTTCTCTCATATTTTGACCATATTTTCACCTTTCATAAGTATGCCATGGAGCATTAATTGAGACATCTTTATTGTGTCATAAACAACCTAATCATCATCACAGCTTCTCTGATACCATCTAGGATATGAAAAAGAAAAAACTGACTTCCTACTTCTTCTGAATTTGTTAAAAATTCCGAGATAATTTAGAATCTTATGTATATTCAGTTTACATAGCTCTGACAAGCTCACTATATTTAAGAGATGTGAATTAGGTAGCCAGTTTACATAATACACATTCCTTAAGAAAAGATAAGCAGAAATGAAATTTAAGGCAGAGAAATTATACTATACAGTGAAGAATCATTTTCTTCTCTAAAACATGAAACAAACATATCCACTTAACACCTTCATAAAAGCTCCACAAGCTTAGTAAAACATTTATTCAAGATCTTATTATATGTATGACAATAATAACATGCATTTAGCTTTAACTAACATCTCTGTCCTCAATTCAACTATGGCATGAGGATCTGCCACACCATGTTAAATACAGAAGTGATTCTTACACGCTACCCCTAAAAGAAGTATGAAAGAAAGGGAATTAACCTAAGTAGGCAGGACACCTGATTCAGCTTCCTATCTTTATCACTAAATGTTGTGAGACATTGGGCAAGTTTCCTTTTTATCTTGGCAACATTGCTTCCAAGTACAGTAATGAGTTGAAATCCACATCTCCAAGCAGCACACAATATCTAGAATACTATGATAATGTGTTGATTAGAGACAGAGTATTTAAGTGTCAGTTGATAGCTTAAAACTGGAAGTTTAACCTTCATTCTGGAAACACATTTGATGTTGAAATTGGCTGATGTATATTTGAAAGAGCTCAGCTTTGATCTAATGCATAAATCCAAAACATCATGATGTGCTTTAAATGTAATTTAAACATGAAGTGACAGTCCAAAGGGAGAATTACTGTTAGGTTCATTTTTTAAAAAAGAGCTTATATTGCAATTTTATCCTTAATTAGCTGGAGACTCAATGTCCTTACAAAATGTGATCTATCATATGTTTGTTTGTTAGTTTTATTCCAAAGAACTTTTTACACAAAGCTTCAATTAATTATCCTATTATAGTTAATAGTTCGATTCTTATAAATATACATGTCTTGATATTTATTGAAGCACACTCTTTAACTTTTACTTAAATAATTGAAAACTCAGTTTAAAATGTTTTGTTTGCTTTAATTATAACTGCATGAAAACATAATCTGATAGAATTTTTGCAAATGTTAGTAAAACATTTATTCAAGATCTTATTATATGTATGACAGATCTTATTATATGTATGTATCTGTATTCTATCAGATTATGTTTTCATGCAGTTATAATAAAGATAAATAAAGATTGCAACATTATTATATGTTGCAATCAATATAAGTACAGGATTCATGAAACAAAATTTGGAATCACTTTAATTGTGTATTTATTTCTCTATCAATCTGCAGAGTGGTGGTAAGCATCCTCTTGGTTTATATTTTTATTTTCTTAAACTTTTGTAGACATTGTATGCAATTGTTCATGTATTTTACTTATTAAGTTAACTGAAGGAAAAGATGTAGCATGCATAATGACCCCTCAAAAATGTTAATCTAAAATTTAGAATCAGAAAATGATTATCTAAAATGCTGATCTCTAGGCCTAGATCTGATCCCAGAAAAATTAACAGGGAAGTATTGAAATATTTAAATATATTTGCATAAATTTTTAAGAAGATAAAATATACTTATAAGTATATTTAATGTATATGTATGCAGTTTTTTAGGAGTACATTGACTAATTTAGTTTTCATCTTAAGGAAATTTCTTGAATTACTTATTAAATGAACTGATGAGAGTATTCTATCTTGTCCTTTTATTATTTTTTCCTTTCCTCATTAATAATGAAGATGTTTTAAGAAGAATATCTAATGCAGAAGAATATGCCTAGATTATTGTCTCCAAGAAGTCTCTAAGTACTTCAAAATTTGGGAGCAAATCATAACTGGAATTAAGCTTTTTGTCAACAAGAGAAAGTTGTAAATGGTTAAGGTGAAAGGTTTACTTTCTTTTTTTCTCCAGACTTAATGAGCATATAAACTATTATTAGTTTTGTTCTCAAGTCATACTCATGGTTTTACTCTAAATTCACTTTCAGTTGATTATTTCAAAATAAACTTTTGAATGATTTATTGTACATTTAAACACTCACCTCTCATTATTCAAGAAAATGTATATATTTTATATATTTTTTCTCATTAAATAGTATCAGTTTTTGTCTTTTCTAGCTAGAAATCTCACTGAGAAGGATACAGAATAAACATATTATATGTTTCACAATGGTGGTAATCAAGGTCACAAAGCAAAGAAGTGACAGACGGACCTCTTTTCTTGAGACTCAGTTTTATATTCTGAAGTGAAATCCACTAAATTTTTAAACATCTGTAAATGCAAAGGGAAATAAGATATTTGTGACTAAATATGATAAATGTTTAAAATCTAAAGGCTATTACTTTATGAGAAAAATTGATATAGAATCCATTGTCAAGAATTACATATGAATTTTAGTCATGATAGATATTCTATGTCATTTACCATAGCTTATTTAAATTTATTTTATTTGTTCAAAGCTATTGTTGCATTTAATAAAGTACAGATGTTTTATTTAAATATTCGTTTAAAATTACTTTCTTAACCTAGATATGGAAAACAAGTTCACCTGCATTGTACTTCAATTGTAACGTTTTACGAGAATAAATGCTGAAAAATATCTGTATAGCTTGAGGCTTGGAAAAAATGAACATCACTTTCAATTGCACAAAGAATGTTAAATTATTACACATACATCACCTTATTGTAATACTAAAAACCAAATATGTCATTACCGTTCCCTAGATGTTGGAGTGGAATTTTACAAAGTCAGAATCTGAGAAACACCCTTGTGAATTTTAAGTTGAGATACTTTTGTTTAAAGAACTATTAAATTAATAAGAATGGTTCAATCTTTTGCTTTCTCTCTCTTTCTTTCTTTTCCCTCTTCTATGTTTCTTATAGCTACAGTGGTTGGGTTTCACACAGTTCACAGTTTTTGCTATACTGGGCTGTGAATTATGAATTCTGAAGCACATCTAAACAACATACATAATTGTAAAATAGAGAGGTATAAGGTTTGGTGATATAAAGATGTTAACCTATTCAAACATAAATGTCTGTGTTTCCTCCTCAGGAAGAAAGAATGAGGCACTTGTGGATCATGATGCCGAAAGTAATTTAGGAAATGCAAAAAAAAAAAAAAGAAAAGAAAAGAAAAGAAAGAAAGAAAGACAAAAAGTTTGAGCAAGAAGATAAAATAATAGTGAAGGATTATTCTAGGTTGTGTCATCCATCATTTATGCTGAAATAATGTAACCTATGAGAGGCCATTGTAACACAGGGTAATGTGAAGACTGATGCTAATTAGACAAGTTTTACTCCACACACAAGTCTGGCTCTTGGAGTTCTTGCTGGTCATAAACATAAGGAGTTAGTGATTTAATGACAGGCAGGATTTCCTGCTGAGCCAGGAAGAAGATAATGGTTTAGAGATTAAAGTTAAAGTGTTAACCAGAAGACATAATCAAAACAGCTAGTGCTGGTCAATTTTTTTTTTTTTTGAGAAGGGTTTAAAGATATTAGGAAAAACAAAGGCAGTAATTATTACTTCATTTAGTTATTTACTAAGCAACATTAGAACTTTTTCCCAGGTGTATAACCAATTTATCTTTTCTTTCAGTTTTGCTGAGATAAACATTCCCACAGGAAAGGACTTTAAAAAAGTCCCCTTAAATATTTCATCCAACTCTCTCTGTAAATGAATTTGGGTATTTAAAGGAGGCAATACATACACATGTGTTGAAAAGATTAAAAATAAAAATATTTAATGAAAATGTGGAAAACCTCAGTCATCTCGCTAGTAATCTAAAAGCAAATTGTTCATTTCATATTGTCCTTAGATATAATGCTACTAAATTTCATCACTGGACCCCTATCCTTGCCTTGACTTTTTCCTTTGAGACAACCTAAAAGAAATTTTATTATAAACTTGTAAAACAGAAGGTCCTGTAGGTATTATAAGTTATTATACATAGATAGGTATTTTGAGTATAACTTTTCTGCTGAATATATATATTTATTTGTTATTTCCATTTACTACTAATATGTATCTCTTAGAGAAAGCAGACCCAAGAAAACAAGAGATTAGAAACAAAGTATATAGAAAGCATCTCATTTGCATATGGATATGGTTGCTGTCTGTAAATTATTTTAATTCAAACATTTTACTTTGGATGTGACATTGATAAGTTTCACCTGGAAACTCACAAACCCTGAAACGCTACAACTGTTTTGTCTTTATACAGTTTATAATGTACTTTTTTCATAAGTGAAACTTCAACTGATCTCTTCAATAAAAACTCTATAAATTATCCCAGGAAACAATCTCTGAGAAATTCAACTAATTTATTTAAGATCACAAAGTTAATTAGAGAGATTGAAATCAACTTTTTAGGACTGCTGATTTATTTGTTTTACTTTGGTCTCCACAACAACCATGGGACACTGAGTTTACAAAGCAAAATAACAAAGGCAAAAATGGAAAAGGTAGAAGAAATAATAGTTGTCGTTTTTACTTGTTTTCTAGAAGAATAAGGAATGATATTTATTCATAACTACGTCTAACTTGATGTTGAATTGTACAACACTTTCCCCCTTTCTTGACATTAGCAATATGTATTTGTCTGGTCATTTACTTATTTCTAATAACCCCACTAGCTAGAAATAGCACCTGGTGCTAATTATTTACTCATTAAATATTTATACAGTAAACAAATTATATTTTGTATCTGAAGAACTATAATATTTTAACATACCAACTGAATTAAGGCAAGCCTTGAAATTGAAACTTTCATATTAACAAATTGTTTGTTACCTAAGCACAGTTTGAATTACTTAGTGCTGCTCTGTTACTGTTACTCTTTGAAGTCCATTAATGCGAAATGTTAAAATGTCAAATATCCTGGATAAACAATAAATACAAAATAAAAATGTGAATAATTTTTCTGGCTGCAAATATAATTGAACACTTGTGTTAAAAAACCAAAAATATTTTGTCTAACACAGGACACACTTGCCTTCCTATTCTCTCACATTATGCAAAGTTTAAATACATCTTAATGAATCAGAAAGCAGCTAGATAGTATGCCGTTAATTTTCTTTTAATTTATTTTGATCTCTTTACATTATGTAACTATTCATTATTTTCCTCATTATCTTGTAGCATATAAACTGTACTTTAAAGAACTGCCTGGGATATAACATATTTTATTTTCATATGTAGACTTTGATAGACTTTGTAACAAATTTGATATTTTACCCAGAATACATATGTTATTGATGGAAATAAAATTGGCCTCCGTGAAAAGTATCATGGCAGTTAAAGTTTATGATAAGATGTGTGATGAGTTTGTCCTTGATTGAATCATTACCAAATAGAGATATAAATTTGCAATAGCAACACCACAGGGGACTCAGACATATGCAACAGGATGTCTGGCCAGGGAATGAGTGGAAGGGCACAGCATGTGTGCTCTCTTCCACTGGGGGAATGCTTCTCCCACCAAGTCCCTTAACACTCACAGACTGCTTTTCCCCACAGGTCAGTGTCCATTAATCTTCTCACCTCCTGCCTAGCTGAGTCAGCACTTACAGATGCAGTACTTTCTTTCCAAGATCAGCAATTGGCTCTTTAGTTTTTAGAGCTTTACCAAGAGGAATACCCAACACAGTGGGAAGTGATCAGGTCTTGTACATTTACAATCCAAAATGGCATTAAGTAGCAATTTCATTCAGAGCAAATAGGCTTCTTTGGACATTTATCATCTCATAGATGATCTTGATAGAATAAGACTATTTCTCCAGCAAAATTAAAATTATAATTCCCCCAAAAGGAAGCACAGCTTAAGCAAAGATTTCCATCTACCATTCTCTTGCAAACTAAACTTTCAAAAACCATATAACAATTTTTGAGTTTTAGGGACATTTCATTCATTCAATATATAAAGTGAGATGCTTATTCTGTTTTCTACTAAAATTTTCTTATTCATCAATGTTTTCTTTTCTTGAATATGGAAACCTACATAGTCTGTGGGGCAGCAATTGATTTAATTCAAGAATAAAAAATGATGATAAATCACTTATTATACTGTGATGAAGGCACATAGACATTTTTAGAAAAGTTACAGATTTGATAGGTTACATTCCAGATATTTCACATATCTTTAACATATCTGAAAATAATAAAACTTTCTAAATACATAATTTTCCCAGATTGCCAAAAAATAAGCATTTTATTAGTTGATCCTGAGATTAAGCCCATATGTTTTTTAATATGTACTACAGTTTGGTTATAAACTTGACTACTAAATATAAAAGATACATAATCTTAAAAGTACGTTATATTGTAGACAAGGCAAAGCATGAAGTACATTCATATTTAAGGTATTTTTCTAGTGCATGCCAGGTGTGTCATTCTTAGAAAGAGTTCTTTACACCTTCCCTTCTATATTCCTCAATTAATTATGTTTCTTAGGTTGGTAAAGTTTAAACCTCTTGAGAGCAGTTTCCATACCTTTTTCATGTATTTAAATATATGATGTAGATATGAGGAGTACCCTGAAAAGCTCAAATGTGAGGCAATGCAGGAAAGTTCAGAGGTGAAATGCTAAGATTGAGAGCCATCACCTCATTGGTGGATTAATCCATTTGATGGATTAATAATTTGAATAGACTACTGTGTGGTAGAGTGTGGCTAGAGGAAGTAGGTCACTGGGGGTGTGTCCTCGGGGATTTGTTCTTGGCTTCCTGTGCATAGCATATCTCCTCTCTCTCTCTCTCTCTCTCTCTCTCTCTCTCTCTCTCTTTTTCTCTGTTTAAGCTGCCATGAGCTGAGCAGCTTTTCTCTACCATGACCTGACTCACCTCAGGCCTAGAGCAATGCTGTCAATCACAGACTGAACCTCTGAAACTATGAACCCAAATTAAACTTTTCCTTCTCTAATTTGTTCTTGTCAGGTATTTGGATCACAACAACAACAAAAAAAGCTGAATAACAGAAATGCAGTGCCACCTTGCATCATTGAGACTTTGTTATGATTACTGAATCTGGTAATGGGAAAAAGTACTCTCTGACCTTACTATCATGAATGTATACATTTGTCTGTAACTCAGTCATTCCAAAACTTTAGCCTGATGGAATTTTGGAACCACTTATAAAACATAGATTCTGGGGTCTCAGAGGCAGTTACTCTTGTTGAGTAGGACTAAATGCAGTTTCAAAATCTAAATTTGTAACAAGTATCATGATGACATTGACATGGGTATTTCCTGAACAATACTTTGAAAAAGAGTACTTTTTAGCAGGAATAAAATGTTGAACTCATGAGTCCATCACTGTTCTGTCATGAGACTAATTTTTAGAACAATGTCCTCTTACTACTACCTATTGATCATGTATGCTTCATATGCCCATGCTTTTACATGAAATAAGCGGGACAGTCTTTGAGTCTAATGCACAACTGATTGACAACTGGTAATAGTGGAAGGTCAGCACTAATTACTGTGTCTCATTTGCATGAGAAATTTTGAAAGATGGAAACTAAAGTATCTGTGGCATTTTCTGCCAACAAATTACTTGGCTGACAGGAGGATGTCACTGCTCATCAGTGCTCATAGTGTGTAAGCTGGTACTTGTTCAATTAAGGAGAAGAGAAATATTGCCTCAGAGAGTTACCTTCCTGGGAGTAAGTGTTACCATTAAGTGTCAACATGCTGGAAAAAGAAGTGGGACCTGTTTGCTGTGCTGAGTAAAGGTTGTGAATGATGAAAGAAGTGATCCTGATGATCCTCAAAATCTTCATCCCACCTCTCAGTTTACTCATTTGCCACTGATTATAAGAGCATGAGAAAGGGCTCAGGAAACAGATAGTAATTGGACAGATAAAAGCAAACCCCTGTTACTTTTTGCATGGGTTCCTGAGGCATTTCTCAGATGAGGTTATTGTTCTGAAATGTTAAAGTAGAGTACAGAGCCAACAAAAAAGGATTAGAGAAGGAAGAAATTAAGGGAAAAAGTCAGGCACAAACTTATCAAGAAAGGTAAGGGAGTTCATTTTTCTGAGACCAGAGTAATTGTAGCACCTGGGGCTTTGGATAATGTCTCCATCGAGATTTGCCAAGTTCCTTCACAGATCTGAAACTGCTCTCAGTCAACACCTTTCCTCTTTGCCCCACTTACTTCAGGCTCTCATGCAGGTTATGTGCCTCCCACATAGAAACAACAAGCATGCCCTGGTTTTTGTAAGTGCTTGTTTGTAGCCCTCAGATAGCAGTTTGGAGCCCCCTCTTGGACATGGAATGAATTTGAGTATTCACTAAGAGACAATGAAAGCTACGGCTGGTAAGTAGAGGCCTTTTCATCTGGTTCATATAGCTCAGAGTTCACTACCATCATCAACACTGATCACTTCAGCATTCTGTGGCTCTGCTCTGCGTTAACCCTCTCAGACCCCTATGGCCTCTGAGAGACCTGACCCTTACTTTGAGACACACTGAACTGGAAATAATAACTCCCATATGGGAGAAGAATACTCCAGCTTCAAGAGCTTATCAAGCTTTGTTTTTCCTATGACTACTAAGAATAGGAGTGTGTATTGGAAGCAATTCTCTCAGCTTATGGCTATTTTCATAGGGGTTCTATATTTAATAAAGGTTAAATCCATTGAAACAGTGAGTCAAAGGCACTTTTCATGACCAACAATTTCACCTACTTTAGAAGCTTCCCTCTTCCCATCTCCCCATGCCTGCTCAAAGCGGGAAATCAGCAGCCTTGGCTTTGTTTCATAGGCAAATGGCCCTTCCCCCAAAGAATATGAATAAGTATTTTCAATCTGAACTTGTACATCACTCTTATATATCTTGCTCCTCCACACAAAAAAGGCTCTTTGAGTAATTGCAAGACTTAATTAGCCAGTGTTCACACAAAGTCTTCCTTTGTTCACCTATCAACAGGCTGCTTTCATCAATAGTTCTCTGACTCTGGAGGACCATTGCTTTTCTAAGTTTACACAGACTTCTATTTTCTTCTTTGGAGTCCTGTGATATGAGAGCTCTCCTTTAGAGTCCCTGGTGTCTTTTTCTCTGCTTCATTTCCACTATGGACAACTCCTTCCTTGGCTGATGGTGATCTGATCACCTTCTCAGTCTAACTAATTTCTGGTCTGCAATGAGATAGAAACATATTTTTGGGATAGCAACAATGCTGTAGTGATAATGGGCCACCAAAAAGCTGATTTCCTTCAAGGTCCATTTTCCCATCTTTATGTCAAGGGTGGGAAGCTATGAACATCTGGAAAATGCTAGAAAGATATATTCCAGTGAGTACATTGTGAAAGTGTGAGTTACACTTCCTTCACTACTGAAAAGAAAGAAAACATTGTAAGTTTTAAAAAAATTTCTGATCACTTAGCCAATTTATGGTGGTCACATTCTGAGCATCACTCAATATTACTCTCACTGTATAAATAAGGTGTTACCTTTTTTCTTTCCTTTGCTCATGTAAAACATACTGTACTATTTTTTGATGTTTCTTATAATCACATTGAAAAGGCTTCTGTCTTAGAGATTGCTGTTTTCCTTCCTGAATAATAAGCTTGAAATGGACATACTTTTTGGAATCTGAAATCTACAGACTCAAATTTATAGTGATTTTTGCCTCTAACTTAAAAATGAATAAACTCAGTCTCTATTAGTGAACTGGAGGTTCTCATTCCTGAAATGTAGTAATGCCTACAGAAAATGTGTTTGCTATCATAATTATGGACTAGTAAAACTTCTTTATAATTTATATCTTTATAATTTATATCTTATAGATATTTAATCTATGGTATTCATAAGCGTGGATGTCCACATCAGATTGAAAGTTTTTGAAATCATTTACTGCTTCTATAAATTTCTGTTAAATCTATTAAAAAGAAGTATTAATTTAATTTACATCATCATGAAACTGGAATTTGAAAGATAATATATGATATAGAAAAACATTTTCATTATAAATTACAAACATTTTCTTACCATAATAAAATGTATTTATTTCTCGATAATTTTGAGTTGTCATCAAATTCTACTACAACTAATAGGGATATTTTTCACCAGTTTTAGGAAAGAATTCGCTAACCCTTTGAAAGTTAGCTAATGCAATACCAGTCCAGATAGTTTCTCAGATATTAGACTGCAAAAGGGATTCATTCAGTGTTGAATAAAGTTAAACAGAGTTGTATGCATGTGTGTGTCTGTGTTTAAATTTGTTTTTTTCTACTATAATTCTTATATTCTGATATATCAGAGTACTGTTCTCTCCAAGCTGGGAATGCACAGTAAGTTCTCCCTAATTAACTAGTCTGAGAAACTCTTTCTTATAGTCATTATCTTATGAGATTTGATGCACACCTTATAATAACTTGCATTGGAGTTTTATGACTGTCTTAGTTTCTAGCACACTAGGCAACAGTCTTGCCACGTATTAAAAACAAACAAACAAAAGCAATCTTTTTACTTTAGTTTCTCCAGTGCAAGAATTATTTTTAAACTTCCTGATATTTCATTGTGTGTTGCATACCCCTGCGTTTTCATTCTACCACAACTACAGGATCTATAAGGCATATCCCATGAATTTGCCAGTATGACCACTTTTCTAAAGAACTATCCACTTTTCAGTGAGAGAGAAGTCATTTCCTTGATCTTCAGATATTTCTGATGAGACAGATTTTGTTTGCTGATTAACTTGTTTGTACATACAACTGGCCCCACTTAATAGACACTCATCTGTACTTGATTTATTTTATGGTCTGTCCTATGGAATCAACAGTATTGTCTAAAGTTGCTTGAAGTACATGTTCTTCCAATTTATTGAACAACTTATTAAAATAATATTTAAATGAAACACATGTCAATTAAATTTTGTTTTTTCCATCCTGAAAATGATAGTCTCAGGAAAAAGTAAGTCACCCACAACTAATCACAAACAAATTAACAATGTTCTGTATTTACTTTCAGACATTTTTCTATCAAGATAAAATCCAGTTTTTAAACAGAGTCATTAGTGATGGTTTGCTTTATATATAAACATCCTTAAACTCTCAGCTTGGTTAACATTCTCTCATGTATAATCAATAATAAACATTTTTGAATACCAACCATGGGGGCAATAAGTGCCATGTGTTCTGGAAAGAGTGGACACAGCAGTAATCTTGACCTTGAAAGACCAATGCAATAGTTAAGGCATAAATCGACTAGAATATAAGAAAGCATGTAAGAAATCTTATCACATGTGACAGGAATAACAGGTGAGAGCTGTAGGACAATCAGGAAGATTACATTACATTAAATAATCTAATAAGCAGACTCTAAACATTGCTGGAAGGTTATAATGAAGGACGACGAAACATGTGCATGACTACCCAATATACACAGGTGATTTTTTGACTTTATTTTTAACTGGTACATAAAACCATAAAATTCATACATATCAGTGGGGTATCATGCTTTATTTCAACATGCATACATTGCATAATTTTAAATCAGGCTCAACCTATCTCCTCAAAAATTTATTATTTCTTTAAGGTGACAACTTTCAAAAGCCTTCTAGGATTTTGGAATGTTATCCAAAACCAACTTGTTATAAAACAACACAGGAGATTATTGTTATCCAAAACCAACTTGTTATAAAACAACACAGGAGAACTCCTTGCTTCTGACTAACTAGAACTTTAGTACCCATGGACCCACATTCCATCACCTTTCCTTCCCTGACCTCTCTTCACCACCACTCTACTCTCGACTTCTATGAAATCAACTTTTTCTAAAAATTCCACATATAAGCAAGATCATATGGTACGTGTCTTTCTGTACCCAGCTTATTTTACTTACCATAATGACTTCCAGTACCATTCAAGTAGATGCAAATGGCAGAATTTCATTTTTAATGGCAGAACAGTATTCAACACATAGTATCTGATTTTCTTTATGGGTTCTTTCCAGTTTCTCTATATTAATGTTTTTATTTGTTCTAATTGGTTGTACATGACAGTAGAATTCATTTATACATTTTGATAAATCATACATAAACGAAGTGTAGTTTCTCATTTTTCTGATTGTGCATATTGTAGGATCACATAAGTCATGCAGTCATACATGTACATGAGGTCACACTGTCTGTTTCACTCTACTGTCCTTGACTATTGTGAATAGTGCTACAATACATGTGGAAAAAAAAGAATCTCTTTGACATAGTGACTTCAGTTCCTTTGGGTATATACCCAGAAATGGTATTGTTGGATCATATGGTATTTTATTTTCAATTTTTTGAGGACCTTCCATATGTTTTTCTAGAATAGCTATGTAATTTACACTCCAGCCAACAATGTTTAAGCATTCCCTGTTCTCTCTCTACATCTTTGTCAACACTTTTTCTTTTTTCTTAAAATGTTAATGGTTAATAAAATTTCACAGCACAGTCTTAATTGGATTTAAGAGCTCTTTTCAGCATTTTCTTTTCCATTGGTAGTAGTATAGCACCCTACTGAAGTATAATTAAAGTCTATTTTCCTTTCTATTTGAAGTTGTTTGCAAACAACTCTTTATAACTGAGAGTTTTATCACTGTATTTTAAGGATCAAAAGATTTTTTAAAAACCCTTCCTTTCAGTTGTCAGAGTTTGCTGTTATAGATCACATTCATTTGACATGGTGAAAATACATTCATATTACACTAACATTCACTGGAAATATGACAAACAAATCTACATTTTTACTTTATGAAATATTTTAGAGAAAATATTAGATTAGAATGCTACTTTGAAAACTGAAATCTTCAGTTAAAACAGGAAATCTCTTGGACACGTTATAGTTAATGATGGAAAAAATAAAAATAAAAATAAAAAAAAGCACTTGACCTGTAGAGCAGAATCACTGCAAGGAGAGGGGGCTATTTTATCAGTGTAGGGCTGTCATTTACATTTTAATGTTGCTCCATGAAATGCACAAACATTTTAGTTTACATCTACCCATATTGAAAAACAACTTTTGCTAATCAACTTTCTGTGACTTGGAAAAAATCCCTGGGAAAATCAACTTAAAAGAAGAAAGATTTTTTGACTCAGTTTCAGAGATTTCAGTCCATAGTCACCTGGCCCTATTGTTTCTGGGCCTTTTTTGAGACAGAACATCATTTTGAGACACATGTGGTGTATCAAAACTGCTCCCTGCATTGCAGTCAGGAAGGAGAGAAGGGGAGAAAAGACACAAGGGAACCAGGCCTCAAACTATCCTTCAAGGGCATACTCCCAAGGACCTACTTCTTCCAATGAGGCCCCTTCTCCTAAAGTTCCCACCATTTCCCAATAGTACCACTACCTAGGACGACATCTTCAAAACTTATCTGCTGGGGGACTTGCTGGATTCAAACTATAAACACAGTTTTACTGTGGATTTTGACTACCTTGATTCCTTAGGTTTTCCCTTCTTAGACCCTATCAAAACATGCTTTCAGAACAATCTGAAAATTAGTAATGCTTTGTAGTTTTCCTTTCACTAGAGTGTTCTTTAGCCTAAATAAGTAATTTCAAGTACAAGTTAAAGGGCATGGAGTTTAGTTTCAGTTTTTCATTATAGGACCTTTCTCACATCCATGGAGACCATTACTTATCTTAGGCAAAGTCAATCATGCAAGAGATTCAGAATGAATTTGCTTTCTAAACAATAAATATCTAGTTTAGCTCCTGATTAAATAGTAATACAAAACTAAAAGTGGATAGATTAAACAATATATTCCTTAATATAAATATGATGCCACCTTAGCTTATTAAATTGACAACCAAATGCTAACTATAAGTATCCCTGAGAAAATATTTTATTGAAAGCCTCTAAGTGTAACTTTAAGATGCAATTCTAAATAACAACTAATATTGGAATGTATGTTTCCTTTGGTATATAAAACATTCCAGTGTTGTCCTAAATCCTTAAATAACATTGATTTTCTTTGAAAACACAAAGAGCATTACAGAAATAAAGATATATTATTTGGGTAAGCGAGGGAAAGGAGATGAAAATGTTACACCATCAGTAATCTAGTACCAAAATTTCTAATAAGAGGCTGGTGAGTACTTATAAATGTACAGTGATATGTATGTGCTTTAAATATTTTTCTTATTTTTTCATTTTTCACCAAGATCTTCAATTTGTTTAAATAGTGGAAATGTTACTATAAATTTAGACCTATTCAGGACATTAAGAAGAAAATATGAGAGAAACAGTTTCAATTTGAATAAGACTGAGGCTTAAAATTTAGTATAATTTTTCAACTTGGAAAAAATAGAAAATGACCTAATCCAAAACTTGCATGATATCTGTGTTGCACTGAACACAATCGGCTGTTGATTCTCATAACTGTCTTTCTGTGAAACTTGTGTGGTCCTTGATAGGAAGTTAGTGAGATAATGACAATAGCACTTATTATAAAAATCACATTTTTGATCACTGTGTTAGCTGCCTCCAGTTTGTAGCTAAATTTCCCTTTTTAAAGGAAAATTGGATGATGTAAAATCACATAGTAAACAGTACAGACTTTGCTCCTTTCTTGTCCAGTTTTCCATGGAACCACTGGCCACCACACACAGTGCTGTCAAAGTGTTCTGCTTCTTGTCAACTGCACACTGGGCAGAGCAGGAGACTGGCCCTGCACTAATTAGGAGGCTAGACTCCTTGTGAGTCCACTCTGAGAACCATAAGTGCCAAATATTAACTTATCTAGAATTTCTTTTAGGAGCACCAAAGGGTAGAATTATAATAATAGAATTCTGAATGTTTGTGAAGATGGGCTACTGAGAAATTTGTTTTGAGGATGGCACTATGTTAAAGTGAAATTCTTCCCTGAAACAAGAGAAGGTTGAACTATGGTTCTCTTAGAATTGATGACTTTAAACAAATTCCAAAACTCTGAATTTCTTCATGCAGATTTGACTAAATCGCTCAGTTTTTCTAAAATAATTATAGGCCATCAAAGGTGCTAAGTTTGTAGGAAAGATATTAATCTAGTTTGACAGGAATAATGAACAGTGTAAACTGATTGTATATAGAAAATCTCCACAGCAAATTTATCTATTAATATCCATAATTACATATGAAGAGTGCCATAAATTGAAGTGTTTCCCTATTTGACAAAAATGGTTTTGCTAAATAATGCTTAACTTTAAGTTAATATAGATGCAAAGGGATGCTTGAAAATGCCATATTTATGACTAGGGAACAGTATGCAAGTAAAAACTGATTAAAAGAATATAAATGATTAGAAGATTATATCATTATGTATGTATATACACATATATCACAAGTATACATGAATATTTGTGAAAAACAAGGAAAGATTTATGTTCAAACTCTTTAAAAACAGTCATCTGTTAACAATAAAATTGATAATTTTTGTTTTACCTGCATTTTATAAAATTTCATATTGTACAGACTTCATTTATAACTAATTATACCATACAATTTTTAAATTTTTTCGAAACTGAGAAAACTAAACTGAATATTAACAATCTATAAATTAAATAATAAGAACCAATATAAGAAAAGAAGATATGAGTTTACAGCTAAGCCTTCATTTTAAAGCATTTAAAATTAAAATAAATTAGACTGTGAAAGTAAAACAAAAACATTCCTTCCTGCCTGATAGTATATTGAAAGTACAGAGGTGGCAAGAATTTGTTTGGAAGGTTTCTTAATAGCCAAAATGATAATGTCAAAATGAACTGCTGCAAAAATACCTAATTTTAAAAAACACTTGTTATAATGGAGCATTTAAAATCACAATAACTCACAACTTTTAGAAAAATAATTAACTGATACATTTTACTGAAAACACACAGTCATTCTTCATACAATTGTCCCTTACATTTATTTTGGATAAAAACTAACAATGTAGAATACTTTTAATGAAGTGGGTGTGCACAGTTGTAGTTCTGAATAGATAAGTAATAAATTATCCAACAATCAGAAGTCATGACAGATCAAAAAACTTAAGAAATTAGCAATTCTGTTCTTGATAGCATATTAAGAGAGATAAAAGAAAATATGGCAATAATTAATAGTGGCATAGTTGCAACTACAATCTACTGGGTAATGGTACAAGACAGAGTAAAATCATCAGAAAAAGAGTCAGCATAGGATTTTTTTATGTAGCTGTTAGAAGATAATTTAACACATATACAATAAAGTACAATTTGAATTCATGAAGATTGATATATTTGAAATTTGAATTAAATATATATGAATTATATAGTTCAACATGATATATAACAGAAAAATAGAGATGTGAGTGGAAAGATCCCATGGTCACATCACACACAAACTATTCATATTTTAACATTTATTAATATTTACATTAAATTGCTTACAAACTGTTTGCTAAATATTGCTTAACTTCAAGTGAAAAAAGATGCAAAGTTTTTTTAAAAAATATCTTAGCTGTAAATTAAATGTAAATTTTATTAAAAATTTTGAATCGGAGTTCAACAAGTACTTCCTTATTGTTGATACAGAGATCTTGGTGGTAAATCTTAAGATAGCTTAAACTGAAAAGGAAAACCAGGTGGCTCTCCTAGCTGTGCTGGAGTTGTGTGAAAGTCTGGAAACTTCAGATCTCAGTCTCTCTGTCGCTCTCATTTGACTTTACTTATGGATGCCCCTTGGCTTTGTTCAGCTCTCAGGAAGACTCCATGATGACTATGGATGTCCTGAACTCTTCCCATCTAGCAAAGCCAAGCAGAAGATAATTTATCTATTCAAGATCCACCAACAGATTAGGGAAAAATTCCTAACGGTTCTTAAACCAGTTACCTATCATTGCATCTATGGAATTAATCTGTCCTGGTTCATGGGCTCTAATTATTGGTGAGGCATATTTCCTGAAGAATTAAAATAAGCAAAAATAGGTAAGAGGGAAAGGATAACTACAGTTAAAAGTAGGCAGTTTCCATTATTTCCTTTTCTTTTTTGTTTTTTGCTTTCATTATACTACCTTAAATACTAAGTTACTTAGATTTTAAACTTTAAAAAAAATACCTAGGTTTTATATTTATACATTTAATTTGCTATTTGTCTTTTCTATGTTGAAGAACAATTAATATTGGATGTTCTGATTTTGTTACTTGGAAGATTCAGACACATAAAAAGTAAAATCACCTGAACCAAAGGTATTACCCAGTAGACTGTCTCTTAATTTTTCATGTTGATTTTTTTCTATTGCCATTTTCAACTTGTCAACTTAATTTTGAGAGTTTTTATTTTACAAATAAGTCATTAATTTTATTAATTTGATGATGATCTATATAATATTCCTATATGTTTACTTAACTCTCTACCACCTTTTACTAAATGTATCTGTTTGGTTTCTTGATTTTCTTTGCCTGCAATAAAACTAATTTTGTAGGGCATTTTGAATTTGATTTTTAATGTAACCCTCGGATTTCTTTTTTTTCTTTTAATCTTCTAATGTATTATATTTATTTATTTATTTTTACTTTTACAGACAGCATTTTGTTTCATTGTACAAAATGGGGTACGACTTTTCATTTCTATGGTTGTGCATGATGTAGAATCATACCACTCATATAATCATACATGTACATAGGGTAATGATGTCTGTCTTATTCTACCATTTTAGTTTATCTATATATTTTCTGTTTTCTATTTTACATTTTGTATTAGTTAGGGTTCTCTAGAGGAACAGAATCAACAGGAAGTATGATTATAAAAAGGGATTTATTAGATTAGCTTACATGACCAGAAGCTGGATAGTCTGCAATGGCTGTCTGCAGCTGGAGAGCTGGAAGAATCAGTAGCTGCACAGACCAAGAGGTGGAAGCCCCAAAACAAAAGTGATCGACAGTGCTACCCTAGTCCAAGACCAAGGCTTCTGGAAAATACCTGAAGAATCACTGGCAGAGTCCCTTTAGAACAGTGAAGAAATGAGAGTCCCATATCCTCAGAGGATCCAAACAGTAAACAAAATCCCCCTTTCAAGAAGAGTTGAGCTTGCATCTGCATCTGCTTCCTTGTGCTTCCAACTTTTATTCCATCCAAGCCACTATCCTATTGGGCGGTGCTGTTTACCCTTAGGGAGGGTCTCCACTTCAGTTCACTATTCCACATTCCAATCACTCCTAACATGCCCTCATCAACATACCCAGAAGCCTCTTAATCATTGACATCTCTTAATCCAATCAAGTTGTCAATTCAAATTAACCATTACACATTTCAATCTTATTTTCCTACAACTGTTGTTTTAGTCTTTCATATAATATTGAATTAAATAATTATCTCATTTATTTTCTTTCAGTTACTCCATGTTTGTTCCCTTAATTTTATATATTCTTTGGAATTCTCTCTCTCTCTCTCTCTCCACACACGCACACACACACACACACTAAGGCAATCTGTGATTGAAAATTTAGTTCAGTATTTTCAAGTGAAAAGACCTTACCCACTGAATACGATGTTAAGTATGATGCTGAATAGAACTAGTGAGAGTGGGCATTCTCCCCTTTTTCTTGATATTAAGGTGAAATTTTTAGTCTTTTACCATTTGTGCAATCATTATCAATTTATATTTATTCCTTTTATTCTTGGTTTGCTGAAATATTTCATCATATTTGCCTATTGAATTTTGCCAACTATTTTTTCTTCATCTAATGAGATTTTTTTCCCTCTATAATTTGTGAATGTGGTGAGTTATACTGATTGAGCTTTAAATACTATACTAATATTTAGAGTAATATTTAGTGTATTTAAATATTGCATTTCCTCAGCAAATTCTCATTGGTTATAATGCATTATCTTTTTGATACATTACTAGATTACACTTGCGTGCAGACATTTAATTGAGGACTTTTGCATCCATGCAAGTTGCATCCTGTAGTTCATTTGTTTCATTGTGATGTCTGTATTTTGTTTATGAGTAATATTAGCCTCACAAAAAATGACTTGAAGAGTGTTTCCTTTTCTGTATTCTTCAAGAGTTTGTTCAGAATTTATGTTATTGCTTTATCAAATGTTTGATAAAATTTGCCAATAAAACTATTTGATCTTGAAGTGAACTATGTGGGTTGATTTTTAAATTAAATGTTAATTAATAGAGTTCCAGGGTCATTCCAGGTATTTCTTCAGGATGAACTTTGGTTGTTTGTTTTTTAAGGAATTTGTCTATTTTTCTTACATTTTGGGGTTTTGGAGTGTAAAGTTGTTTGTAGTATTCTCTTATCAGAGTTTAATAATCCTAGGGTTTATAGAGATGTCCTCCCTTCCACCACTGTTGCTGGTAATTTGCTTCTTCTCTCTTCCTCTTTATATCTAGATATTCAAGCTAAAATTTTACTGATTTTATTGATCTTTTTAAACAATTGAATAGGGGAAGAATTTGCCACCCCAAGGCAGCCATCTTGGTGTAAGGACTCTTGAGCTAATGGCACTTGCAAACCTACAGATACAACAGAGACAGTCAAATTTCCCCTTGTCTTAGAAAGCTTGGAATGGAACCATCATTTGACCCAGTTACACACTACTTGGATTATACCCAAAGGGCTTTAAAACAGCATACAACATCCATGTTTATAGCAACTCAATTCACAATAGCCAAGCTATGGAAATAACTTAGGTGCCCTTCAAGGGATGAATGGATAAATAAAATGTGGTAAATATACTCAATGGAATATTACTCAGCCATAAAGAAGAATGAAATTATGGGATTTGCCAGTAAATAGATGGAACTGGAGAAGTCATGCTAAGTGAAATAAGCCAATCCCAAAGAAAACAAAGGCTGTTTGTTCTTTCTGATTTGTGGATGCTAACCCAAAACAAGGGATGTTGTGGAGGGGTATAGTAGAAATCCACTGGATTAGGCAACCCTTTGCCTAATTCCCTAGTGAAAGGAAGGAGGGGGAGGGTAATAAGAAAGACAGTAGAATTAATCAGTCATAACTTTCCTAGCCTTGTATTTCTACATCATGTACAATGCTAAGAATGGGATCCTAAATAGAATGTTATACTCTATGTATGTATATTCTGCCAAATATAATCTACTGTCATGTATAACTAAAAAGAACAAATTTAAAAAAAAAAAGTCATCTATCTATATACTTGAAAACAAAGTAGAGTATTCAAAATTCCTCTTCTTTTCCTGAAAATAGAAAATGGGAACCATGTGAAATATGTCTTCATTGTACAAGGAGCAAAGAAACATTCTTCAATGGGGAATTGTAGCTAAAAGAATTCATACAAGGAACTTTATTAAATTAATTACTTTCTTCTTTTGCCCTCCCTTTATTGCTACTTTCCCACAATTTCTTCTTTTTTCTACCTTATATAAAAACAATTATTTCTTTTCTGTTCTTTGGGTCTTAATTTCCTAATATAACCTTGAATGTCACCTAAAATTTGTATGAATATGTGTGCTTTTCTTCTGTTAACCCATCTTGTGCCAAATTAATTATCAGGCCCAACAAGAAACCCCAGAATCATCTTCTGCTTTTATTTATATCTTATTATTTTTTTTCTTCTCTTAAAGTAATTGTTCTTTCCACTTACTTTGGGTTTAGTTTACCTTTCTTGTATTCATTTCTTAAAAGAAGATTTTTGGATCACTAATTTGAAATCATAATTTTTTTCCAGTCTTAATGCTGCACATTTTTCTTCATTCCTGCATTTTCCTGGCTGTTTTAGGGCCAGGTCAGTCTTACTCAGATTTCAGCAAGTTTAGGCTTTGTTGTGGTTGTCACTACTTTCAGTTTACCACTGGCTCCAAATTCATGTGAAATTTCTTATCCTGACATTCTGATCTGGAAAGTTTACTTCAAATCTTGAGCACTCTCAGCTTTAGGTCTTTCCTTCTATGTGCGCTTTCTGTGCTTGGCTCCTAGAAGGTTTCTCCATGTTTTCATCTTGCTTGTAAGCAACAGACTGAGTTGCCTGGTTCTTGTTGCTTGTTGTTCTTTGGCAGGACCAGGGTTTTCTGTGTTGTCATAGTCCAGCCTCAATGTCAGGTAATCCCTATGTACCTAGGCTACTGGGGTTGAGGTGATTCTTCTTCAGGAATTGAGGGTCATTTCTAAGTGATCCTATTCTTCCCCAGGAATTAGGAAGTCTCTAACCTGGGAACCATACAATTTTATCAAACTGATGAATTCAGAAGAAGTAATGATTTTATGGCTTATAATGACTTTGTTTTATATCAGTGTAGGCATTCCATTATTATCAGCTTCCTATATTCTGAGCAGAAACCAGCGACTAAAACTTCCAAATAAATTTGAACAGCAGTTTTTGTATTTTCCTAAGAGTAGGTTTGACCATATATCATCAATTTTTACATAAAATGTAAATAAATCTATTTCTACATTAGTTGGTCATAGTAATTTTAAAACTTTAATGTTTGTATAAACAATTCAAAACTTAAATATGACTTTTTACTTGTTTTTATTTCTGATAGTATGAACATTTGTTATTAATTTCTAATTTGATCATATTCTAATCAAAGACTGTATACATAAAACATCTGCTATTTGACTAAGAATATTACCAATTTTCATGGCCCCAACCAGTTGATAAAAAATTGTATGCCCCCCTAAAACTGATTTTCAAATATCACTGAGAAATTCACTGAAATTCAATAACAAAAATAATGTGCTCAAAATAATAACCACTGTTGTATACAGTAGCTTAATTATAGTATAAATTCACAGTGAGCATTGAGATACAGAAAAAATAACTTTATTTTAAAATACACTCCTTTCTGACATTAACATGATTGATACTCAACAAAGTAAACTTCTTACACTGTTGTTTTTTGTTGAAGTTACTATTATCTAAAACTTTTATGAGGTTTATCCCAGTCTGAAATTAGACATTTTGGGCATATTTTGTTTGTCTGTTTTGTTTGCTGCTCGGGGCCTAGAACTCGGGTCTTGTACATACTTGGCAAGTACTAAACCATTGAGTCCCATCTCTGGTCCTGATGTTTCGAACCTTGATTTTATTGTGTGCCTTAAGTTTATCCACATTAGAATTTGGTGTATTTGATTTAATCATTTGTTTTATCCTTTGAGACCTCTTTTTGGATACTAATATTGTCATCCATAATGCCATCTATTGCTTCCAACTTTAACTCAACTTTTATTTGAATAATCATGTTCTTCACAAGTCATTGATAAATGCTGATAAATATTAAACTGAACGGGACTGAGAAAAGAATCTTCTGCTCTGCTGCTGGAAATGTCTCTTTGACATTGTTCAATTAATAAGCATGTTTAAATATGTCCACTCAATATATTACAAATCTACCTAATTATCACCACAACCCAAAGATGCATGCTGATATTTTTCTACACATATTGCAGAAATAATCTGGTTTAATGCCATTTTCAAATTCAGATATGTCTCATCTATTTTAAGATCCAGTAAAAAAAGTATTCTAAAATTAAGCTTATGATTTATGTCCAATGTACTTATTATTTTTGCTTTAGAGGCTAATGTGCTTGGTGTAAGGTGAGTTTCTACAACTATAATCACTTCTGAGTTATATTTCAAAGGTAAAGAGATTGTCCATATTGTCTTAGTGATTACTATCAGAATAAATTTATATTACTTGGAAAAGAGGGGCCATTTATTCATTAATATGTATTAATTTTCTAGATTAAGTAGTTATTATCTTAAAGAGAATACAAATCTTGGCCCTAAGGTAACTGAAATGATAGAAGAAAGATGAATTGTCCTGGTAAATAAAAGGTTAGAATGAGCATTCATAAGGAACACAACTTCAGTATCAAAAGTCTTCCTTACCTGAGAAATAAGTGATTGTTCCAATGGAAAATTTTAGGTTGATGAGAGTAAACCACAAGGTATTGCTGCTTATGATGCTCACAATGATGATGGTGATGGTGATGATGATCGTGATGGGGGTGACGGTAAAGATGGTGATGATAATGGTGATGGTGATGGTAATGATGGTGATGGTAATGATGGTGATGGTGATGATGGTGATGATGGTGATGATGATGGTGATGGTGATGATGATGGTGGTGATGATGACAGTGATGGTGATGGCAATTTGTCTATATCCTTTGTACATAGAGCCAGAACTGGTACATGGGATATGTTTTTTCTTTTAACTGGAGAAATCCATTAAAAAAGGCAAAAAAAGGAAAAAAAGAAAAAAACAATAGAAGCATGGATGGTTTCACTTTATAGGAACTTTATGAGTTTTAGACTATTGAATTTGTGTGTGGTTAAGCAGGGACCTATCACTTCTACTCGTGCTTTATGTAATGCTCATTTATTAAGTTTAAAGAACTCTTATGATGTTTTCTATAAACATTTCAATATAACTTACACAAGTAGTAAATTAAAAATTCCAAATAAAATAACCAAATCTCTTACACACTTAAAAATGACTACAGTTAGTGAAATCCTTCTAAATACTTTAATAAAATAATGACTTTAAGTTACCTGTCTTCTAATACTTCAAATAATATAAGAATGTTTCATAAATATCAAATGATTCAAAAATTCTTGTTATATCTACCTACATTTTTAAATAACACCAAGAAACTCCATGGGTCTGACTCTACTTGTTTACATGCTCTTTCAGTGGTTCTGACAATGCTCATGCTGGAGAGTCACTGGCCTAGTGTATATTCCTTCACCGGTACACATTTGTTTTTTCCTCCTTTTGTTCTTTACGTCATGGCAGAAGGGCATTGAGGAGGAAAGCAGCTCAAGACAGGACAACTGGAAAGAGAATTCAGCTCACCAAGAAGAAAATATACACCCCAAAGGCATGACCCTGCAATGACAGATTTGCCCTAACCACACCCTAGCTGCCTATTGTTATTAGGGAATTAATGCACTGATTTGGTTAAAGTTCTCATAACCAAATCGTTTCATCTCTAAACTTTCTTGCATTGTCTTATGCATGAGCTTTGAGGGGATGGGAGACATCTCATATGTACACCTTAACCCTGAGTGTTCCACTCATTATTTTTGTAAAACTAAAATATGTGTAGACTTAGTAAATTCTTTAGAACTTTATATGTATATAGTATAATATATAATATTATGTAAATTATATATATGTTTGGATACATATATTTCCAAAAATCTGGATATATATATCCAGAAAAATATTTTAATATAATCATAATATGTGTATGTAAATATTGTATATACATACATGTGTATACATACATTGTTATATAGACAGTACTATACATACTATATAATGTATATACACACAAATTTAGGTATATTGTTCATAGACTTTCAATTTAAATAAAAAATTTAAAATTAACGTTCATTTTGTTTTCTGTTCAATTCATTAAATTGTGTTCATGGAATTCTTTGGCCATGATTTAACGGTGCATGTAATAATGTAAATAATTGAACTATTCTGAACAATAACTGAAGCATTTCAACTGTAAGAAGTCTTACTTTCTACAAATGATTATATTATTTTACATTCTGTTCTTTTCAGCATATGATCTGTAAAAGTGTTTTAAACCTTTAAATGGACCAGGTTCTGTTATCAACTTTCTGTTGGGATTAATGTCTATACTGGCTTTTCTATGTCCTTCTCTTTATCACAGGAATCTAAGAAGCTAGAAAATTTATTTCTTAGACTCCTTTATCAGCTGTTTTCTGGTTAGATGGTGCCAAGTGATGCACTGTCTTGAGATTAAAAGGCAAGATGAACACTTATTTAATCTCTGGTTCTTGCCAATGACAGGGGATCAGTGCCTCCAGTAGCCTTGCTGGTCACACAATGACAACAAAGGTGCTTTTGATGCAAGGTTGCTGAGGAATCTTCAACAGCCCTGGTTACCAATATCCCAATAACACTAGCTGCAGCAGCAAGTGGTTCAAGCTTCTACATGTTGGCCTCCATGAGGCCTCTAGAAGCTGTGTAGGTTTATTTTCCTTAGTTAAAACTCTGCTATGCTCTGCCAAATCTTCCAACACGTTTAACAAAGGCTGTTTCAAACTTTAACAAACTTTAACTTTCAAAGGAGCCCTGTGTGAGCTCTTTCTCTGCTATCCAGAATAGTTTTTCTTTCCTGGGCTGAAAAATGACCTATAAGAGAAAATAATTGGCTTATTCCTTGGGTCAATTAGAAGATAAAATAGATTATACATGGGCCTCACACTGTGTCCAATATAACTTGACATTTAGAAGGGCCCTGTCAGTGGTAGCATAGAGGAGATAATTTAGGGCAAATTTCAGTAGTAGATAGACTAGTTAATACTTGTCAGGACTGTGGTTTGTTTTTGTTTTTTTGTTTTTTGTGATTTTTTTTATGATAACAACATAGGATCTAGTTTCTCAAATTTTTAAGTATGTTTGGGATACTGTTGTATTGGGGGTGAATGAAAATAAGATTTTCTTGCAAAATAATCATCTTATTTTGTGTGTGTTATGTGTATCTAATTTCTATTCTAAGGAGTCAATACTTAATGAATAACCTTTGAATATACTAAATATCTATAAACACTCAAGCTATAGATTTAGAGTCAGGCAATTTTTTAAATCCCAATCATAGGCATGTCAAAGTTTCCCATATATTGCTTGGAAAATGAATACCGTAATGCATAATTACTTTACAGAGTCTTCATCAGGATCATGAGGTAATGCATGTGAGGGGATTAAGTTATACATGTGTGTCAGGGTTTTGTTGTCGTTGTTGTTGTTTGTTTGTTTTTTAAGAAAAGATTAACATCTGGAAAAGAAAGAAAGTGACTCCAGAAATTCTACAAAGGAAAATAATTCCTGAATCAAACTGACCATACATGACCTCCATGAGCATGTTATCTTCATAGGGAGCTATAAAGTCACAAAGGAGTTAGGAGCAGGATGAGGGATCCCTGAAATTTCACAGGGCCAAGGAATAGAAAGCTGAGGATTGAGAAGTTAATTGGAGAATACTGCATGTTATTGTTGTTGTCCTCAAGCTCAGTTAGGTGGCTTGGAGTCACTGATCTTCTCTGTACTTCAAGTGCCCTAAATGCTTAAAATACTGATTCAAGTACATTTCCTTGGCTTGTCAAATAAGATTCTGAATTTTTCAGGCTTCCTAGAAAGTTATGGTGTGTGGTCCTGCATTAAAGCAGTATTTCTCAGAAATATAGCCTCTACCCATTTTAACTGGAATTACCATTTTCACTTGTATACATTCCCAATTTCTCAGCCCAAGCCCAAATCATTGAATCAGAGTCTCTAAATGATGTTTCTTAGAGTCTGAAATTTAACAAGTAACCAAAGTACTTGTTATTCATACTTAATTTTGGCAAGCAAGACTAATGGGCAAGGTCAGTTCAAGGGCAAGTTCTGCACCTGTTCTCTCATTCTCTGTAATACTCTCACCTACTTTGCATCTAATGTCATTGCATTCCTAAAATAAATTTTAACCTTGTTTCAAACTAAAATTAAGGACAATTATGTTTGAAATGTAAATACCTGGCAAATTTCACTGACAAGTAAATAATTGCTGTGATTTTTCTAAGCTTTACTGAGCTCAGTCCTGGTTCTTTTCTGGCTTCCTCGATAGCACCTCTAAGGTTGATCTTAATCTTCTATATCTCATGGGATACTTTTCAGGAATGATTTCCCTCAACAGCATTGTTCACTTTTTGGGTTCTGCTCTCATATAGCTCCTCAATTTAGAATCATACACTGATTCAAGTATCTGGTTACCTTCAAATCATCCTTCCAAGTTCATCTTAAGCATCACCATTGGTTGAGAATAATTTCTAGTCTCTCAAGTGCAGGTTGTTCACTGCTCTATATATAGAATTCAGAACCCTAAGCTTTCAGACCATGAGGCATCTGTCATAAGCATTGAAATATGTCATTTTTGCATAAAAGCATCAATAAACATGTAAGGCTCCTTTCTGATAAAATTTTATTTCCAAAAGTACTCAGTGGGAGATTTGGGCCCAATGATCATAGTTTGCTGACTTCTGCTCTAGATTGTTAGCTAAACAATGAGTATTCTTATGCAACATTGTACCCTCAAGCACTGGAATAGTGCCCTGACCAACAGAAAACATATCATATAGATTTATTGAATTTAATTTATGTTATATAAAACCTGTTTCAGTTCATAAATAATCAGTTTAATTAATTTGATGATTTATTCAGCTAATAATCATTTAAACAAAGTGGTATCAATAACACAGAAGCTTATATTTGTACTACATAAGAGTTTTGAAGGAAGATGATACAGCGTTGTACAGCAACTCCATGATCTCAGCGTTCTCAGTCACTGGCTCCCATTTTAAATCTATATACTTTTCCGAACTCAATGAATGTCCTTTATTTCAGGGGGACTTCATAGATGCATGAATGAGAGCAGGAGAAAGTGCATTAGGGACTTCTTGGAAGTCTGATATATGTCTGCTTCCATGAAATTGTACAGAACTTAGTTTCATGGCCATTTTAGATACAAGAGGATGGAAAATGTGGGAAAATATGGTTGCTTAACAAGGAGTAGTATGATCAGCTTAAAGTCTGGGCCCAATTGCAAAGGGAAAATAGTCCAGAGTATACACCATGTAAGTTAATGCCTCTGTTGGGTTTTGCCAGGTATTCTGTTCCAACATTATTTTCTATGTGTCAGCAAATTAAGCTCAAAAGTCATTTACCTGAAATGACTAAAATATGGCAAAAGGAAAAAATAAATGCCTTCCGGAATGTTCCTTACCTCTTGATCATTGTATTAATTCATGAACATAGGATAAGGACTTAAGTAGTCCTATTTTTTTCTTTTTCTTTTTTTTTAGTGGCAACTAAAAGTTCAAAAGTGAATGACCTCCCTAAAATTTCATGATTAATGTGCTTGCATTAACTCTAATCTCCTGTTCCTCACTTTAGAAAAATGAATGATGTTTATGTTAGGCCAGCCCCACCCACAATTTGTAAAGCAACTGTTTTTGTGCACGAAAGGCAGTCTGAAACATGCATAATTACAAATGTTTACATCTGTTTCCAATCTCTAAGCCAGAGCACAGAATTACTCTTGTGCTGGGGCTTACACAGTGGTCTCATCTGTTTATTTATGATTTGGTTCTTGAATTATATGTAAACATGCACAATGACAACAATGTTATAATATCTGACATCTGTCACATGGTGTAGTTAGCACACAGGAAGAAATTTGGTCTTTATGAACAGTAGATATTTAATCTTCACCAAACAAGTTCTGGGTTATAGACTTTAAAAAATAGAAACTTGTTAAAGCTAATTTATTTTCATTAATGAATAACTTATTTTCCTATAAAATTTTATTTATTTTCCTATTTATACTGTATTCAGAAAAAATGGAACAATTTCTTCTTCTGTTTTTCACTTATGTATCTATCTAGCATCCATTTGTCCATCTGTCCATGTACTTACCTATGTCTGTAGACTAAATTTAGACCTAATGAACTATGATTCTATTTCACTTAAGATATTATTTCAATAATTAAATCCTATACAACATTATAATCCCTCTATTTGAAAATGAAAGCATTTAAGCCCTTTACTTCTTAAGTCACAACTTTGACCAGGGTAACCATGTGACCTGGTACAATTTTAGGTATTGCGGGCCTAATATTTTTAAAATATAATAGTGTATCAGAAAGTTCCCATCCTATACTCCTTTTCACTGGGTTTATATTTATTCCTCTTCCTTTCCTTTAACATTTGACATTTATAAATAAATGTCAAATTTACCTTGGGAAGACTCATCAAAACCATTAGTGGTTCTGTAACTTCCCATGTTAAGAATATTTACATGAGGAATTTGTAAAAAGACAGATTCCAGGTCTTTGTTTCTAGAGATTCTGGTTAAGCAGATTTGGAATTTGGTTAAGAAATGTGTATTTTTAAGTAAGCAGTCTTGTGCGGGTCATACTTTTAGAATACGGGGCAGGTGTATTGTAGCTGTGTCTACCAGCCTCTGTTCATGTCATTTCCTTCATGGGAATCGTGATTTGTGTGTGTCCACATGTGTGTTTCTGTGTGTAGTTTTGAGTTATCTTTTCTTCCCTCCCTTTTTTAGCATCTTTAATTTCTTATATTCCTGCTCTGCAGTACCTTCTCCCCACTCACCATCCTTTTTTTTCTTTTTCTCACCATCCTTTTGACCCCTAGTTTACCTAAATTATTCTGAGCATTATAAGTACAAAAATTCTTTCAACAGGGCTGCTTCGTGTTTCCCACCTAGAAGTTTATAGTTCAGCTGGAACAATGGCAGAAGATAGTTCAACTGGCTTGCTTTCATTAGGTTCTAGCTTTTATTTTTCTCTCCCATTTTATCCCAGTATATTATCTTCCTGCTTAGCATATACATGTGTTTTCGACCAATGTAAAATTCAACCCCTGTGAAAGACTGAATTTTGTTAATATCAAAGGATTTTGAGGTAGTTATTTAAAAAAAAAACTAAAATAATCTTAAAATATCATGACCTATTTTGTTTTTCTCCTTGAAAATTATATGGACTTTTTTAAGTATGAGAATTTGAGGACTTTTTAGGATTAGCTAATTTAGAATTCCAGAATGATTGCTAGTGGGAGAATGCTTTACCTGTACAGGTAAAGTTGCATTAATACTAAGAAATGGATCTAGTATATATGGATAAAAGATAGTGGTAGAACCCTTGTGAACATTTAGAATCTTTTCAGGGAAGTGATATAATACACACAATGGGGTTTCTTAATGAGTGGACTGAGAATGGTAAATCAGGTTGCCACTGTCCTCTGATGCAAGAATGAGGTACAAGAGCAGGAATTTTTGCAAGAAATGATATATCTAAAGCAAAACCAATAATGAAAAGATTAGACCAACAACTTAAAATGAGGACAAATCAATAACTTTTCTATTGACATCAGAGGACACACTTGGAGACTTTGTCACTCGGTTGCTGGAAAACTGTTTCAGGATTCAACTGTCAAATAGCGTTTACAAACAATTTCGACCAAAATAGGAGACAGATAAGATGATCAAAATTTCCTATCTGCATATGTCTGAAGGTGTATAGTCAATATAAGAAGTTTATTGATGACTAACCATTAGTTTGCATGATATTTAATACAACATTCTGTAGATTATCTATTTTAAGATGTCATCTTTTTAGTCAAAGTAAGGTAAAAGTTAATTTAAAATATATATGCTTTTGTTTTAACCAAATTAATGTTAAGCTATATCATTTGTCAATTCATTCATTCCCTCCCTTTTTTAAAAGTTTTGAACATGTGTTTGAGAAAGGAACTTGCTCAAAGTAAATGGCATGCTCTTTGAATTAATATCTTTATCACATAGACATGCAGAACTATTTTTCCAGAAGACCAAATCCTAGCTCTGAATTGTCACTTAAAAAGGTGTTCCACAGTCAGCCCAATCAAGGTGCTCAGAATGTGTCCATAGTATTCTAGAAATGACTTTCCTGATTTGGGAAAGGATATTCTGTGTTTCAAAGGTAAACATAAATGCCACACTATCCTTATAATGCTGAATGCTGGTAGCATAAGAAGGAAACAATCAAAAGGAAAGAAATTATCACAAAAGATGTGTAGATGTGTGTTTCATCAAGTGCTCTCTTATCCTATGGAAAAATAAATAAATTTTAAAAGCCTCCATTATTCTCTCCAAAGAAAATCAGTCCATTTTTTTTTTAACCTTACCCACTTCTTCATGCCTGCTTTTCTTGACTTACTATCATTTTACTTTGGTTCTGTTATCTTTCATATACAATAAACCTTTCTTACTCAGGGATAAAAGGTAAACTTTACACTAACAAGTCTATTTTCTACATATATTGTTTATTATTTTCAAGGTGTCCTTCAGTAAAAATTTCTTCTTTAGGCTTTAAATGTCTTCAGTGATTTTCTATACTTAAAAAGTTTTCATTTTCTCATATTCATTCTTTTAGTATCTGTGCAAGGCTTCAAGAGCTTCCCAGAAGTTAAAAAAAAAAAAAAAGCCAGGTCACCCAATTTCCAAACTTGTGATCTTTTCTGAGTAACCTTCCTCACCTTGATTTTTATGTCATTCTAACATTGATGAAACTCCATTCTCCTTACAGATTTATTTTCTTTTTCTGCACACTATGCAGTCCTTCACTAGTTCTCTCACTGTCTGATTTCTCACTGTCATATTTCTATCTTCGCTCTTCTAAAATTGTTGATCTCTTTTTCCTTGGCTCTTATATCATCAATTTATTTTTTTTTAGTTGTAGATGGACACATGCATTTATTTTTTTATTTTTGGCACCAAGGATCAGACCCAGTGACTCACATGTGCCAGGTGAGTTCTCTACCACTGAGCCACTACCCCAGTCCTATATCATCAACTTTTAAAACTCATGAATGTGAGTCACATCTCTTCATGGTGCAACCACAAATCCATATATGCACTCCTAATCGAAGTGAGCCCTATTCTCACATTATAGTCTATGTGAAGTTATCCCTCAAAGTTTATGTAGTATAGCAAATTCAGGATGTCCACACTGGCACTATGCATCCTCTTTTTTAATGTCATCACCTACACTATCATATTAAAGGCTAAAAATATGTATAACAAAACAAATTTACAGTTTCTCAATGTATATGAATACTATGTGTATGAAAGTGTATTATCCCTCTTTCTATGAAATACATTTGTCAGTATTAAGGTTTTACAAGTTCCTCTGTTGCAATTCAATTCTAAAAATGTTCTACATTTATGATCCTGTCATTTATTACTATCACATTTCTTATATTTATGTATTTCTTATTGCCCTTACCAAATAAATACTCATGAAGGTCAAATCAATTTATGTATCTTAAAATTCCCCTGGTCCAGGTCCTGAAACACTTTAATATTTACCATTCTTATGATATGAATTTGAATTACTTATCTGAAGTTGTTATATACTTAGGTGGTAATAAATAGATCTTTCAACAGAATAATTGATACTTATATGCTTGAAATTGAAAATATAAAATATCTATCTTTTCCTTCCTCTCTCTGAAGCTTAAAACTAAGAAAAATGTTCAATGTTCTAATTATTCATTATAATAGTTGCAGTACAACAAATAGCTAGAAACAACTACTTCACTTTCATTATGGTTTTAAATGATCTGTTTCAGAAAATCTGTACTTCCAACACATCAGAAGAAGAACAAATATGCATGCTTTAAAGCTCACACAGTGAGTAGATAGCAGCAGATTCATGATTTTAAAAAAATCAAGGTCTCATTGGTCTTGAATCTCTTAGGTGAATCTCAGACTATTTGGACAGAATTGTATCAGCAATCAGTACTAATCATTCTGGTGAACTCTTTCTTGGTGTTACCTGAGAACATCTTGCTTAGAATAGGGGAAATGTTCATAAAGCATAAATGCAAGCAAAAATAAAATATGTCAAGTTAGACAAAGTTAGGCATTTGTCCCTGTGGCTATTTCTTTCTAAAGATTTAACTATACATGCTTCCCCTTACTCAGAAAGAGAGATACATTGTAACTGGCATACCTTTCTTGAAACTCTAAGTTCTCCTTTATGCTAAAAGTTAAATTACTTCCTACAACTATTCCAATCTAAGGACTATCATTTAGATTGTACTCCTCAAAAATGTGTTTGATTCACATTTCTGGGATGTAAAATTCATCTGCTTAGTACTTCTAGGAGAATGGTCTGTACTCATAGCCACCGTAACAACTGAGAAAAAGATCAGTCATGACTGCAGAAAACAATACTTTTCTCCAGGTTCTTGGATTCTGCACTGAGCTACTCTTCACTTTGAGAATATGTACATGCTCTAATGAATGTGGTCAGCTACAAGCATATCTTGGCTTCAGAGATCTGTAACTGTGGTGAAATTGAGAAGTTCATATTAGCCTACAAACTATTTTTTTTAACATAAACATTTCTTCCCTAAAAACATCCCAAATTTCTTATAAATTACCATCTTCATTGCAGGGAAAGCACCTTCTTTTTCCTTTCAAACCTCACAGTCCACATTCCAGTCCCCATGTCCTAGGGTATTCTATGACTTGGGAACCTGGAGATCCAAAACATCAGATCCTGCTGATCTTGTTTCCTTTGGATATAACCCAGTACTAGATAGGCTGGTTCATGCATTAGTTTTATTTTAAATTTTTGAGAACCCTCCACACTGTTTCCCATAATGGCTGTACTAATTTACATTCCCACCAACAATGTGCAGGGGTTTCTTTTCTCCACAACTTCACCAGTAGTTGTTAGCTTTAGTCTTTTCGATAATACCCATTTTACTAGGGTAAGGTAATACTTTACTGTGGTGTTGATATGTGTTTTCCTGATGATTGATGAAATTGAGCATTTTTTCATGTATCTATTGGCCATTTGTGTGTATTGTTTTGACGAATATCAATTTAAATCCATTGTAAAATTGTTCATCAGGTTAAATGTTTTTACTACTAAGTTTTGGAGTTGCTTATGTATTCTGAATATCAACTCCTTGTCAGATGTTTGTAGCTTTCTATTCAAAACTTCAAAACTGAAAAATTCAATATAATGACATTTGCAAGTCAGTATTGAATATTTTGACTATTGAAAGTTCATGTTTATCTGCATGTAGTAGATTATGAGTGGGCCATGGCCATTGTTGTAAAGTCATTTGACTCTAACTTGCAAAACTGATTTGTAGGGTATTTATGCGTGGTATATAAGTTCCTAACTACAACTCATAAAAACTCCCAACAGTTTTGAAAGTTTCCAAATATAACCAATAGAAAAATGACTTAAGAAAAGGAAAGAGATTTTTAAATTAGAATAACTATTCCTAATCTTAAATTCCCCTTATCCTTCACTCTCTGATGAAGGGAACATGCTAGTTAGTGGACTCCTCTCCTCTTACTACATTCAAGGAATGTCCTGAGGATTCAGAGGTGCACTCTTTATAAACCTACATTGCTGTTTTTCCCTATTTTGGATGATAGGAGATAATTACTGATTACTGAGAAGTTATACTTAGAATTTCAAGTTAGTACCTGCTACTCACAAAGTAAACTTTGACCCAAGAAAGAGTTAATAGTGGATGGGAAGATTGCCAGGTGCTGAGGATGGATACTTTAACATAGGGAAACAAGGTGCAATATAAAATAGGTTTCTCATGGTTTTTGTAGCACTATTCATAATAGATAAAATATGGACTCTACCTGGATGCCTGTCAACAGATGAATGGATAAACACAATAGAATACTATTCAATCATGAAAAGAATGAAATCTTGCTATTTTCAGTAAACTGGTTGGTACTGAAGGCCACTATGTTAAGTGAAATAATGCTGATGCAGAGAGAAATCACCACATGTTCTCATTCACTGTGGAAACTAAGAAGTCACAAAAGAAATGAATGGAGCAGTGGTCACTAGATACTGGAAAGAACAGGGTTGAGGAGTCTGGAAAGAAATTCAAAAGGAGCCCCAAAGCACAGTGAGAGATGAGGAATTAGTTCTAGTTTTTCTATAGCATGGTAGTGGTTTGCATTAGTTTTTTTTATTTTTGTAACCAAAAAGACCTGACTAGAACAGTGGAGAAGAAGAAAAATTTATTTTCTCCAAGTTTCAAAGGTTCAATTCATCATTGGCTCACTCCATAGTTCTGGGCCCAAGGTGAGGCAGAATATCATAGTAGAAGCACATGGTAAAGTAAAGCAGTTCAGGACATGGTAGCTGGAAATCAGAGAGAGAGTTCTGTTCACCAGGGACAAAATAGAAGCCCCAAGGCACACTCACAATGACCAACTTTCTCAAGCCACACTCTATCTACCTATTGTTAACATCTAGTTAAATCCATATCACTGGATTAATGCACTGATTTGGTTAGGGCTCTTATAACCCATCATTTCATCTCTGAACATTCCTGCATTGTCTCACACATGAGCTTTTGGGGAATACCTCACATCTAAACCATAACAGTGTAAAACAATTGATTAAATCAGTCTATGATATATTTCAAAGTGAATAGAGATAAAGAGCATGGGATTCCCAACACACAAAATTTATTAATATTTGAGATGTAATTTTTATTACCCTAATTTGATTATTATACACTGCATATATGTGTTATCATAACATACCCCATAAAGAAGTACAAGTGTTATGCTTCAATGAATTTTTTTTAATGAATATAAAATTCTTATACTTATATGTGCAGAAAATATCTTGAAGGAATTCAGTCCTGGAGTCTTGCTACCGACATTTCCACAAAAAATTTTGCAAAATATAGCCTAAAATTGATTAGACCAACAACATGAAAATATTACTTTGTGAAAAGTTCCTTTAAAGGGTCTCACCCTTCATCAAAACTGCCACCTAGCACCTAGAGGCCTAGAAAAATCATTTCTTGAAATCAACTACTAGGTTGACCTCAATTTTTGTAATGTCAGGACTTTATGATGCTCCAAAAGAGTTTTTTTTTTTTAACAAAGATTAATATTTACCCTCAGGAAAGCAAACACTTGAACATTCTAAGTGGCATTGCTCAAGGACATAACCTCCATTGAGAAATGAATGTTTTATATTCCCTGGCAGGTTGGCATGAACTGTTTAGCAGAGACCTCTAACTCTTGCTTATTAGGATCCTGTCTGGTAGAGCTTCCAGAAGATGTCAGTAGTACCACCTTAAGTCTTTTGGAAAGCTCATGTATTTCCAAAGCCACAGTCCCATACAACCAATCTGCCTTAGGTTTACCAGAAGTCTCCATTTCAGATATACTTTAAGTCATTGTATTAGAAATCTTTAATTTGTGTTTGAGGAGGCCAGCTCCAGGCTCAGATCCTTTCTATGTATTGTGCCTTACAGGCTGCAGAGTGAGGGAAGCTGCCCTCCTTACACCAGACTTGGTACATGTTCAAGTGTGTTGTAGTTTTTAGGAGGAAGTTGCAATTATGTACTCAGGCTCCCCTGGGTCAGCCCTAGTCAAATGCCTATCTTGCATTCCTAGCCAAGCATCTCCATTTATAGTCCTCCTTATCAGCAGTTTTTTACTAAAACACTTTTGTTCCCACTTGGTATGTTTTTAGTTCTAGCAACTTCCTTTCTTTCTTTCCTTGGCTTTGTGGGGCCATAAAATCATGAAAATCTTTTGTTTAAGGACCCTTGCCATGAGAAGACCCTTCCCCCATCCGTGATATTCTACCAGACCTTTGCCTATGCTGTTCTCTGTGAAAATACAAAGCATTAGAGAACTGGTGCCTATTTTTACCTCTTGTTTATATTATTTCAGTAAGTGAATAAAGTCTTGAATATTTCCTTCAGTTTGGTTTGTCCTAATCAACTACTTAGAAACATGGTGGCTTGATTGTGTAATGAAGCACATGGGTCTCTTCCGCAGCCACTGCGGGGTGTTAACAATATCTAGGGAAATTTTCTTGGGAGGAAATGTTCCACCTTTATATCCAACTGGTGATTAACACATCCAGTCAAGTTTTTACCTATTATGAGATTGGTCAACTTCCCACAATATAATTATTTTAGAATGTGTGAGTTACACTTAAAAGGGAAGATCTGAGTACTGTGCATCTATACAAATACAAACTGGGTATTTCTTGGTGCATATTTTATCCTCTTGAGAATTATCCAGGCACTCACTAAAGCCCTCTGATGAAATTAAGTCAATGCTTATATTATGTCTCAGAAGATATGAGCAGCTGGGAGGAGAGGATGCACATAATACCCTCCACTGGTGTGAGTGAATCAGAGCAGTTTTTCCTTCGGTGCTATGGCTGACATACTAAAGCTCAAGGTGACAAATGGAACCCAGAGGGAAGTATTGGGAAAGAGTGGGAAAAGAAAATAAAGAGAAAAGTGGATTCTTCAGGGTTTCTGTGAATTAGCTAAAAAAGCATTGGTTGGCTACCCAGAAATTCCAACTGGTTCTGTTAAGTGATCTTGCTCTTCTGTAGAAGCCTGTTTAATCACTTGGATTATTAAAGACAGATACATACTACCACGTAATTTATTCATGCCCCACCTCCAGGACATCTTTCAAATAAACACTTCTCAAACCAAAAGATCATACACCTACAAAATGCCTAGGATTATGTTAAAATGCAGGTTCTGAGCCAGGAGGTGTGATATGAAATTCTGTGTTTCTAACAAGCTCCTAGAAGGAATGTCACTGCTACTGGTTTATGGACCTACTGCAAGAAATTGGTAGACTGTGATGGAAAAGTAGCTCCCAGATATGTACTGAACAGCCTTCACCATGTTTATTAGAGTCTAGTCATCAGTCATCAGTGTGAGACCCTGGAAGTCAAATCATCTTTACTTTTTATAAGTTTCTTTTAAACAACAAGAAGAGGGAGAGGTATCAAAGCAACAAAAATTTCTCCCCCCATAGTCTATCTCTCATCCATACACCACCTCCTTGTTAGCCTAATTCATTACTCATATTCAAAGAAGAAATCAGAGATATTTTTCTTAATTTTATGCAAAAGTTAAACTATTTTCAAAACACTGTTGTCCAGTTCTATCACTTAATTAAGTAACATCAATCTGGAGGAGATCCAAGATGGCAGACTCAAGGGAGGCTGCATTCCTTGTTACTCCTAACTCAGGATTCAAGCAGAGGAAATACTGTTTCTCTGTGAGGCAGTTATTGCTGCCAACTGATACCCTTCTGTTTACCCCATTTGTCTGCTTCAATGACCCACTGTCTGCCAGGATATCACCTGCCTTTTGAGTGTTGATCACTCACTGACCACCTCCTATCATCCACCATTTTCCTGCCTCCTGCCTGCCCATCACTTGCCTTTCACCTACCCATCACACACTGCCCAACGTCCACCCACTGATCGTCCACCATTAGCCTGTAGACCGCCGAGAAATTGCCAGGAGATCACCTGCTGCCCACTGTTGCCTGGAAGTCCATTGTCACAGCACCTGCAGGTTTGGTTACACATGGGCACCTCCAACTTGGGACAACAGATAGGGCCTACAGGTTTCCACCACAGCTGCTGTCACCTCAGGGCATGGCCACCTAGGTCTGGGGACTCAGGCCAGGGTCTGGAGATATATTGGGATACCTGCAGGTCTGGTTGCATCTGAAGTCTTTCTGCTCAGTGTGCCTCTTTGCAGGGTTGTTCCTTTGTGTGAGCACATCCTTGGTGGTCATTCTGCAAGCTGAAAGGGCATTAGGATCTTGGGACTGTAGCAAGACAGGATCTGGGGAAGCTGAAGTCCAAGTCCATCAGTTTGTAATTGTGTTTGTGTGGGTCAGTCTGGGTCTGGCAGGCCTGTGGAAAGCTGGAGACTAGGTCAGTTCCTGGGGATGGGGGGCAAAGGTTGAAGAAACTGGAGAAAACTGAGCTCTCTCCAGCTCGGTGAGTCCTGAAGTGTGCTGGGACAGATGGGACCAGCTAGAATGGATGGGAAGACTGCAAGAGGGTGTGAGGGCATCTTGCTATATTGGCTCACCCACCCAACTGGTCTGGTAACCCACTGGACTGGAGCTGACATCAAACTTCAAACAACCCCATCTACTGGAGGAGAAAGGAAACCAAGGACATTTTTGAAAGCCATTGGAAGCAATAATTCAACTTTCCATTGAGACTTTCCTCCTTTTTAAATTTTTTTTTTTGCCTTCTCTTTCACACCTCTACCTCTACTATCTTTGATTCCAAATATTTTTCATGCATCAATTTATTGAAAAATGTGATTTCTGAATAGTATTTGACAGTTTTGTTGTGTATTCTTATATTTTTATTTTTTTAAAAAATCTGTACATTTTTTTTCTCTTACTTTGCTGTCTCCCTGGATTCTCTTTCTCTCTTTTCACATACTAACAGTCATCCTCTATTAATTCCTCCCTCGCTCTTACTATAAATTTTTACCCCATCTTCTCTCCCTCTTCCTCATAAACAACATCCTACGCTACTTCTGTTACTTCATTGTCCATCATTTGAAACAGTAAACCCTTTTAGCAAACTTACTGCTTATATTGTAGACAAAAATTGAACACTTCATTTCTGTCTACTGTGACAAAACTGTAAACACCTTAATAGGAGCCATTTGGTTTAAGGTGGTATATCATTTGCATTGGGTACTACTAATATTGGATTCCCCCTTAAAGGTGAAGTACTAAAATCCTTCAGGGACACTATAAGACTACAGGGTAGAATCTGTACCACCTGCCTCAGCTTCATACTGCTAGATGAGAAAACACACAAACAACATTAAAAAACAAAACAAACAAACAAAAAAACAACCAAGGGAACAAAGTACCTGAAACACCCAAGATGTTCCAACAATAGAAAAACACAGTAGAAGAAATGTCAGAGAAGGAGTTTAGAAAATACTTAGTTAGATTGATCTTTGAAATAAAGGAAATAAAGGATGGTATTGGAAAGACAATACGGGAAGTGAAGATCACCTCAATAAAGAGGCAGAGATTATAAAAAAGAATGAAGCAGAAATGGAGGAAACAATAAACCAAATTAAAAATTCAATGGAAAGTATCACCAACAGACTAGATCGCTTGGAACACAGAACCTCAGAAAATGAAGACAAATTATATATTCTTGAAAATACAGTTGACCACACAGAGAAGATGGTAAGAAACCATGAAAAGAACTTCCAAGAAATATGGGATAATATGAAACGACCAAATTTAAGATTTACCAGAATAGACAAAGATGAGGAGATACAAAGCAAAGGAAAGTACAATCTTTCCAATGACATAATATCATAAAACTTCCCAATTCTAAAAAACAAAATGGAAAATCTGCTACAAGAGGCTTACAGGACTCCAAATGTGCAAAATTACAGCAGACCCACACATACCAAGGCACATTTTCATGAGTATGACAAACATACAGAATAAAGATTGAATTTTAAAGGCTGCAAGAGAAAAATGTCAAATTACATATAGGGGGAAACCAATTCGCATTTGAACTGATTTCTTAACCCAGACCCTCAATGCCAGGAGGTCCTGGAATAATATATATCAAACCCTGAAAGAAAATGTATGCCAACTGAGAAATTTATATCCGGCAAAATTAAGCTTCAGATTTTAAGATGAAATAAAAACTTTCCATGTTAAACAAAGGTTAAAAGAATTCACAAGTAGAAAGCCTGCAGTACAGAACATTCTCAGTAATGTATTCCATGAGGAGGTAATGAAAAAGAAAAATAAGACAATGAAAACCATCAAAGGGAGGAACTACACTAAAGGAACATTCAATCAAAGGAGAAACCAAGTCAAGTTAAAAAACAAAAATAAACCAAAATGACCAGGAATTCAAATAATATCTCAATAATAACCCTGACTATTACTATTAATGTCCTAAACTCATCAATCAAAAGACACAGGCTGGTTAAAAAAAAAAAAAAAAAAAAAAGAGGCACAACAATATGCTGTTTTCAGGAGACTCACCTCTTAGGAAAAGTCCTCCACAGACTGAAGGTGAAAGGTTGGGAAAAAGCATATCACTCATATGAACTGCATAAACAAGCAGGGGTTTCCATCCTCATATCAGGCAAAGTGGATTTCAAATCAAAGTTAGAAGGGATAAAGAAGGACATTTCATACTGCTTAAGGGAATCATACACCAACAAGACATAACAATTCTAAATATATACGCCCCAAACAATGGAGCATCTAACTACATCAAACAAATCCCCCTCAATTTCACAAATCAAATAGCCCACAATACAACAATACTCTCACACCACTGGATATATCATCCAAACAAAAACTAAACAAACAATAGAATTAATAATACAATCAATGATTTAGACTTAACAGACATATATAGAGTATTTCATCCATCTCATAGTGATTACACTTTCTTCTCAGCAGCACATGGATACTTCTCTAAAATAGACCATATTTTATGCCATGAAGCAACTCTCAGCAAATACAAAAAATAGAAATACTACCCTACATTCTATCAGATCATAATGGAATGAAACTAGAAATCAACAACAAAATGAAAAATAGAAGCTATTCCAATACCTGGAGACTAAACAGCACGCTCTTGAATGATGAATGGATAAAAGAAGAAATCAAGAAGGAAATAAAAAAATACTTAGAGGTAAATAAAAACACTGATACAACATATCAAAATCTCTGGGAAGCTATGAAGACAGTGCTAAGAGAAAAGGTCATTGCAATGAGCTCATACATTAAAAGAATAAAAAGTCAACCAATAAATGACCTAACATTACATCTCAAAACCCTAGAAAAAAAGGACAAACTAACACCAAAAGCAGCAGGAGACAGGAAATAAATTAAAATCAGAGCTGAAATCAATGAAATTGAAACAAAAGAAACAATTGAAAAAATTGACAAAACAAAAAGTTGAATAAATAAATATAATTGATAAATCTTTAACCACACTAACAAAGAGAAAGAGAGAATAAAGTCAAATTACTAAAATTTGTGATGAAAAAGGAAATATCACAATAATACTGCTGAAATACAGAGGATAATTAGAAACTACCTTGAAAATTTATATTCAAACAAATAGAAAATGTGGAAGACATTGACAAATTTCTGGATACTTATAATTTACCCAAACTGATGCACAATTTCAACAGTCAATTTCAAATAGAAGACACCATCAAAAGCCTATCAACCAAGAAAAGCCCATGACCAGAAAGATTCTCAGCTGAGTTCTACAAAACCTTCAAAGAAGAATTAACACCAATACTCCTCAAATTATTCCATGAAAAAGAAAAGGAGGAAACCCTTCCAAACTCATTCTATGAGGCTAATATCATCCTGATATCAAAACCAGATAAAGACACATCAAGGAAAGAAAACTTTAGACCAATATCCCTGATGAACATAGACCCAAAAATTCTCAATAAAATTTGGGCAAATTGCATACAAAAACATATTAAAAAGATAGTGTACCACAATCAAGTGGGGTTCATCCCTGAAATGCAAGGTTGGTTCAACACATAGAAATCAATAAACATAATACATCACATCAATAGACTTAAAAGACAAGAATCATATGATTATCTCAATAGACACAGATAAAGTATTTGACAATATACAACACCACTTCATGTTCAAAACATTGGAAAAACCAGGGACAATAGAAATATACCTAAACATTGTAAAAGCTATCTATGCTAAGTCCATTGCAAACATCATTCTAAACGGAGAAAAATTGAAAGCTTTCCCCCTAAAAATTGGAACAAGACATGGATGCCCTCTTTCACCATTTCTATTCAATATCATCCTTGAAACTCTAGCCAGAGCAATCAGACAGATGAAAGGAATTAAAGGGATACAAATAGGAAAAGAAGAATTCAAACTATGACTGTTTTGCTGACAACATGATTCCATATTTAGAAGATCTAAAAAATTCCACCAGAAAACTTCTAGAACCCATAAATGAATTCAGGAAAGTGGCAAGATGTAAAATTAATACCCAAAAATGAAATGCATTTCTATACATAAGTGATGAATCCACTGCAAGAGAAATTAGAAAAACTACCCCATTCACAATAGTGTCAAAAAAACATTACTTGGAAATCAATCTAACAAAAGAGGTGAAAGACTTCTACAATGAAATCTACAGAACACTAAAGAAAGAATTTGAAGAAGACCTTAGATGATGGAATGATCTCCCATGCTCTTAGATAGGCAGAATGAATATTTTCAAAATGGTCATACTACCAAAAGCACTCTATAGATTAAATGCAATTCCAATTAAAATACCAATGATATTCTTCATAGAAATGGAAAAATCAATCATGAAATTCATTTTGAAAAATAAAAGACCCAGAATAGCCAAGGCAATCCATAGCAAGAAGAGTGATGCAGATGACATCACACTACCAGACCTTAAATTACACTACAGAGCAATAGTAACAAAACGACCTGGTATTGACACCAAAATAGATATATGAACCAATGGTACAAAACAGAAGACACAGAGACAAACCCACATAAACACAGTTATCACATACTTAGATGAAAGTGTCAAAAATGTTCTTAAAGAAAAGATAGCCTATTCAACAAATGGTGCTGGGAAAACTGGAAATCCGTATGTAATGAAATGGAATTAAGCCTCTATCTCTCACCTGGACAAAAATCAACTCAAAGTAGATCAAAGACTTAAGCCCTAGAACAGAGACCGTGTGCCTAATAGAAGTAAAAGTAGACCCAAATATTCATCATGTTGACTTAGGACCTGACTTCCTCAACAAGATTCCTAAAGCACAAGAAATAAAATCCAGAATCAATAAATGAGATGGATTCAAACTTAAAAGTGTCTTTTCAGCAAAGAAAACAATCAATAATGAGAACAGAGAACCTACAGAATGGGAAAAAAACTTTACCACATGCACCTCAGATACAGCACTAATCTCCAGGAAGTATAAAGAACTCAAAAAACCTAACACCAAAAAAAAAAAAGAAAAAAATTAAAAAAAATAACCCAATAGATGAATTGGCTAAGGAATGAACAGACACTTCACAGAAGAAATACAATCAATCAACAAACATGAAAAAATATTCATCACCTCTCACAATTAGAGAAATGTGAATCAAAACTACTGTAAGATTTCATCTCACTCCAGTCAGAATGGCAATCATCAAGAATACAAGCAATAATAAGTGTTGGCAAAGATGTGTAGAAAATGGTACACTCACATATTGTTGGTGGGACTGCACATTGGTGCAAACACTTTGGAAAGCACTATGGAGATTCCTAAGAAAACTTGGAATGGAACCCCCATTTGACCCAGTGACTCCACTCCTCAGTTTATACCCAAAGGACTTAAAATCAGCATACTACAGTGACTCAGTCAAGTCAATGTGTATAGCAGCTCAATTCACAATAGCAAAACTGTGGAACCAACCTAGATGCCCTTCAACAGATGAATGGATAGAGAAAATGTGGTATATATGCATAATAGAATATTACTCAGCCTTAAAGAAGAATGAAATTATGGCATTTGCAGGTAAATGGATGGAATTAGAGAATAACATGGTAAGTGAAATAAGCCAATCCCAGAACCAAAGGCCGAATGTTTTCTCTGATAAGCAAATGCTGATTCATAGTGGGGGTTGTGCAGGAAAGAATAAAGGAACTTTGGATTATGCAGAGGGGAATGAGGGAAGGGGTGGGGTGCTGGGGATGGGAAGGACAGTAGAGTGAGACAGATATTACCCTACATATATATATGAAAATAATTTTTAATTAAAAATAAATCCATTCCAGAAAAAAAAGGGGCAAACTTCCTTCTATAATAGTTATACTTGTGATGTTTAATATTCTGTTCCAGAATGCATACAAAGTTTTGGAGTTGTGACTATGTTAATGTCATTGATTATGGGAATCGTTTCACAGGTGTATTTTTACCCCCAAACTCATTAAGTTTTGTACATTAAATACTTATTGCTTTTTGTATATCAAACATACCTCAATAAAGTTATTAATGCACACACACACACAAAATACATTATACTGTCATATATAACTAAAAAGAACAAATAAGCATTTTAAAAAGCAAACAAAAATAAATAATATCAATCCTATAAAAACTAGATAGTTTCTCATCATTGCATTTACTGAAAGTAGATCATAGTACTAAATGTGAAAACTAAAAACAATACAGCTTCCAGAAAAATAGGACACTAAAATAAAAATATTAGTAACCTTAGTTCTGAAAAAGATTTCATAAATAGGAAATAAAAAGCATAAACCAAAAATAAAATCTTCATAAATTAAGCCTCATAAAAAATGTAAAGCTTGTTATTTGAAAAATTGAAGAAATTGTAAAGAAAAACTGAAATGGAGAACATTTTCAAAACACATTTCAAAATATGTATTTCAAAATGTCATTGTCAATGGACTTTAATATGAACTTTATAAACTCAATCATAAGGATAGCAATTCTATTGATATGGTCAAAAGTTTTGAGTAGACATTTTTTTTTCAAAAGAATATATAATTGTCATACAAACGTGTATACACACATATTCCTAAATAAGAATTTTTGTTCAGGAAATACAAATGAAAACAGCAAGACACCACAGCACAACTATTATAATGCTGAAAACTAAGAGACTGACTATACCAAGTGTTGGCAAAGATGTGGACAAGTTGCTTCCATTGATTTAAAATCCTAGGAATATATGGGCATGGTGGTGCAAGGCTATAATTCCAGCAATTGGGAGGTTAGTGCAGGAGGATCATAAGTTCAAGGCCAACCTCAACAACCTTGTGAGAGTCTCTCAAAATAAAAAGTACCAGGTATGTAGCTCAGAAGTAAAGTACCCCTGGGTTTAATTCTTAATAATGCAAAAGAAAAATAAACAATATAAAATAAAATCCTAAGAAGTGAAAAGTAAACTAAGTTATAGAAAACAGACCAAAGACAGTCTGGAGTCAGGTTAGGGGTTTGTTATAGGGTGAAGAGGTTTGGATGGAAGAATTATAAAAAGGCATAAATAACCTTTAGGGGCAATTGTTATTTCCATTAACTTGATTACACTGTTATTACCACAGGTAAATTAATATGTCAGAAAATATCAAGTCGAAACCTTAAATATTTGCTGCTTATTGTATGTCAATTATTGTTGTTCTTAAATGGAAGTCTTTTTTACAAAAAAACCCATTGGTAGTAGGAAAGCCTATGAAGTTTCCAAGGCAATTTTGAACAAAACAGCCTTAGTATCTTAACTCAATGATAAAGTCACCTTATTACCAGGATCATGTTTTAATAGTCTACATCATTATGGCGACTAAATGTCTAATGTTTCCTGTTTCCTTATATCTTCAATCTTCTCCCTAGTTTCCAATGAAAATGTGATAATTTTTTTGTGTGTGCTTAAACTCAAGAATTCCCAATCAGGATATCAAAAATTTTATACATTACTGGGAATTTATGTCATGACTTAATTTCTTTTAATTATATGGAATTATATTTTTCTATGAAATGTCTCTGGAGTATCTTAGAAAAGGAAAATGTACTTTAAATTTACAATTTAAATTTACATTACATTTACAGTTACATTACATTTACAGTTTAAATGTACTTTAAACTGTCACAAAGAAAGTAATACTGAATTTTTGACTAGCAGTTAATATAAAATAGAAATTGTTCCCTTATAAATATTTATAAGAAGTTATGGGTGGTCTTAATAAAAGTTTTCTTTAAAAAAACAGACAAGATACAATTCCAATTGAGTTGTCTTGTTTCATCAATCTATTAAGTTATCTCTGGTTTTGGTATAATTTATCTTAGATAATATAAAGTATCTTTATTCAATTTTGAATTATAAAATGATAAAAGCACACTATCTTTTCTTCAAATATATATTATATATAGATAAAATTCAAAATGAAGGTCCATGAGGTACATTTTTTGAACTTTTTCAATGAATACAAGAAATAACTCCAAATTATAAAAATAACGTTGCTTTGAATTCATTTTATACCCATCTCCATATTCCACCTCCATCCTACACTTTTCTCCCCATGCTAACAGGGGTTTCCATGTTCTACTTCTTCCTTTTTCAAATAAAAACCTCTTCTGTCTCAAAATTCTCTACCCCCATGTTATAAAATCTTCCCAAATAACTTCTTTAAGAGAGGGAAATTTTTACATCAAAACTGTGAGTTGATATTCATTTCTTTGATAGGAAATACTTTTTTATCAAAATAAAGTGTCTACATAAGTATTTTAGCATTAATTAAAGAACAAAGTGTTTTTGATTGTTAATTTTTTATGTGGTTAGGATGAGAGGTATCTATGCATTAGGCACACAGTTGGACTTTGCTGATGTAATTGAAATCACATAACGTTGATGGCCAGAGCTCTGCTTAGTGGATGGAAATGAGGCACAAATGAATCTTTGTTCCCCAGACTTGAAAATTGAGTGTCTTTTGATGCAGAAGTTGACCTAAAGTGTAATTGTGAGAAGAATAATTTAAGATGAACTCTTTCTTCACATTTATTTTCCACAGGTTTTGTGAAAGAGAAAGATGACATGACTTTATTACGAGATTAATAATTTTAAGGAATATTTTCTTTCTTTAAATTCCTATGCTATAGTAAAATCTCAACCTGAACATTGAGAAAGGCCACATAGGCATTGTTCTGATTTCTACTGACCAACTACTGGATTATATTTGTATTTCAAAATTAGCTTTTTTTCCATGATGATTCTTTAAAAGTTAGATGAAAGAAAACAAAAACAACTAAAAAATAACTTCCTTGTGTTATTAGGTAATAGCTCAAAAATTCTCTCCACTTTTTCTAGAGTATTTCCTAAAATGGAATTTGAAAACCACTTAAAATTGATTTTTATGGGAGGAGAAGGAATAAGAGTCTCATTTTTATTCTTGTATTTGCATATTTTCTTTTCTGTTAGATTTAGACATGCTCTTTGCTTCCATTATTTATTTTCTATCTCTATTTGGAGCAACAAATAATAAATGCACACAATTGAACACTATTATAAGTTCTTGAAAACATTAATAAATGAAAAAAGAATGTTTCTAATGTGTCTTCTAGACTTTTATAGACTTTTTAAACTTAGTTCTTTTAACAAGAAACTCTAACATTAACTGGTTTAAGGGAACATTAAATAAGCTAGCTTTTATTTTGGTTGAAGTAGGTCTTTTCCTCTGTCTCATCTGTGTTAAAATATAATTTTCAAACCGATAAAACTGCAACTCTCAGATTAATGTAAAGTGAACTGTTGTCAAAAGTCTTATGTAACCTACTAACTAATGGAAATGCAGTAACATATTAAAACCAATTCAAATGAGATTTATAGAGAGTGGTATTCTCTACAAGATTCATTTGCATTGCCATAAGCAGGAACTATTTGCATTGGTATGTAATGCAATTCCTGGAAATATATGTATTACTTCTGTTTCTCCATGTTAACTTCTGCCTCTCACAAGTAGACACTCAAATGCAATCAGACAAACCCAAAGGGGCAGTTACAAAATTCTCTGCATCCCATTCGAAGGATGTTCAGTGGTCTCTTTTACACATTCCAATGTCTTACACCAATTTCCCTGACTTTGCATATTTGTCTGTACTATTGTTTGTTATAAATGTGCTAAAACTCAATAAACATCACACTCAACAATTAGAAAAAAATTGTTTTATTATAATTAATAAAACTGATTTTCACGAAATAGAATAAATGTGAAAGATAAAATAAGTAAATTCTAGAAAGGCTTTGGGAATTACTTAATTGAAATTAACTGGCATAGTTACAACCTATAGTAACTGTATTTCAGTATGTAGATTATAATTGTTGAAATAAATGTTGATGTCTTGGAGGTAAAATTATTGATTATCCTGCTAAATTAGAATAATAATAGCTAATTTTTTAAAAAATGAAGGAAAAAATTTCTTCGTTGAATTTTAATCACAAATTTAATATAATCTATCAAAAGCAATCCTAATTGTTCATCTCTTATTTTACCTCAATGACTTTTTCCTATTTTATTTTGTAGGCCAGTAGCTAGAACACAAAGGACAATTCCTCGTTTTCTTATGTATTTTTTTTGGAAAAACAGTGATCTACATACTATAAAAGTGGTTGTATTTCGAAACTTACATTTACTGTTCAAAATAATATGTGTTAATAATTTTTTAGAAAACAAATTTCTTTCTCTAACAATGGTTCTTTTTCTAGTATCTCTTGGATAAATATCATTAATCCTATTTCAGCTTTTAAATGATAGAAAATTGAGAAGTTTGAGTTTCTGGTGCAATTATTTTAAACCCAATTACTTTTAACATTGTGCAACCCATGGTCTTGCACAATTTCATGGCCTATTTATGTTTATCTGTTTCCATACTGTCCAAGGAGCACATCAGTGTGAAGAGATAAACTTTGACCTCATATGTGTTACTTTAAAACATACTCAGAGAATGTAGTAGTGTTGCCTTACACATATCTGGCCTACATCAAATTCAAGTTCAGTATAGATCCACTCATTTCTTTTTCTCCCTAGGACGAAATGGAGTTAATCCATCTTGTCCGCTAACACAAAGTACATGGAATATTTCACAGGCAATTAAAGTGACAGAAAAATATATTGCTCTCTGCTCAAACTCTTTGGGATGCACCCCTTAAGCTGCTTTCTCTGGCACTCCTCTGCCAACTTGGTTTCTCTGCTCTGCAACTACACAGTAGTTTCATTTCAAGTCACGGATTCTGGATACCAACCAAGCTGGCAAATGAAAAATAACTCAGCCGGAGCCATTTCACCCACCAGTGATCTGTGTCTGTAGATAATTCCTCCCTGAGGTTTCTTTTTCTCTACTACTGTGTTCTTAAAGGCCTAACACAGGGCTGCAGACTGGGGCCACTGTCTGAGGTTTCAATTAAGACATGTGGGGATATCAAAGAAACAAACAGGCCTCCACAACAATGCCTCACATTTCCCTCTCAGTTTTAATTCAGAGATGGTGAGATACTGGAAAACACGTGGTTCATTAATCCTCAGCCCCCGGAGGTTGAGAGGACAGAGATGGAGCCAGCAACAGGATCAGGTCTGAATAGTTTCTCTGTTGGTTGTGTACATTTGGAACTGACTGTGAAATCTATGTGGACATACTGAACCCTATGGTTAACCTCATGGTGCAAATGCGTTGATCAAAGGCACTCTGTCAGTATCTGATTAAGAGCCATGTAAGAGCACTGAAGACATTTCCTTCTGGTTAACAACTCTGATTACAGGGGGCTCCTGGGGTGAGTTTTCCTGTAAGCAGTCAACCAGGTCCCTGGGCTCCAGCTGGAGCTGTAGGGTTTCCCAATGGCAGAGCTTCCTGTTGCTGAAGGCTTCAATTCATTCACAGCTTGTAAATCAGTAGCCTGTAAATCAACAGATTGAGCTACTACTGTTTAAAACACAGTTTCCTCAACAAGCTTCCTTCTGGTTTTGTTTTCATATATCAAGGGCATGAAAAAAAAAGTGTTCAAATTTTAACACCTGGAACATAGGAGCTCAGCAGGAGAGGCATGTTCCACCAAGCTCTGCAGTTTTGTTTTTGTTTCAGTGGAGCAAGGACTAAGTGGCTAAAGTCAAGATAGCAGTTACCTAGAGAAATGAGAGGGACTTGTTTTACAGGAAATTGTAATTACTGATGCTGCATGCATCTCAGCAATTTCTAATACCTGACATGAAACATGAAGCTAAAACTAGAATAAGAGTCAAGATGTTTTTAAAGGTTTTACCCTCCAGTGTTAAAACATGTGAAGATAAAATTTTGAAATTGATCTGAAGTGCTTAATCTATTTTAAACATTTTATGTGACTTAACAGCTATTAAAATTGAATCAACCACAAGAAGATTGAATGATAAGGGAAAATCTTCTGTTGGTAAGGACTCATTACACATAACAAAGCATCAAGAAAGCTAGAACTGAAAGTGTGTCAAGTGGCTAAATTCATGGCTTCATCTGTCCTCATAGTGTTTTAGATGGCAAGAGCTGGTACCACAAAGTTCATGAAATATTATAATTAGATTTACTCATTATTGGTATGTTTATTCAAGAAAGTAGAATTCTGTGAGAAGTCATTTATACATTTTAATGTTATTTCCAAAGTCGTCATTAAGTATTGATAATTAATATGCAAGAATATTGATACTTGCATTTTCTTCTTGTCTCTGTAGTGAATGTAGCAAAATTCACACGGAGACTTATTCTACCTGCCTTTTCAGAAATCTGGAGCTTCATTTTGCATGGGTTTCTTTAGTTTTCTGAGGAGAAAAAGGAAGGGAATGCTGAAGCTAATCCTTTAAATAAAAAATCATTGTTATTATTATTGTTATTGTTATAATTATTATCTTTAAAAAGACTTGGATTTGAGGACTGTTCCAGGCTCTTGGAAAGAAGTTGTCTATATAAACCAGAAATCTCCTTAAGATAGAGATGAAGAAATCTTCCTCCACTTTGGTCAGAAAGGCTAATACAACTACATAATTACACATTATTAGCAAACAGCATTACCTCTGTGGGACTTGGTTTAACTTTCTAAACAGGAAAGGATAACTCCCTAGGAAAAGACTACATAGAGAAAGTAGGAAAAGGCAGGGTCACGGGGAGCAGGGGACCTGTTTTACTTGCAGGTCAGAATTTTTTTCATTATGAAGGGTCCGAGACTCAAAAGTTGAATGAACTTAACAGCAATGAGGGAAGAGACAGGCAAATAGACCATACCAGGCCTTTGGAAAAAGGAGAGTACAGAGTATTAAATATGCCTGTCCCTAATGAGAAATGAGGGATACAATTATCAAATAGAAATGACCTTCCTTATGAAGGGAAAGTAGAATTGAATTGCAGGAATAAATTTAGATGGGACTGAAACTCAGGGCATCCAATATGGAAGCCGAACCCTGGGCTCTGTGGTATAACTGATGTTCCCTGGCAAACAGCCATGTGTGCCTGTTGGTAAATGACATTAGCCAAACTTTTTTCACCCATTTTTCTTCTTATGCAAATCTTTAGTTGTCTCCCTGCATTCTCAAATAGTCTCTACATCTCCACCCATCACCTTAGCCACTTATTGATATTTTTCAGAGCTCTAGCCTTTTAAAAATAATTGGTCTTATAGACTCAAGTTTTTGTTCATTATCCAATCCACATATAAGACTTAAAAAGAAATAAAGATTTTTCTCACAAATGAGGAAATTTTTTGTGGCCCTCATTCATGAAAACAATATTTATCGCTACTTTTCATGCTTCTTTCCCAAAAACCCAAGTTGTATAGTTACTCCTTATTTATTTTTGCTCACTACAGATGGTTCAAAGCTCTTTTCATGCTGTCACTTAAAACTTTTCTTTTATGACAGTCTTTGCATCTTTTCATGGCAATATTGTCTCTGATTCATAGTCAGCAGCATGAACATTCTCAATTGATTAGAGTTCTTCCAATCTTCTTTGTCATAACTTATGCTTTAACATTCTACATTTGTTTAATTACTAAACCTGAAAATCTACCATTAAAAATACACCATGGTCTACTAGCTTGTCTCAGATTTTTCTTAGTAGCAGATCTGATTAAACTGTCTATGTTTGTATGTGCTGGGCTATGTTGCACATTCACTCTGCATATCAATTCTTCAGAGACTTCCTAGCAGAAAAAGGTGGGGAAAAGAAATGAGCAACTGGAATAATTACAGATTAATTCCATCTATTTTTCTAAGAAATATGCCCTTAGTAACCCAACCCACCTCCATTTTGGGTGAGGCACATTGCAATAACTTAAAACTGGTACTAGTTTCTCTGCATTACAAAGAAAACAACAAACAGAAAATATTGACAACCTTTTTGATTTTCTTGTAATGAAACCAAATTTCATGCTTTATATCATACTATTGTTTGGGACAAGGCTTCCAAAATGATTCAAGGCTAAATTAGAAAGCGGGGGAGAAAAGGAGGGAGGGTGGGAGGAAGGAAGGAAGAAAGAAAAGAAAGAAAAGAAAAGAAAAGAAAAGAAAAGAAAAGAAAAGAAAAGAAAAGAAAAGAAAAGAAAAGAAACTAAATGAACTTTTCCTGCCAACAAGCCCCACTGGAAACCTATAAACCTGTAAAAGCTGAACAAAAGAAAATGCTTAGGAATATCAGGTGAGAATTTGAGACATTGCTTGAGTTAGTAGCAACACAAGGGGGTGTTGCTTTTCCTTTTCAGACAGGGTTGTTTTCCAAATGCAGAGAGTTGATAGGAGCTGAAATCTGAGAAAGAGAGGGCTCCAAAAGGGGAAAGAACACCTCTAGGGACACACTTCCCTTGAAAAGGATTAACTGGTGAAGGCCTGACATAAGGGTACTGCTGCTTCACAATCATTTTTGTCTTTACTTAGGCTGCAATAAAATGTCTTTCTTAGATTCACACTTTTTAAAGTAATGTGTCTATTTGCATGGTAACCTGGAAACTGTGCTGGCAGAGGGTACAGTATGGCTCAAGGAGGACGACAGACTGATCTTCCAAGTGATTTTCTGCACAACTGGATAAAAAAGAGAAAGAGGAAACAATCACGACTTGCATATGCCCTTCTATAGAATAATTTTGATCTATAGGAAAAGAAAATATAAAATTATATTGAATGCCTAATAGGAAGCTTGTCACCTGGGACTGAGAGAGAGAGAGAGAGAGAGAAAGAGAGAGAGAGAGAGAGGGGAAGAGAAACAGATATTATCACAGCCACACCTGGATTACATTATCTATCTTTGAATTCATAATTTTGGACTCCCTATTGAATTTCCTGCCATTACCATCACTAATGAAATAGTTAATATTACAACCCCGTTTTCTCTCTTCAAGACTCACGAAAACATACCTCCAGTCCACCCTCTCTTTATCCCTATAATCTCAGAGGATTACCCACCTGGCTGTACTGAAAGTATTAGGGCAATTTAGTGGAGATCCTTCAACTTCCTTTCTTTCCTTCTGGCACAAACACAAATCCCAATATCATCACTTGTACGACTTCATATGCAATAGAAGAATCTTCATGATCAAGGACAAAACCTCCAGCTACGTTCTCAATTCCTCTTAAGCCATTCTTTCCTGAGCATGGTCATAATCATTTCCTTTCTGTTGCATTTTCAGCGTTATAAAGTTTATGCATTTCTACTTTTTTTTTTTGCCTGAAAATACATTTATGTCTTTCCTTCCAGAGACAGAAAACATAACCAAATTTTAATTGAAGTGTGAAGTTTGTTTTTTGACACTCATTAACTATTGTAAAATTGGTCCTTTTCCCTCAATCTTTTTACAAGGAACATGGCATAAGCATTATTTTCAAAATTTCTGCAAATCCTAGCTTTTAAAGAGTTTACCTCAAAACCTACTCATTATGGTGTCATGTTACCATTTCACAGCTACTGGTGCCTCATCCAAAGTGTCCCAGTCCCATACCATTAAAATCATAGGTGGTATCATTAATTTTCATCAAAACTCCCTATGAGTTAGGTATCAACTATTATCTTCTTCTCTTATAATTGAAAATGTGAAAAAGTAAGGAGTTTCTTGTCTCACATAACCCTGTTGGTCATTGGAGAAACGATGTAATCCCAATTTATCTCAAGATACTGAGCACATCATTAGTCCATACAATCCACCAAAAGAAAACAGCCTGCCAATTTTCACTCCAAAGAAATATAAGCTAAAATGTCCACATTCAAAAAATCTACTACTATATCCTAGTTATACAAAATACTCTCCCATGGTTAATCAGTTCATTTGGGTTCATTTTAAAAAGTGTTTGAATACTGGCCCATGAGAAATTTCATTTTCTATTAGAAGGAGTCAGCTATAGAGCCAAATGTTTCATAGGTAGCCTTGTTCAAATGTCATTGATTAGTCCATCTTTTTCTCATTAATATGCATTGGAAATTTTATTATGTAACAGTCCCCTATATGTATTAGCTCATTCATTCATTCATTAATATCTACCATGGCATTTAAAATGTATTGTAATAATGATTTGTACTGGTTTTGTCAATTGCTTTATTTTTCACATTTCTTCTGACTTAACTATAGAATCAGTTTAGCTTAAAAGTAAAACTAGTTGTGAATTTGTTAGACTTGAAACTTTAGATTAGACATCACCAAACTCCATCTCACAGGCCAAATTTAGACCTTAGCCTGTCTTTGGTTGCTTATCTCATACAACACAGCAGTAAGTGGTCATGACCAAGACTACCTAAAACAAAAAACAAAAATATATTACTTCTTGTTTCAATGTAGTGAAAGTTTTCCATCTATAGATGACTGTTCCATAAGTACACATCTTGAGTCAATCAAAAAATCTCACTGGCTTAACACAAAATT